>CM042432.1:6024878-6349878 GCA_023631565.1 Gymnocephalus cernua
ATAGTAGTAGTACCATGTTACACTATTGTGTGAATGGTATGTGTGTCTAACAGGAAAATACAGCAAATGTGTGTACATTCCTTCTGTTCCCATGGGGATGAATACTGTCTAAACAGTCCAGTAATTATTCCAGTAATTAAGGAATAGGAAGCTCTCCTCTCTGTCACAATGTGTGGCAGGCAGCGCTGTGTGTGTGTGTGTGTGTGTGTGTGTGTGTGTGTGTGTGTGTGTGTGTGTGACGTGAGAAATGTTTGTGTGGTTGGTTTGTGTCTTCATGGCAACGTCTCAGCAACATTAAGTATTGTTATGTCTTACAGAGACAGGTTTTCTGCTGTAAGATGTATTGAATCTGTCTGTAGAGAGAAACCTTTTTGAAATTGACTTAACATTGTCTTGGTTATATAATCCAAAATCAGCAGTGGACCATAACTGACTATCTGGCGTGCCGTCATGTGGGAACAAACCATCTTAACTGCCTGTGGCGTACGTGTAATACATTTTACTCCTGATTGGCAGAGCAGACTGTAGAGTGTAGACTAAACATACTGTACCCAAAATGCCACCGGCAGGAACAAGCTGTGTGTGTGTGTGTGTGTGTGTGTGTGTGTGTGTATGTGTGTGTGTGTGTGTGTGTGTGTGTGTGTGTGTGTGTGTGTGTGTGTGTGTGTGCTACAGCCTGGTAGAATGCATCTCTATGGGCTGAAATATGTGCCACCAGAAACTTAATTTGAATCATTTATATTTGAATTTGAATTGCTCAACTTGAATGATTGCATTGAAAAACTGAATTCGAATCACATTATTTGAAATTGTATTGTTTAATTTGAATCATTGCACTGAAAAACTGAATCTGAATAGTATAATTTGAAATTTAATTTATTCGTTTGGAACTAAAATTTGATCATCACTGAAAATTCAACTCTCTATATATCTTCACATTCAGTTCTCAAAATTCAGATTCAGATCTCAAAATTCAATTTCAAGTTACTGAGACTGACATCCGGGTAGTTGGAGGATGAAGGAAGAACAATCCAGCGCAGATCGATAGAGTTCAGTGTATCTCTGACTGGACGTTGCCTTGGCTACTGCTGTTCATTGGAACGAATGCATCAATAGAGTCCCCATCATCTCACTCTGATATGTGATCATTAGTCTCCTTCCTTAGAGCGTTTATAGAAATATTAAAGTTAGTTTTATTTGTGATTTAAAAGTGTAGCTTTATCATCATGTGCAGTAAACAAACAAGACAAAGAGACTAATCAATGTGTTAATACAAATAATATTTATTATAATCAGTTCACAGATCTGAGTCCAAACGGAAACTTCACCCTTCTGAACTAAGAGTTTCTGCTTCAAAGTGAAGTTTAAACAGACTGAAATGTCCAGGCTCACTCCTCCGCTATTTATTCATTTATTGCATATGCATATATCCATGTATTTATTTATTTAACAATTTAAAGTCATGTTTCATCGTGCACAGTCCGAGTCCCACCAGACTCCCTTTAGGGAACCTGTGATTTAAACTTCAGCAGGCTGTGACAGTCTGCCCCGCTCCGTCCTGGTTCTGGTTCTCCCGGGATTCCCTTCTCTCCAGCAGGCCCAGCAGCTGGTGTTGGTTTTGGCTCCCAGGAAGCAGGCAGTGAGCTCCAGATCCTGCAGCCACAGATGGACTCTGCTGCCCCGCTTAAGCTTCTCTCCGTCCGCCGGAGCAAACACAGTGGAACTTCCTGCCGAAATCTACGTACTAGTGGAAGATCCTCCCGATCACCACTCTGTCTTTGGCCGGTCCCATCTGGATCAGCGGGGTTCAGTTTTTCAATGCAATTATTCAAGTTGAGCAATTCAAATTCAAATATAAATGATTCAAATTCAGTTTCTGGTGGCACATATTTCAGCCCATACATCTCTCCTTGTTCTTATACAAGGTTAATGTTTAATTGTGCATTGTCCCTGTTTAAATACAATTACATTAAATCACATTACAGTTGGTGTCTCCAAATTTTCCCATGAGACACACACACACACACACACACACACACACACACACACACACACACACACACACACACACACACACACACACACACACACACACACACACACACACACACAAGGCAAAGACAATACTGTAATAATGGGAATGTTGTTGCTGCTAAGAACAGTTTGTCTTGACTCTTACCGAAAACAGCAGTTGTAGTTGAATGTAACCTGTGTGCGCGCGCGCATGTGTGTGTGTGTGTGTGTGTGTGCGCACGCGTGTGTGTGTGTGTGTGCGCACGCGTGTGTGTGCGCGTGTGTGCTCATGTGTTGTTGCGCACATGTGAGTGTGGCTAATCATTTCAGCTGTACTTGTAGGCCTGTATATTGTTGGGTAGTTTAATTAATAATAAAACATCATATTTCATAAACTACGTGCGTTTTGTGTACAAAGCACTTTATTTGTAAAGTAACTAAAGCTGTCAGATTGATGTAGTGGAGTAGAAAGAACAATGTATTTCTCTCTGAAATGTAGCGGACTGGAAGTAGAAATTGGCCTGAAAAGAAAAGACTCAGTACCTCAAATGTGTACTTAAGTACAGTACTTGAGTAAATGTGCTTTGTTACATTTCACCACTGGTGTGTGGAATATTTTCTGTGTTTCAGGTGTAGCTGCATTTGTTCTCCAAGTTGCTACATCTAAAGGTACTGGCAAAGACATTGAATACAGACAGACAGAGCGTGCACTTGTTACACACACTAACAGCATATTTGGCACAAGCATGAAAATGAAAAAAAACCATAATGGAGTTTCCATCTCCCTGCAGAGACTCTAAAGGCCAGTGTGTCTGTGTGGCCTCCGGGGTCGAACATCTACCTCGGTGAGTGCGTGTTGCTGCAGTGCTCAGTGGAGTCAAACTCCAGTTTTGCGTGGAGCTACCAGTGGTTAAAGCACAAACCCCACGCTGCTCTTGCCTCGACCTCCAATCCCAGGCACCTGGTCTCAGGTGACAGCTACTCCATCACCACGGTAACGACAGAGCACGCGGGCAGCTACCGGTGCCGAGCCGAGCGGTGGGAGAGCAACAGCAGCTCTGTGGTGCTCCTCAGTCAGCCGGCCACACTCAGTGTGTCAGGTGAGCAGCAGCTACAACCTCTGCAGGCGAGGCATCAGGTTTTCTCCCGCATGCACACAGCAATACACAAGAACGGAAAGGGAACATGTGTACGTTCAAAAGTTGTTTTAGTCGTGCATCAGAAAACTCCGATTGGACAGATAGTCTAGCTAGCTGTCTGGATTTACCCTGCAGAAATCTGAGGAGCAGTTAACCATAGGTGACGGACATCCGGTGGAAGTGGAAGGTCGTGGATATAGACTAGGGGAATCATTAAAGTCAGATAGACTGATCCTCTGGGGACCATGAATGTCTGTAGAAACTTTACGGTAGGTACTTCATCAAGACTATTGGTCCTCCTAGTTGTCAATCATTGTGGTGATATGTTTACATAAGGCCGTCGTACGTGCCGTGACAGGTCAGCGAGCAGACGGCCACGGCCTCTAGCCCGACCGCTGCCTCCCCCTCTCTCACGGCCGCCTTCTCCGCGCTCTCGGCTGGTGCTGGCTCTTGCGCCCCCGCCCCGACCTCGTCTCCCTCAGCCTCTAGTCGCACCCCCCCCCTCCTGGATCTTGGTCGGGACGAACAGGGCACGGGCTCGTAGTCAATATCAGATCCCACAAGACTCTCTTCTTGAAAGCTTTGAACGCACCAGCAATAAAAAACAACAACTTAGATGCTAGACGATAGCTTGTTTGTTGGCCTGTAGCATGCTAACGTTAGCTATAGAGATGCTTGTCGTAAATAGATTTCCACTTACCGGTGGCGAGTCTGACATAGTGGAAAAAGTGCAAATCTTCTTTTGGAAAGTAGGCTTGTAGAGCCATGCCGACAGCAACTTGTAAACAGAGCGTGCACGAGGAGAAATAGGCTCGTGCATGTTCTCTCGTGCACACGTTTAATAGGTGTTCCCTCTCGGGAGCAGGTAGAGTGTTGCACATGGTTCTTTTCTAAAATTTGGGAAAATCCTCCACTATACCTTTAAGATAGGTATTGCGATAATATACTGTATATATACATATACTGTTGTGTTGTGAGAATTGTAATGTAGTAATTTACATAGATTGTGTAGTTATAATGATGATAGTGCCACTACCAGAGCATTTCTGGTAATCATGGGTAAAACAAGATCGTACAAATCCGTCTGTACGAAACAACTGCATCTTTGATTGTCTGCTTCCCTTCTTCCACTCCCTCTGTCCGTCTCTCTCCTCCAGAGCTGCCTCCTCCCTCACTCCTGACTCTGACTCCCAGCACCAGGCAGATCTTCAGAGGGGAGCGTTTCACTGTGAAGTGCCCCAACTCCTCGGGCTGGATGCTGAGGCGGTTCCCTGAGGGCCGCGGAGTGAAGAACACGGTCTTATACACCGACCGATGTTCACCACTAGGGGGAGCTGTAAGCGCAGGCACGTCTGACACGTGTGTGTTCACTGCTGCCAGTGGGAACAGTGGACTGTACTGGTGTGAGGGCGCCGAGGGCCGCAGCAACGCAGTCAACATCACAGTAAGCTGTGAGTCTTGTGTAACAGGGACAAACTGGGGGAGGCACAAAAGAAAGCTAAACATGGTCCAAACGAACAGTGTTGTACAACAGTGTATCAACAATCACAGACTACAGACCCTATCTTGCACCCGGCGCAGCACAGCGCAAAGTCCGACGTAAGTGTCTTTGCTAGTTTAAGACCGACCCAGTTGTCAATTTCCCGTCCAGTGCCCGCGTCGTTTAAATAGCAAATGCACTTGCGCCCATCTGTGCGTCCATGGGTGTGCTGGTCTTACAGGGAGGTGTGTTCAGGTGCATTCTGGGTGTACTGCTATCTTGAGGCAGCAGGAAGTGATCACGCCATTGACCAACAAAAACCTGGTCTAAAGTCAGTAATGCAGCATTTCATTGTTATTTTAACAGCAAATTAGTAAAATGCTGCTAGGCTCATACACAGCACGCACACTCTGCTTGTTACACACACAGGGAAGCCGACAGCACACAAACATGCAAAAGATTACAAATAAAAATATTACGGTGCAAATCCGCCATCATAACAGCAATGTGTCAAGGTCCAAACGCGCCTGGCTTTTAAAGGAAATGGGAGATGACTCTGATTGGTTTATTGCATGTTACGCCCAAAACACACCTATGAATAAATGAAGACACTAAGAACAACCCTTTTGAACCATGCGCCCGGCGCACAGACCCTTTTTTTCCACCATCAAACTCAAGACTGTATGGCTGCAGCCTGGCGCTTCCCGTGTCATGCCGTCCCGTCTCATGCCGAGGCGTGTCCAACGGTAAGAGGGTCAAAAACAAAATACGAAATCGCAAATTATTTTCCAGATGGAGTCACGGGTTAAGTTCATGACCACATTTGTTGCAATCAATTGAAAAACGTTTATCTTCTGCTTACCTTTAAGGCAAAGAGTACAACGGTTAATTTGTGCAAATGATTAGTAGCATAACCCTTGAATGGTATGATTATGACCGTTTCCATTCAGAGCAATGGTCAGTTAATGTATATTTTTAGGCTACTTAAGTATTCAGTCGGTCTGCGATCGTCTGCACTGTCTCTCGCTGTTTCATTACAGCGGCCGTGTTTCTTTTTTACAAATAATGTGTTTCACATTGTCATACTTCCACAAGAAGCTGCTGCTCACTCTGTATAAAGTATGAACAAAGCATATTCTCCATTGTAGCATCAGTAAATCTGTGATCGACCTCGCGGTCTGTTAAAGAAAGCTGTGAATGCGCATCTATCTGAATTACTTCAGCCTGGCTCGACCTAGTCGCTCCTCCTCAGCCTGGCTTGGCCTTTGTGAAACATACCAAGCCAGGCTGCACAGATTAGACTAGGTCAAGCCTCGCTTTATCAGTTATCCTGGATTTATAAATTCTACTTTTGTGAAACAGCCCCCTGCACACACAGGAATACAAAAATAAACATGTTACACTCTTTCCAAGACTCCTTTTTATTTTTTATATTCTATATTGTTTTCACACTTCACTGGGCCATTGCTGCAAATACAGTTGCTTATCAGCAAGGCGAGAGGGCATGAGACGGGAGGCTCCAGGTTGCAGCCATCGAATACATTTTTTAGTTTGCCTATAGTCTGCATTTATTTTATAGACGGACATATAGTATTTTATTCATCAACATGATAGTCTGCATTTATCTTGTAGACAGATATTTTTAAAGTATTTTATTCATTTGTATGATTGCCGTTACTGTTTAGTTAAAAAAACACCAAATATATCAAGTATTTCATTCATTAGCATGATAGTCTGCATTTATCTTATAGAGAGATTTTTTTTTAAGTATTTTATTCCAGACGCAAGCTTTTACTTTGAAAAGTAGAAGCTCGGTGAAGCTTTTATTTTGAAAAATAGAAGCTCGGGGACGGCACCAGGCGGGACGGCATGAGATGGGACGGCATGACACGGGACGCTGCAGCCATACCCGCCTCGTCAAAGTACCAAAAGTGGATTTGTACACTAATACCTAAACGCACCTGCGCCATGCGCTTCACGCCGTGTGCTCACATCGTTAAAACAGGGCCCTAATGGTTTAAATGTGGTATGTGAGTGACTACATTTACAACAAACATAAATCATAATGAGTGAGGTGTTTTAGTGAGGCAATTTCTGTTTCTGTTTTCAATTTTGTTTGTTAATCATGTCTACTGTCTTTGTCCCACAGATGGCTCCATCATCTTGAAGACTCCTTCCTTCCCTGTATTTGAGGGTGATAAAGTGGTCTTGTATTGTCAGTACTTGACAGGCAATCACAGTAAAATAACCTTCTTTAAAGACGGAGCAGAGATCGTCACTTACAGTTCCTCCGGTTCAGACAGAGTAACAAAGATGACTCTAGAGAATGTGACACAGGAAGATGAAGGCTTCTACAAGTGTGCGTCCCAGGACAGAACGCTGGAGAGTCCAGAGAGCTGGTTATCAGTGAGACCTGATCGAGGTCAGCCGTGTGGCTTTATTGCATTTGATAATATTCATCATTCTGCTCAGTCAAAGTGGATCAGTGAAAGATGTCAATTGTTGTCTTTTAGGCAACTTCACATCAACAGATTGGACAGCAGCCTCCAGTAGTGGTAACATGACTTTGTATTGTCAAAACATTCATTTATTAATGATAATAATTACTAAGGTTTTTTTTTATGTATCGTGATTTTTTGCGACGATTTTTAATAACGATTCTTCTTTAACCAATGAGCCACCTTAAAAAAGTTCTGTTTATACGGTACCGCTGACGGCACCTACATCATATCAGTTTCCAGCGTAACAGAGCGAAAGCAGAAAATACATGTTATGTACTTCTTTACAAATAAATGTCAGACTGACTGACTGACATGTGACGAGCAATTAGTTTTTAGGAATGTCTCAGGATATATCGCCTCTAGAAGGGTGTTATTCAACTTGTGTTTTTGTTAAAGAAGGAAAAGAAAATCACAATACTCAATACTATTGAATCGCAATACTTCTAGAATCGCAATAAATGAAAATCGAATCAGCACCCATGTATCAAATCGTGACAAAAGCTTATTGTCCCAGCCCTAATAATTACTGGGTAAACTTTCTACTAAGTAATTCTTTAAAGGGACAGTTTGCCCCAAAGTCAAAAACATACATTTTTCCTCTTACCTGTAGTGGTATTTATCACTCTGGATTGTTTTGTTGTAAGTTGCCCAGTGTCTGAGATATCGGCCGTAGAGATTTCTGCTTTCTCTTGCTTATAATGAAACTACATGTCACTCAGCTTGTGGTGCTCAAAGAGCCAAAAGAAAACATTTGAAAAACTCAACAGCAATGTATTTTTTCCAGAAATCATGGCCCGGTTATTCAAGATAATCGACAGACCTGGTTGTAAACAGTTTTTATGGAGGAATTATTTTCTATCAAACTACACCCACTAACTAGCCTAGAAATCTAGACGCACCCTAGCAGCAGCAAATGTAATTTGCGGCCAGAGCCGTCTAGCAACTCTCCGTTGGCTTGCGAGCTGGAAAAAACAAACTCTAGTCAGGCCAATCACATGGTGTATAGAGTCGGTGGGCGGGCTTAACATAATGACAGCAGAGGTGCGACTGTTCCGTGTGAATTCCCTGCTACTTGAAAACAAAGAACACGGCTGCTGCTGCTGGCGAACAGCGGACTTTGGAATCGGCTTTGGCTGCGACTCTGGAAGACTTGGAGTTAATCTTTTCTTTGAGAAAAGAACAAAGAACGGCCCTGAAGTCATTCTTAAAAAAGGAAGATGTGTTCGGAGTTTTGCCGGCCGGATACAGCAAAAGTTGAATGTATCAACTAGCGTTGCTCTGGTTGGTTGTAGCGCTATCCTATTGCGTGCAGAGGGAGTTTTAAAGTCCGTTTATCCCGCCCCTCGGATTGAGCCCTGCCAATAGTGAGTTCCCAGACCCAACATCTGGATGTGGGTCTGGCTTGTCAGGCTACCCGCCAACCGCATCACCGCGCAGAAGGAAGCGTACTCATGGACGAGAGGCTCGTGGTCCAACACTGCTAGCTTGTGGAGATTAGTTTAAAGCTTAGCGATACTGCTAGCTCACCTGAGCTAGCTAACGTTACAGCGCAGCTGTTATGAGCATGAGCCTCTCTTCATCAATATGCTTCCTTCTGCATGGTGATACGGTTAGCAGGTGAAGCTTAATCGAGGGTTGACAAATAGCACTATAGGTAAGAGAACAAATATGTTGTTTTGATTTTGGGATGAACTGTCCCTTTAAAAAGGGTTTAATGGTTGATAAACCATTTATTAATCTGTATTATAACATAAGCATCTAATCCTATAAAGCAGTGTGGTAGTGTCTGACACATTTAAATGCATATTATTTGCTTTCTTCATCAGGCTCCTGGAAATGGATCGTTCCATGTGCAATTATACCTCTGTTCCTCATCCCTGTAACTGTTTGGCTAGTTCGTCACTACAGGTCAGTCACAGCCCCATTTTCAAAAAGTTTCTATATCAGAAATTTGTTTTTTTTCCGCCAAATTTTCAACAACAAAAAGCAACGTGGATTGTTCTCTACAACGCTCTTTACAAGTAAAATAGTCAGTTTGCTACTTTAATTGAATTTGGGTGTTTTATTTAATTTTAGAGCGTTTGAAAAAAAGGAAAAAGATAAAAGAACGTTGAGAAAAGTGACAAATGTCGGAAAAAGCTTAAAAAACGCATCCCACAAAAATGTCAAAAGGAAAAACATCTGAAAGTGACAAAACTTGTTTGTTGACTCAGAAAAACACAAAGTTGCATGGTCGACGGGAAGACGACACAAGGGTTAAAATCTTTAGCCCACTGAACTTCTCACTTTCTACTGTACGCATGTTGTTAGACCAATATTCTTCCTGGCATGAATCACAAGTCAAACAGACGGTTGGGCAAATGCTTCACTGATTGTTGTATTTGTATGAAGTTACCAGGCACTTGGCACCCGTAGGTGTTGCTCCTTTTCCAAAGAGGATCTTCCAGCAGTGGAGATTCCTGCGACCAAGCAGGATGTGACAGAAGTACAGTGGGACCTGTCCTGGATGGAGATGTCCAATCTGTTGGATAAACAGTTATATCCTGGCACTTAAAGGAGGATCACTCTTACCTGGAGCATACAGAAAATAGTGACAGCTATCAGGTAGTTCAGTCAGTGCTGCTTCTAACATGATGTAGGAACAGTTTATAGTCATTGATGGTTACATGTCAAAACAGTCCAAGCTTAAAGATGCAGTAGGTAAGGTAACTTCTAAAACTAACTTTCTGTCATATTTGCTGAAAGTGACCCTATGTTCCAGTAGAACTACATGAAGCAGGTCATTTAAAAATAATCTGGCTCCTCTGGAACCACCTACACGCACCTGTAGAACAATTTGCAAAAATCCACACTCCCTGTTCAGATGCTCCAATCAGGGCCTGGGGGGGGGTGTCTAACTGCGTGTCAATCACTGCTCATGCACACACATTCATTCTCCCTTGTGGGGGGAGGGGCTTAGGAGACCGTTTTGGGCTTTAGCGGAAACGGGGGAGGGACTGAGAAGTTGTTGATGTTCACATTTTTGGGCTAAGTCCTGGATCTTCACAATCCTACCTACAGCACGGGGGTTCAGCGAGATTCAGCATGCATATTAATTAATCATCTTAAAATCATGCAAGTCTCTTTTACAAGTTGAGTCTTTAAAGGTCCAATATGTAATACTGACAGCTAGTGTTTAAAATAGTTACTGCCGTTCAAATTCAAAATACTGGAGAGAGTCGTCTCCCCCGCCCCCCCCCGCCCCAGACTCGAAGTTCACGGAGGTTGCCAGGCTGGTTCCGCAGCATCCACAACAATGCTTGTCTCACATAGCCAGACATACTTCACAGCGGAGTAGCTAACGTTAGATACTCCCTCTATTGACAGTCATAGAAGCCCGTGCTCACGCGGAGCTCTGTACCCAACTGACACACACACTTTTTCGGCTTAGAATTACAGTAGGAACCGCCATAAAACCCACAACCTTGCCTTTCTCTACACACACTAGACAGACACACTTCCTCGGCTTAGAATAACGATAGGAACCGCTAAAAATAACACTACCTTGTTTCCACCCGAATGAAATACACTTTTTCTTAGAAGTACGCCAACTCGTGTTTCTAGCTATATAATTCAATGTGACTACACAAATGTTGAAATGACATAAAATGCTCGTCCCTAGTAGCTGTGATAAATTAGCCTTAAGCTAATGCTTACCCGTTCAGGAGGAAATTAGCCAACTCAGCGTCCTTTTGGGCTCTAAGCTGTCTCCATCTTTCAAATACATCTCCAATATTAACCTGGGGCTTGTTACATCTCTGGTCAAGCAACTGTTAGAAACATGCCGTTTTTTTATTAGGTCAGGTAGAATCTATCTCTGTTGATTCCGTTCGTTCGTTTGGTGCATTCATGGCTGTACTAACGTTACAGCTGTAGCGCGCTGGGTTTACCTGTTTACAGATATATCTGGCAACCCGGCCTGGCTGTCAAACTGGGCAGTTGATAACAACACACAAACCAAAACATAAACATAAATTCCGTCACGGATCGTAAATTTCAAAAAGAAAAAATACTGACTTTAGCATTGTTGTCAGAAAAGATAGTATTCAATTCAATTCAATTTTATTTATAGTATCAAATCATAACAGGAGTTCTCTCAAGACACTTTACAGATAGAGTAGGTCTAGACCACACTCTATAATATACAAAAAACCCAACAAGTCCCCCCAAGAGCAAGCACTCAGTGCAACAGTGGCGAGGAAAAACTCCCTTTTAGGAAGAAACCTGGGACAGACCCAGGCTCTTGGTCGTTGGTGTCTGACGTGCTGTTGGGGTGTATCACAGTATAGATAATGAAACAGTGACTAGAAATAGTGGTTGTAGTAGCACAGGGAGCAGCTAGTACAGCCTAACATGTTTCCTTAATATCTGATGAGGCATTGGTGTCATATTACATATTGGACCTTTAAATAAAACATCTTACTTGGAAAATCCGCAATGAAAATATTTGTAAAAAGTTGATGAACAGTTTGAATCTTGAGGGAAGTGTTAACTGACCTACTATACTTGTAATTTAACTACAGTATATTACCGTTTAATGTATGCAATATATTAACTGTTGTAAATTGTTTGGAGTGCTACTTATCCTAGAATAACAAGATATTTAGAATTTTCAAAAAAATAATTAAATGGTAATCAGCTATGGCTCATCGGTTCCACTCTTTAAGAAATGTATTATACATTTATAATACATTATATAAGTTAATATGTTAAACATTTTCATGTATTTGATTGTACCTAATAACCACCCTGACCATTTTACATGTTTACAGTGCCAAATAAAACAAAACAACTTTTTTTTTATTCTTTCTTAAAGCTGTTCCAGTTTTTTTTGTTTGCTTTGTTTTGTTGTCTGATGGTTATGATTATACTCAATTGAATTGTTCTGTAGAAGTTTTAGAGACTGAAAACGGGTACAGATATAAGTATAATGACCATAAAGAAATAAGCGAGCGAAAAGAGAGACAAAACAACCACAAGGAGACGCAAAAAGACAACAAAGAGATGCAAAACGTATAGCAAGAGAGACAAAAACCACCGCAAAGAGACAAAACACATCTCCAAAGAAATACTCACAATGACTGGAGATTTGTTTTTAGTTGTTTTGTGTCTCTTTCAGTCTGGGGGTCTTGCCCTTATGTAGAAGGTTTTTTTTTTGTTTATTATAGATTTCTTTATTTAAAATGGACAACGCACATTAATCAACGTGAGTACAGAGTCCAACATGTAAACGTAGCAGATTTAGCCATACAGGCTAATTTTCATCCCCAGTCCCTAGCAGGTGGATGGCTTAAAACAATAGATACGCTACAACAATACAACAAATATGTTACGGAACGGCACTCGAGGTGGACCCAAAAGCAGACGAAAAACACGGAAAATAAGATTAAGTGATTTAATGAGTGCATAAATATATTCAGTAATTGTGCTGGTGGCAAAGGAGGGTAGTGTTGAGGGGATCCAGTGGTGGGTGCAGTGCGCTCTCCAGAGCGTGCCCAGTGAATTGGTGGCGATGACCATGTGGTATGGCTTCTTCCAGAGTCTAACAAACAATTGAAGCTTGAATCCAATCCTTACAAACTGAGAGGAGCAGTCGGGGAAGCAGGCAGGCAGGCAGAATAAACAGGAAGCGTGAGCAAGAGCAAGCAAGGCAGACTGACCAGAGAACACAGACAACGTTAGCTACACAAGCTAAAACACCAGGAACCCAGATTAACGCAGGCAGCCAGGAGTCCAACTATACCACACTAGTAGACGGTACAAGTGGATCACAGAGGCGGCCTTAAGTACTGCAGGAGGATGATTAGGGAATGAGCTTCACCTGGTGCCACCTGACAGCTAAGCCGCGCCCCCAGCTCACAGAAATCAGCACAGGAGGGAGAAACAAGAGGGGAAACAAAAAAAGCACACAAAACAGGGAGAAGAACGGGCTGCCATGATAACATCATAACAAAATACACATAAATCAAGAAAGACATAGGCATATACAATTAAAATGACACAACCACTATTCCAGATCATGACAACTGGCAGGTTGATGACATGAGAAAAACATAACACAAGTATCATACACAGTAGACACAGGAAAAGCACAACACATCTGTATCCAGAGGCCAGTTGTCTCATAACATGGCCAGTTCCTGCTCTAATGATCTTATTGTATGTATCATATGGGGAGTGAGGAAGTCAGAGCCAAGACATCAAACATCAACTCTTCATATTCTGCATGCACATAATAGTCCACTGAAAGTCAGGTTTATAATTTCACATTTCTAATTCTAATTTAGGCTCTGGATTCTTTTTCATTTTTTTTTAAATCATTCTTTTATTATTATTCCCTTTAAGTAATATATATATAGTATACTGTGTAATTTCATACTCATACTACAATCAGACTATAACTCCTACTAGTGACAGTATCCCTCTACTCCACAGAATCTTAAACCACACCCATGCATACTCATACTTATACTTTTACATACACACCTCCCCAACCATACACTCTCCGTGCTTCCACTCATCCACGTATACCATTTATGCACATTCCACTCCTCCACATGTACCATTCATTCCCACTCATCCACATTTCACATTTTTGACACACAAACTCAAACACACCAACACAGTTTGATACACAAACCCAACCACCAACCCCCACACACACACACACACACACACACACATACACACACACACATAAACACACACTAGGCTCTGGATTTAAATAATGCCATTTGTTATAGAGACCCAGAACCATTATGTATCTGTCTTTCAGGATAATTATGATGGCATGAAGCACTACATGACTCATCTTTGAATAAACCACATTTATTTGTAATTTAAATGAAGTATACTGTAAAATAAATATGCATACCACATGCGGTATATCTTTGGTTTTGATTGAATTCATTCCAATTTTATTTACAGTTTATTTTGTTTTTTATTCCTGAAATTGAACGTCATTGCAGTGGATTGGTTCACTTTCTTTACATACGTATCAAATGTAAGTTAAAAACAAATCTGATAAATCTTGGATGTGTCAGTGAGCACATGAAGACTTTACTAGAGGGATTCTTATAATTAGCAGTGCAGTAAGTCAGGGTGTCTTGTACGGACAACAAAAGAACAAGATCATCCAGTGCCATCTGAATGATGCATGCAGACACAGTGTGTCAAAATCATGTAGAATGTCTCAGGTTTAAGGAGAATTTTTGGTCTCCGTTCCCAAAGATATACTCTGGCACAGAGGTGACAGGGCCATGGTTAGGATGATTTTGGCTCTGCACTTGTGATCCATAATGCAAATATCACTTTTTTATTTACTCACTTTCATACTTTGTCCAAAAATAGAAATACAAGTCCAGAAAGGTTTCAAAAGCATGTTATCTTCTGCAGACTTTTTGTTATTCATTGCAATTGATGTCTTTGTGTTGTGAGATCACATATTGAAACACTCTAAGGTTACACAGCCCAAGAAAAACCAGTTAGGCTGCAATGTCAGACTGCCCTAGATTAACTGTGTACTCTGTTTGTCACTGCATAGAGTCAAGGCTATGCGGACGGGCTGCCAAATATCCTCAAATACTTGTTTTCTTTTTTCTGTGGACAGACTTCATCCAGTGACCTGTGCAGAGCCCTCGGGGGTCTCGAGTTGATACTAACTTGGCTATGAAAAGAGAAGACCAGTAAGAATGGAAAACAATCTCGGTGAGTTAACCAAGCTGTAATTATGAAGATAAATGGGTAGCTGGCTGCATAGTTTAGCCTGCTTTGAGATGGAATAACTAAAACTTAAGTTTCTTTATCCCTAACAAGGACTTGATATGTTGTGTGAATTGAATTTTTCTAAAGGCATTCTTCTTTATATTATTCAGATTATTGATGAGTGCAACATATACATATACATAACCATGTTCTGCTGCTCTTCATACTATTCATTCTACACATACTGTACATATCTGTCTATATGGTTCATACTGAATATCCATATTTAGTTTTTCATATAATATATTCTGTTAATACACTGCATATATCTATTATTCTTACTACTATTATAATGTTACTGCTAAATTGCACATATCTGTACATGTTGTTCATACATTGTTCATATTACATAGCCATATTTATTCTGCTCTTATAAGGTAACTGCTAATACACCACACATATTTATGTTCAATTTATATTACTCTAAACCACCTCCTGTAAACCAACTGTATACTACTGTCTACACTGCTACTACTGTCTATGCACCACCTGTCTATACCTGTCTATACTTTGTACATCACATTGCACTTTTCTGCTCTTTTTGCACTTCTGGTTGGACGCAAACTGCATTTGATTGTCTTTGTACTTGTACACACACACACACGCACACACACACGCACGCACGCACGAACGCACGCACGCACGCACACACACACACACACACACACACACACACACACACACACACACACACAGACTCACAAGGCAAACAACAGCAAAGGTAGTTGAATGCAACCTGCAGACCAATTCCAAAGGAATCCAGTTAGACCTGATCATTGTTTGCCAGTAAAGACACACTGTACTTTTGATTCCCATCAGGAATCTTGAACCTTTAACTCCACCCCCCAACAGTTTCAAGACATTTGATCTCAACTACACACCTGTTAAGTTTTGTGAGTGCATACTGCACGGTTGCGACGCTGTCGTAGTGATCAAATCTGGCTGCAGACATATGAACACCTGCAAGGCACTGCAAACTGCCTCTGTGGTAGCTACCACTATTGTAGATGCTTCCAGGACCACGTTTTGTAAGAACGATATAAGATAGTTAGTACCCACAAAAAAGAAATGAAGCATTTGTGTTTTACTGCACTACAAGTCTTTTGGTTTTATCTAGTCACTCCTATTGTTATCACAAGAGACAAAGGGAGGTGATGAGTCATTGTTTTGGTTCAGGGTCATTCTAAAAATGTTTTGTCTCACTTTCTTCAGACTCCATCTCCGAAATGAAACGGATAATTCAAGTCAAAAATAACTCTTGTCTTAAAGTCCCTGTGGAACAACACAGGCACAAGTGATCCAGAGCATTCTTCTTCTGTCAGTCATATAAAGCAGCAGAGACACCTGCTGTGATAACCCTGTCCTTCTAGTTTGGCTGATTTGCTCATCTCAGCTGAGCTTCTCCTGCTCAGTATAAGAAAATCTGCTGACATCCTATAACAAAATGCATTATCATCAAGCCAAGGAAACTGTTTATAGACAACATCTCGCATTGCCAGACCTTCCTCCACAGCGCTGCAGAGGAAGGTCTGGTTAGTCCACACAGCATTCTGGGATAGGAGAAAAATGTGCTCTGGTTTATTGGCATTCATTTAAACTGATCATAATTGTCTTGAGCCTCAGGAAGGAACTTGTTTTGGTGGATCGTGTACGTTCAAAAGTTGTTTTAGTCGTGCAACAGAAAACTCCGATTGGACAGATAGTCTAGCTAGCTGTCTGGATTTACCCTGCAGAGATCTGAGGAGCAGTTAACCAGAGTCCTCACAAATCCACCAGTGTATAAAATTCCAACACAAAGAAAGCGGAAGGTAATGAATAGAATAGAAAAAAAGACATTTTTGTAACTGTCTTTTGTGTTCTTGTGTGTTTTCTTTTGTCTTCCAGAGGAGAACAAGAGCATCACACTGCCGGAGGTCAGACTCGTCCTGATTGGTGGGAGATGGGCTGGCAAAAGCTCCTCTGGCAACACCATTCTGGGAGAGGAAAGGTTCGAGTGTGGCCGAATCAGAACGGCTCAGCCTGAAAAGAGGCACGCCGTGGTCGGGGGCAGGCTGCTCATCGTGGTCGACGCTCCGGGATGGCGTTGGTCCTTCTCCCTCACTGAGATCCCAGAGGTGGACAAGCAACAGTGGAAACTCAACGCATCCACGTGTATGCCAGGGCCAAATGTTTTTCTCCTGGTTGTTCCCATAGACACAGCCTTCTCTGTGGAGAGCAGGAGGACGGTGGAGGAGTACATGAAGCTCCTGGGGGAGCGGGTTTGGAGGTACACCATGGTGCTGTTCACCTGCGGCGACTTCCTCGGGGAGAAGACCATAGAGCAGCACATTGAGAGCGAGGGAGACTCACTCAAGTGGTTGATGGGAAGATGCAGGAACAGGTACCACGTGTTTAATAACCACGAGCAGAGTCCATCCAATCAGGTGACCCGGCTGCTGGAGGAGATAGACGAGATGGTGCAGCACAACAACGGCAGCTACTACAAGGTGGATGAACAGACGCTTGACGTCATCAAAAAGAAGCAACAGGAAGTGGCTGAAAGGGCAGAAGAGAGAAGGAGGAGGTCCGAAGAACAAAGACGTCAAATGAAAGCGCTCGTGGCAGGTGAATGTCACAGTAGGCGCACTCAAACAAACACTTCCTGTATTACATATTCCTGTAACAGCCTTAAAGGAATTGTTGGACATTTTTTGGAAATGACACTATTTGTGTTCTTGCCGAGAGTTTGATGAACAGACGATTAGCTTAGCTTAGCATAAAGAAA
Source organism: Gymnocephalus cernua (assembly GCA_023631565.1). Taxonomy (NCBI): domain Eukaryota; kingdom Metazoa; phylum Chordata; class Actinopteri; order Perciformes; family Percidae; genus Gymnocephalus; species Gymnocephalus cernua. The sequence goes on from CM042432.1 coordinate 6,042,579, forward strand.
ACGAAAGAGCTACTTTGGCTCTGTCTGGTGGCAACAAAATCAACCTATAAGCACATTTAAAGAGGCTACTTGTGACGTTCAGTTTGTGTTGATTCTAGCGCCCGCTTTGGACGACAGCTGCAGTGTTTTTACCCCACCTGCTGTCATAAAGGTCTTTTCTTTACGGTGCTGTATTGCCCACTGTATAACCGAGTTTGGGTTACTGGGAGGTCATGTAGTTGCTATGAATATTTTGCTCAACCAGAAAATCATTCATTTACAATTAGAGATGTTCCAACCGATACCAGTATTGGAAAAGCCTCCGATACTGCCTAAAATGCTGGTGTCAGTACCGGAAAGTACTGGAGTTTATGCAGTCTTGTATATAGTACTTGAAAGCAATACTTGAGTAAAAGTACAAATATGTTACCAGAAAATGACTCTGGTAGAAGTCTCCTTTTAGAATATTATGGAGTAAAAGTCTTAAAGTATCTGCTATTTACTGTACTTAAAGGTATAGTGGAGGATTTTCTTTTTCCGGGTGGATCATCAAGACTATTGGTCCTCCTAGTTGTCAATCATTCTGCTGATATGTTTACGTAAGGCCATCGTACGTGCTCGTCCCGAGGTAGTTTTCGCTTTCTGCGGCATCTAGCCCGACCGCTGCCTCCCCCTCTCTCACGGCCGCCTCCTCCCCGCTCTCGGCTGGTGCTGGCCCCCGACCTCGTCTCCCTCGGCCTCTAGGAAAAAGTGCAAATCTTCTTTTGGAAACATGTAAACAGAGCGTGCACGAGGAGAACTAGGCGTGTGCATGCTCTCTCGTGCACACGTTTAATAGGCGTTCCCTCTCGGGAGCAGGTGGTGTTGTGCATGTGCATTTTTTCAAAAAGTGGAGAGGCCGTTTCTTTTCTAAAATTCGGGAAAATCCTCCACTATACCTTTAAGTATCAAAAGTCATTTTCTGATATTAAATGTACTTAAGTATTAGAAACGTTAACAAAAAACTTGAACTTTAATGTGGCTTCCTGATAGTAAAGCATAATATTCAGGCTTTCCACTCCTTAAACATCTAATTCAAAGTCTGACATCAACAAGAGAAAAACTGAATTTTTATTTTTTGTGAGGATGAATCTTTCACTCCAACGTACCAAAGAAATTCTTGCAAATACCGCCACAGGTGTGTAAACTTATCTTCCCCACTGGCGCCGGGGTGGTCAGCGTCTGTTACGTTGGCAGCAGAGCTTGCAGCAGGTGTTTCCATGACGCTATCCATTATTATGCTTCCTTCTCGTCTTCTTTAGTTTTGGCACTTGGCAACAAACAGGCATTAATATTAAAAACATGCATTAACATGCAATCTAGGAGCAATGATTCGCCAAACAGCTTTTTTGCAGTCTAACAAATATCTTCTGATGTTATTTTGTAGAAACGAGCAACAGAGACGCTTAGGGGAAATGTAGTGGAGTAAAAGTATACATTTTATTTAGGAAATGTAGTGGAGTAAAAGTAAAAGTTTCCAGAAATATAAATAACGAAGTAAGTACATATACGGGAAAATACTACTTAAGTGCAGTATTTGTACTTCGTTACATTACAACATTGAGTTATGCACCGATCCGATACCACCTAATTAAGCCCTGAAAAAAATCTACTTTAAAGTAGATTATTTATGTTCTTTTTTCCGTATGACTGACTGTCAAACTGGATAATAAAATAAAGTTCTCTAGCGTTCATTGTTTGCGTTTGTTCATGTTTCACCAAAAGTTTAACCTGAGCCACAACAACAACAGATGTGCAACAAAGATATAAATCATATCACATCCATACAGGGATCGTAATATACAGCTGTTAAAACATAACTACATATATGACACACTCGGGTTGGTACTCTCGTCCGATACTCAAGTTTAGGTATCGGAATCAGTATCGGGGAAGCAAAAAATGGTATCGGACCATCTTTATATTTCCAATAAGAGAATATGTTATGGATGCATCGTTGCATTTCAAGTGTTGCATAGAGTAACTCAGCCTACTTTGGATGTCTCGTGAGCTAAACCGGGAATCACTGTCACTGTGTCACGAGCTAAAGCATTAAGAGATTTTTGTAGCAACCAACATCATAATAATACTAACTTAGATTAATATAGCGCATTTTATGAAACCCATGGACGCTTTACAGAAGAACTGGTGTTGTGGCTTAAACAAACAAGATATAATGTGTTCATTAGTTGTCTTTGGGTGAGCTGAATAGTGGCTTTTACTGCCTTTAGACAGAGCTAGGCTAGCTGTTTCTCTTTCTTTATGCTAAGCTAAGCGCCTGCTAGCTCCAGCTAACGTTACGTGTTTAACGTACAGACAGAAGAGTGGCAAGCATACCGTATATATTAAACATTTATATATATGGTGGCAAGGACGTGAATAAACATATATTTTGAAAATTCTGAACTATTTCTTTAAGCATTAAAGCAATTATCGGATATATAAAGGTGTGACAAAAACAGGAATTAAAAATGACTTCACAAGTGCATAAATTTAGCCACCAATGGCCGAAAATCAAAAGGGGCTTTATGAATGAATATATACAGAGCAACAAAATTAAATGTCAATTAAAAATGCCCCATTTCATTTCTAGTAGTAAGTAGTTTGGTAGGTTCAGTAACTTGTATAAATTGCTGTAAGCTCCATGGCTAATGAAGCTTTGTTTTGTCTAACAGGAGAGATGATAACCATCCCAAAACTCTGCATGGTTCTCTTGGGAAGCCGAGGCGTTGGGAAAACTTCAGTTGGGAACACCTTATTGGGAAACAAAGAGCAAGAAGTTGGAAAACGGACGGCACGCTCGGTGGCCCAGCAGGGTTTTGTGGCTCAAACTGAAATAACTGTGGTTGACACACCAGGCTGGTGGAAAGGCTTCCCTGCGTGTGACACTCCTGAAGCGATCAAAGATGAACTGATGATCAGCCCGTTTCAGTGCCGCCCTGGGCCTCATGTCTTCCTGCTGGTTATAGACGCAGATGCATCCTTTAATGCCAAACACTTACGGGCGGTGACAACACATATGGATCTTCTCGGAGGAGTGTGGAGACACACTGTTGTAGTTTTCACCAGAGGAGACTGGCTGGGAACACACACCATAGAGCAGTACATCGAAGGGGAGGGAGAGGCGTTGCAGTCTCTAGTTGAACAATGTGGAAACAGATATCACGTCATTGATAACAAGAATGCAGATGATGGCACTCAAATCACGGAGCTGCTGGGGAAAATCACTGAGACTGTGGCTGGAAATGGTTGGGACTATTTTGTCCCAGACGAGAAGATATATCAGACCATTGAAGAGAGAAAAAAAAGTGTGAAAAAAGGAGCAATAGTGAGGCAAAGTCAAGTCCATGCCAAAAGGAAAACCCTCAGAGGTATAGTTCTGTCATCTAGCATTACTAACAAGTTATTCAGTCTGGCATTGTCAGAGCAGTTTCACACCCTGGGAAGGAATCGATACCAGAGGTGGACAAAATGACAGCAATGAAATACAATCCAACAGCGCTGCAGTAAATACTAATCTGGTGAAGCTCATAATGTTCCGTTTTTGTTGGGACTGTCAGAGCAGATTGGAATTTCTGATGACATAGTGTGCAGGGTTATTCAGTAATTATCCCATTTCAGTGTCAGATGTCAGGTCTACTTGTGACTAGGGTTGGGTACCGAAACCCGGTTCCACTATGGAACCGGTTCCTAAGCAACCGGTAGGAATCGGACCGGATTAGAACACAAAGTTTTTCAAGAATCGGTTTAGGAATAGGAATTGTTTTTAAAATACCGTTTCAGCATCAGAATCGTAAAAATCCAAACGATACCCAACCCTACTTGTGACCAACTAACTTGGCAGGCCAATATTATTAGCCAATTTGAGCTAATATGATATATATATATATATATATATATATATATATATATATATATATATATATATATATATTGACAACACACATGGATCTTCTTGAAGAAGGAGGTCACAATGTGGTTCTATGGATGGCAATGTCAGACTGTGGGCTGGTCAGTCCACCATTTTGTTCGTGACCAAATACCTGAAAACTAACACTAATACTAGCGCCTTCCCATCAGCTTCAGCTGTGCTATGTGTTCTGTGCTAATTAGTCACTGTTATCATGCTAAAATGCTAAAGTAAGACAGTAAACATCAGCATCAAACATTGTCATTGTAAGCATGTTAGCATGCTGACATTAGCATTTAGTTTAAAGCACCGCTAAAATGATGTACAGCCTCACACAGCTGCTAGAGTGGGTGTAGACTCTTAGCCTTTCTAAAACTGAAATATCCGGTACCTGCCTAAAAAATCCGGTAGAGGTCGGGGCACTATTTATAATCCTTCATTTACATTAAAACTAAATACATTTTCGCTACTATGGGTGGCATTTGCAGCAATAGCCACTCAATCTGTATTTGCCTCTCTATAAAAAATAAATAGTTGTTACTGGCGTAGTCCCCCTTTGTAACTCAAGATTCAGCCTTCATTTTGCCAAATCATTATTTACTGCAGGGCTACTGATTTTGGATACATGTTTGAAATCTGTTCATTAGTATTGGATGTGATGTGGTTTTTCACCTTGCAGTTGTTTTTCCTCAGCATCCAGTAAAGAATTACAGGAGCTGACGGTGGTGATGCTTGGCCAGAAGACATCTGGGAAAAGTGCAACAGGAAACAACCTCCTGTGTAAAGACATGTTCGTCACCTGTCAGAATGAGTCCTGTCAGGTGGCGGCGGGGGAAGTTGCTGGCCGACTGGTCACAGTGATTGACACCCCGGGCTGGCGGAAGGATCCCTCCCGCTGCACCGAAGAGATGGACATAGAAATAGTCCGAGGCCTGTCTCTGAGCCCATTGGGGGTTCATGCTGTCTTGCTGGTTGTCCCCTTGGACCTGGCGTTCAGAGAAGCTCAGCAGGCCGCCCTGGAGGACCACATGAATCTGTTTGATGCCAGCATCTGGAAACACACCATGGTTCTGTTCACATACGGAGACAAACTGGCAGATAACTCCATAGAGGAGCACATCGAGAGGGAGCATAGCGCTCTACGCTGGTTAATAGACAAGTGTGAGAACAAATACCACGTTATGAACAATTGGAAGAAAGCCGATATGAGTCAGGGCACCGAGCTGTTTGAGAAGATAGATGAAATGATGGCAGGGAACGCCGAGCAGCTCTTCTGCCAAGAGATGAATGACGTCTACCTGAGAATTGAGGAGAAGTTCAGGAGGAGGCAACTCAAGCATGTGCTGAAGCAGCGACTGAAGGAGGAGTACATGAAGAGAGAGCTGAAGCTGATGGCAGGCTTCAGGGAAACACTCCTCGAGCTGCAGGCTGATATCAGGGGAAGTGTGACAAGCACAAAATCCATGTCACTGAGTGAGTATGACACTGTGATGGGGGGTTGATTGATTCTTTTTTTTCTATTAATATTCTGTTGTCCTAATCTTTTGTTTTGATGATAAATTGTGAGTTTGTGACATGACCAAAACCAAAGCCAAAGGTATTGGTCAGAGGAAAAAAGATGGAAAGGAGAAGAAGGAAAACATAGATTCAAAAATCAGCCAGGAAATCAAAAAGCTGGAAAAGGACATAAGAACGAAATCCTCTGAAGTTCTTCAGAGCAGCAAGGACTACCTGGTCCCTTCCTGTAAGCAAACATGGGATCCTAATATCTGCACAAGTACTGAGAATGATGTCACAATCACACAAATTGTCTTTTGTTTCATTCACAGTGAACGGAGAGAGTCCAGCACCATCTATCGCCAAGTCTCTGTCAGACAGGGAAAGTTCAACCGGCCAATTTGATAAAGTTCTTAGTTGGCTGTCAACACTTCAGATCGGCACTAATGTAGACAACCAGATGACCCTCAACTTCTCTCAGACATCCGGATACGGATCTGTGCTACCACACGACAACGTGGAATTTGACACAGAATTAATGAATGAATCCTGAATGAATAGTCTCAATGGGCTGATGTAATAAAAAATGCAGAATTAGCAGTCAGGGAATTTCAGATGGTCTAAGAAAAAGGGAGGCCTACATTAAACATCATGAAAGAATTAATATCGTGTACAGACAGACACACAGACAGAGACAGACAGACACACGGACAAACACACACACACACACACACACACACACACACACACACACACACACACACACACACACACACACACACACACACACACACACACACACACACACACACACACACACACACAGACAGACAGACAGACAGACAGGACGGAACCGGACCACACCAGACTGCAGCTTTTAAGTTTATTATCCAGAAATCTATTATATAAATTCTGATTCTACAGACTTGAATATTGTATCAGTAGTTACACAGTATATTATATGTGAGAAAATCCTAGCATGGAAATAAATCTTTCAAATCAATTTTATTTGTCACTTAAAGTTGTATGAGGTCCCATTGCAACTTGTCCATGAGCATACATTTTGCAGAGCTGACGGAGAGGCGACTGGAGAATTCTGCACCCTTCTAGAACTTTAGGCGTTTTCAAATAAATCTAAAATTGTTTGAGGTTGCATTTTGTTTTTGCAACAACGTGATTAACGTATACACTAAACAACAATATGATAGGCACACCTTGAAATAAAAGTTTCCAATCATTAAACTATACCAGATTTTCTGTTCTTTTTTGGTGATTTATAAATACTATATTTCACAATATATTGTCTTTATAATGTACCAAACATGTTATTTGATAGAATAGATAGACAGATATGTATATATCTGACTTGTAGAGACTATATGCTTTTTTTGTTTTTTGCCCAATGTAGTGGAATTTGTAATAAATAAGGCCCTAAGGTGTGTCAAATCTGACTCCATTTTATTTATTCCTGCACCTTCTTTCATCAGACTTAAGTTTACCAGAACATGAGGATCAATCTGAGACGAAGAGTTCAGTGAAGCAAAGTTTACCGAGTCCTGTATGTGTGAGTCTAAGTTTCCCTAGAAACAGACATCAAGTCGGAGCCCGGTCCACCAGGATCACAGTTCGAATGGACCCCGACCTGTTCTCTCCCTTCAGCTTTTATCCTCCCTTCACAGTGGGTGTCTTCTAGTTTGTAGACAGAAACTGTTACTTCACAAAACACACACACCAAGGTCGGGGCCTCTGTGTGTTGCAACTTCCTCTTCTATTCTTTTAACTTTAACTGTCTTTTTCTTTTTATCTGTCTGGTACACATGCATTCTTTAACTTTAGTTAAAGGTTAACAGACATTTCCTTGAACCAGTTCTTCAATGACTGCACACAGCTAATATTCTACACCAACAAAGAAATCAAAGGCAGTCTGGAAACTGTCTGACTGGATTTGTATTTGAGTCGAAGCTACAGAGTTTCCCCACTGAGCTGATAAAAATCCGCATGTAATGTCATTTATTTTCTCTATTTTGAAAACAAAGGATTACATCTTTGCAATTTAATATCAGAGTGTACTTGGAATGTTCCACTAAATGAAAATGCAGTCAGGCTTAGTGGTAGAATGGCTGCGTGCAGTATTCATTTACATTCTGAACTGAAAACATCAGTTGAGTATGTCATGTAACCTTATTAGATGTGTCCTGTTTCTTTTACTTCTGTCACAGCAATAATAAATAATATTGTTGTTTTTATGAATGAAGCGCGCTTATCATTTTGCAATTACACTTACTAATCGTAAACTGGACAAGTAAAAAAGAAAAAGAATAAAAAAAGGTTTTAGGCGGCTGTTAATTAAAAGGCTTTTTATTTTGATAAGTAATTGGGGCCTGGAGTCTGAAGTTATTATTGAACTTGAAGCTTCAGACGGGGAAGGTTGCTTGTGCTATCTGTCAGAAGAGGGTATAGGCACTAAAGTTAAGCATATATCAACTATCAATATGTTGTGCACTTGAAAGCATCTGTTCATAGATCTGTTCACGTCAGTGAGTTCTTCCTCTAACAAATCATCCAATTCTCAGTTAAGGCCACGGAACTGCTCTTCCTCTCATTAAAAAGTATAGAATTCTATTCCAGAGACCTTTCTATCTACTCTCCGCGCATAATGAAGTGACTGCCCACACTTGCAGCGGCAAAACGAAACATTTGATCAAGAAATCCAATTAGTTTTTGTTAATGTTTAAATGTGGCTAAGACATGCAATGAGGACATTTTTACATTCAAAACAAAAACAAACATTGTAATGGCAAGACCGCTTTAAAACTACGTCAAACATATGTTTCTGTAGGTACTGCATTTTTCTGTTATTTAAAAGAAAGAAGAAAATATGACCAGCTGAAATGTCGATAATACAATTTTGGCCCAGCAAATGTATTAGTATCTAGCATGAGCACAAAAAGCAACATTTCCAAACCTCATATTTGTAACAATCTAGGCCAAACGTCTGTGTAACATTACCACATCTCCATAATTTTTAGCAAAAAGTCAGTAAGTAACGTTAGGCCTAATGCTGCGTTCCAGACACAATTTTTAGCCCGTAAATTATGACTTCAAGCCACGACTCACGACTTGGTAGCGTTCCAGGGTTCAGGTTGGGCTACCTAACGTTAACGTTAGCTATTGGCTACGCTGACGTTGACGTTAGCTAGTGGCTGCGCTGACGTTAGCTAGCGGCTACCTAACGTTGACGTTAGCTAGGGCTAGCTGATACTAGCGATTTCTAGTCAGCGACATATATTGGGCTTTTTAATAAACATAACCTGTAGTAGTACACAATTGTGTGTGTATTGTTTTGATTACAATGTGCGGAATTACTTTACGTTGCATATTTATGTCTATTTATTTCTATTTTACCGGCGTCTGTACAGCATCAACAGGGGGTCGCCATTGTTGTTTATGTGTGTGTGACGTCAAAAACTGTAACTGGGAGTACAACGATCTGGTACGAGTTCACGGGTAGTAAGTTACGGGTTGGACTGGCGTTCCAGGTCACTTTCACGGGTAGAAGGTTGTGAAAACACAAGTTACGGGTTGCCTGGAACGCAGCATAATAACAGTACATCAAAACGTTGAGAACTGGAAGAAAATGATCTTTTCTTCAGCAAATCTTTAGCAATCAAGTTTAATTGCATTTTATTACCAATGTTCTTTAGTGTGTGTGTGTGTGTGTGTGTGTGTGTGTGTGTGTGTGTGTGTGTGTGTCTGCCATGCACTTTCCATATTCATTAGACTTTTATAGACCTTTTTCACGGCAGACATGTTGACTTGTCATAGTAGGAAAAGCACAGGTGTATTCAAAACCATTAATGATGGCTGCATTCCACTTAGGAGAGGCCCTGGTATTGAGCATGCTGACTCACTGAAATAGCTTACTGGGACACTTGATGGAATGGAGCCATTGTTAAGGTTATCAATTTCAGCTGTGCTTTTCCTACTATGACAAGTCAAAATGTCTGCTGTGAAAAAGGTCCATAGAGGTCTAGCACGGAGACAGAGACCTCCATTATTTGTCCATGTGCCTCTAAACTGTTGGCAGTTGGATTTTTCTGCGCTGCTGTTTGCTGTTTCGCCACCAGAGAGCAGCAAACCCCCAGCGGTCAGGAAAATACTCTCTGCGTGACGTCAATGTCATGAGACGGAAGAGAAACATTGTAGTCGTTAGAAATCCTGTGACATGACAAATCAAACAGCATTCTGAAAAACATACAACAAGCCGAGCAAAAGAAAAAAGAAAACAGGTGGGTGCTCTATGGGATAATGGGATACACCATGCGGCAGTATATTTTCTGTCGCAGGTTTCTGTTCTGTGCTGGTTTGAATGGTTGTAATGTTAAATGAGCCCAGCCCTCTGTTGTTTACTGGAAGCGGAGATGATGAGCAAGCTAACAGGAGACTCAGGGCTGCTTATATATTCAGTGTTTTAACCTCACCGAGGGATAAATACACACATGACGATGATAAGCTAAGCTTGTCATAAGTTGTCAGCTCTGTGTGCGTCTGTAAAGTAAACGTTACTCAGGCCTAATCAGTGGTGTAGTGTAATGTATTGGGTATACTGTACTGCATATGTATATTTTTTTTGGGGGGGGGGGGGGGGGGGCATATCATATTGGGGGGAAATTTTGAGCGTCAACGACTTAATTTCCTGCATTCTGATACACTTTTATCAACCTATTTACTGTGGAAATGCCTTTATTTAGCCTATGCAAAGATAAAAAAAAAACACAGATGACAATTCTAAATATATAAAAAATATAATGTAAAGTATGTTGTTGCATGTCATTGGGCATTTTTAAGTGGTTATATGGAAATCCTGGAGCTTTCTTAGTGGGTATATTGCGTAAACCTGCGTATCACGTAGACTACACCACTGGGCCTAATCTGAATATCACTCCTCGTTTACAGATCTTTTGGGAAGTATCCTGCACAAACAGAAAGGATGGTAAGAAATGGACTCATTTTCTCTATTGGTATATTCACTGCTCTGGTATACTGTTCACTTTGCACATGAAGTGGTCAATTATTTATAATAAGCTTTAACCAGCAGAGTGAAATGTACTTATGTTAGCCTACCTTTTTTGCTTTTGACAGCATGGTAGAGTGAAGGTTAAATCCACAGCCCAGCAGGAGGAGGAGAAAAGAAAGGAGAGGGAGAAGAAACTGAAGATATACGTGGCTGCACGAGATGCCTGCTTTTCTAAGGTTCTTTAATAAAAATGATAATGTATACTTTATTAATCCCACAAGGGTAAATTACAATGTTTACACACAGGCCTGAATTACACACACATGCTCAGTACCTCTACATGCACTAATGGAGAGATGTCAGAGTGGGGGGGCTGCCCATGGAAGGGCGCCCCGAGCAGTTGGGGGTTTGGGGCCCAGGAGGTGAACTGGCACCCCCAAAAAGAAAGTGACATTTATACTACCATATATTTTACATGCTTATATGGTAATATTCTGTATCCTTGCTATTTTAACACACCCCAAGAAAAACAGATCCTGTTAGTAAGTATTACCTGTGTAGCTAAAGCCTAATATAGCTTACCATCTCACCATTGCGCTCGGTGGCATATTCCTTCATTACCATGAACACTCATTCTATTTTTTTTGTCAAATCCACACACACTGTCCTGCTGCCATAAATACTAGAGGGAATTAATCCACAGCTGAACATAGTCTGTAATAGGGTTGTGTACCGAAACCCGGTTCCACTATGGTTCCTACGCAACCGGTAGGAATCGGACCGGATTAGAACGCAAATTTCCTCATTTTGGTTCCACATGTGTCGACTGAAATATTTTCCCTCTGTTGCTCCGAAACGGACGTAAAAATATCACCCTTTCTCTGTAGTCTACCGTTAGCTAGCTACCGTAAATGTAGGCTACTTTTAAAATGCCATATTTTCCCTCTGGGCTCACCAAAACGGACGTAAAAGCATATTTACCATTCACTGCACATGATCGCTAGTAAACATATTACACTTTTTCAGTTTTTCAAGAATCGCTTTAGGAATCAAAATCGTTTTAAAAGTACCGGTTTGGCATCGGAATCGTAAAAATCCAAACGATACCCAACCCTAGTCTCTAACAAGCACACTAATTATCTTCCTTTATTCCTCTATTCGGATCCCCATTAGCTGCTAACAATGTAGCAGCTACTCTTCCTGGGGTAAAACAATCACAACATATCCTATTTTAGTAACTTTTGATGAAAACAACGGTGCCCAGGTGTTGCAGGAATTTACTGAGCCTTTAAAAAGGTTCTACAACTGTGTACCTTGGACCTGTTTTTATGTCTTCAGTAGGAACAAATGGACCCAGGACAGGAAAGTTGGAAAGAATTTAGAGACATCAGTCTTATCAATCAATCAATCAATCATGTTTGGTGCTTATTGAAAACTTTCACTGACTAAGCTGAGCCTATTTATCATTTTCAGGTTTGTTTTTTTCTTGTGCTCATTTCTTATGTCGTGTGTGTGTGTGTGTGTGTGTGTGTGTGTGTGTGTGTGTGTGTGTGTGTGTGTGTGTGTGTGTGTGTGTGTGTGTGTGTGTGTGTGTGTGTGTGTGTGTGTGTGTTGAAAGAGGAAGGAGGGTATTTGGGATGATGAGGCTCTCCAGATTACCCAGCAGCTACTATCATCCAATCCTGACTTCGCTACCCTGTGGAACTACAGGAGAGAGATCCTAATGCACCTGGAGACTGTGAAGTTAGATCACTACCAGTTATCTTGCCACCTGCAGATTCACAGTGCAACACTTTTCGAATGGTAAATCATCAGAGATATGACAGAAGAATTTGTGTTTTTGTTTCTCGATGTGCGCTCCCAGAGATGAGGATGAAGTGCAGAAGATTTACCAGGCTGAGCTGTCATTCCTGGAGTCTTGCCTGAAAGTGAACCCAAAGTCCTACGGCAGCTGGCACCACCGAGGTTGGGTCTCAGCTCGCCTGCCCCGACCGGACTGGGCCAGAGAGCTGGGCTTGTGTGATCGCTGCTTGAGCCTGGATGACCGCAACTGTGAGTAATGGAGTCGAAAAAGAAAGCTCAGACTTGTAAAAAATCTGGATCATTTGCATTTGTTTGTAGTTGATCTAGACCTGATACCAGTGTTGTAGTACTCGAGACTAGGGCTGCACGATATGAGGAAAGTATGCGATACGCAATAACGTTGTTGAATATCACGTTAACGATATTACTTGTGATAAAAATAAAGTCCTACATTTCTGCTGCTTTCAGTATTCTGCTAAAAACACATTGCTCATTGAATTTTAAACACATGAAAGAAAATAATTTCCAACATTCTTTTATTGAATAAAGTGAACATTGATTAGAATATTAAAGGCAGCACTTAAAAAGAATGACAGTTACATTTTAAAGTGCAGTTTGTTTTCTACAGATTTTTTGTCTTTCGCAATGTGTTTATTGCGGCAGTTGATATTGCGCTGACGATAAAAAACCGATATATTGTGCAGCCCAACTCGAGACCAGTCTCAAGACCACTTTTTGAACGTCTCTGACCTCGTCTTTGGAGTCAACCACATTTTTACTCGGTCTTGTCTCGTTCTTGAGTAAAGAGGACTCAGGATTTTATTTCAAGACCCCAACTGCAGGGATATGCATTATCTGATTTATGTGTTGACATAATTTCAGTCAGGAACACTCTCGTCATCACGCACGTGCACACATAGACATCAGAGGGGGCACCTGCCCTTTCTCTTCCTTGAGATAAAGTGCTCTTTTTCTGGGGAGCTGTTTTTTTTTAATGAATAATATATATATATATATATATATATATATATATATATATATATATATATATATATATATATATATATATATATATATATATATATATATATATATATGTATGTGTATATATATGTATGTGTATATATATGTATATATATATATATGTATGTGTATATATATGTATATATATGTATGTGTATGTGTATATATATGTATATATATGTATGTGTATATATATGTGTATATATATGTATGTGTATATATATGTATATATATATATGTATGTGTATATATATGTATATATATATATGTATGTATATATATATATATGTATGTGTATATATATGTATATATATATATATATATATATATATGTGTATGTATATATATATATATATGTATATGTATGTATATATATATATATATATATATATGTATATATATATATATATATATGTATGTATGTATGTATGTATGTATGTGTGTGTTTGCACTCAGCTTTTCTATCAAACAAATGTATGTATTGAAAAAAAAATCTAAACAAAAACAATTGGTAAGGAAGTCAGAGTTGAATGAATGATTGATTGCTTTATTTTGAACATGTAAAAGAAAAATAATAATAATACAATAAAAACTAAAACAACAAACACAATATTAACTTATTATATTATTATTATTAATAATTATATATATGATCATATAGTGATACAAATTGTGTTAATATTTAACGTTTTGTTTAAAAATAATAATAAATGTTTTTTTTAATAAATAAATAAATATAAGATGTGCCCTTTTTTTCTTTACACTTGAGCCCCTGCCCCCAAAATGTCTGTGCACGTCCCTGCTCGTCATAGATGTAACCATTTATTGCAACAAATTGAAATACAGTTATGGCTCCGCTCTTGATAATGCTCCCTGGACCAGCCAAGCAGCATGCTAAGCTGAAACAGGGAGTGCAATGCAGAAACCCCCCTGGGAAAAATAAAAAAGAGCCATAAGAAAGACATTGAAAACCATCTTTTTTTTCTTTTCTTTTTTTACTTTGAGCCATGCCAGGACTCTGAACTAGGAAGGTGGAGGCTGGGGAGGTGGAGGCAAAGTGTTGCCAGCAGCAGCACTGAGTGAAGCAGTGTCAGTGTAGCAGGGATCAGTGAGGAGGGAGTCACATTTAAAAAGACCACCGCCTTGATGTGAGAATGGCTGTGATTGATGTGTGTCTGATAGGAATCATAATTCAATCAGCGGGCGTATGACTTTGTGTCCTGCATGAACTATCGCTAAGCTGAATCACTGTGATTGGACTTCCTGCTTCAAATGCAACCAATAACTAATTTGAAATTGGTTACTGTTAATACCCTCTCGCCGCCGAGAAGTCAGCCAAATTGTCGGTATTAAAACTTGGCTGCCTAAACCATAAGGAGTTTATTTATTTTCTATGGGAATGTGGATCTTTCAGATTAAATTGAGGAATGCCTTTGGTTAGCTTTCCGCATTTTGGTGTGCCATGCCGTGTGGGGCTCGCACTAGTCTGGTCTTGGTCTTGTCTCGGCCTCGATGATAACTTGGTTTCGATTTAGGTGGTCTGGACTTATGGCGTTATTTTTTAGTCAAAAGTTATGAGCGTGTAAGACATGCTCACGAGCACATTATGTTATTTCACACGCGCAAAAATGAACCTTCAGCTGGCATGATAAAAGTACTCGCGCACAAATTCAACAACCGAAAGGTGTAGGTAGCTGCGAGCGAGCGCCTGGCTACTCTTACTCTGCTTGTACAGTGGAATCCTGCTCGCGCGCAGCGGCCTTCTGCTCGCGGAGTGCTGTTTTGCTCGCAGAGAGGATTTCTGCTCGCTCGAGTACATGACTTTTGACAATTTGGGGGCGGAAACCAAGGAGGGCACTGACCCTCTTACGATTGGTCACTTTCACACAGGGACATCCTTGATTGACAGCTCTCATTACAGGAAGCACGGAGTCACAGTATCTGACGGAGTTCAGTCATTCAGTTAACACTGCACAGTGGACGGAATGGCGGCGACACCTGAAGATGTAGATGTAAGTGATATTGATGATATGATGGGGGCTGTGTGTTTGACATTGTTATAGCAATTTAATCTGAAATTTGTTGAGAATAAACTCATTAAATATTGAGAATAAAGTCGTTGTATTTCAAGTTTTTTTCTCAATATTTAATGAGTTTTTTCTCGAAACACAGCGACTTTATTCTCAATATTTAATGAGTTTATTCTCAACAAATTTCAGATTAAATTGCTATAACACTGTCAAACACACAGCCCCCATCATATCATCAATATCACTTACATCTACATCTTCAGGTGTCGCCGCCATTCCGTCCACTGTGCAGTGTTAACTGAATGACTGAACTCCGTCAGATACTTTGACTCCGTGCTTCCTGTAATGAGAGCTGTCAATCAAGGATGTCCCTGTGTGAAAGTGACCAATCATAAGAGGGTCAGTGCCCTCCTTGGTTTCCGCCTCCAAATTGTCAAAAGTCATGTACTCGAGCGAGCAGAAATCCTCTCTGCGAGCAAAACAGCACTCCGCGAGCAGAAGGCCGCTGCGCGCGAGCAGGATTCCACTGTACAAGCAGAGTAAGAGTAGCCAGGCGCTCGCTCGCAGCCACCTACACCTCTCGGTTGTTGAATTTGTGCGCGAGTACTTTTATCATGCCAGCTGAAGGTTCATTTTTGCGCGTGTGAAATAACATAATGTGCTCGTGAGCGTGTGTTACACGCTCATAACTTTTGACTAAAAAATAACGCCATATGGACTACACAGCCTGCCTGATATGTCACTGCCCTGTTTCCATCCATGTCTGTAGGAGCCACATATGTTATGTTGTTTATGGTCTCATTTATGGTGTTTGTTGTGTTGTGCAGTTATATTGGAGGTGGTGGGCGTTTTCATCGTGGTTTGAGCGGAAGTGATAACATATTTGTTTGCTTCACCTGTTCACCTGTGGTTTTTTTGGGCTTTGACAGAGAGGGGGTGAGCCTGGGAGCAAACACTTTTTGTTGACCGCCGCACTAACGCACTCATATCGAGTCACAAAGTAACTTTACATTTGGTAACTGCAGTGCTAGTTTTTACGTGTGGAGGAATAAATCATTGCAATACAATCTTGAGCGCGTCACAGTGTGTTTATGTATCTCTCAGAGTTTAGTCCCTCGCGGCAGCACTTTGTTGGACGGCTTACAGCTGCAACAATGTCTCACACCGTGTTCTTCCATTTGGACCAGTCCATTGCTGGGATTATCGTCGGATGGTTGTGAAGATGTCCGCTGTGCCCGTGGATCAGGAGTTGGCGTTTACCGATCGTCTCATCGGCTCCAACTTCTCCAACTACTCCAGCTGGCATTACCGCAGCACCCTGCTGCCGCTGCTGCACCCCGAATCTCCCGAGCCCCAGTCACCGTGCCGGGAGCCTCGCCGGGCCTCCCCTCCACCTTCCCCGCAAACCCACTCCCATCGCGTCTGTGAAGAGCAGCTCCTCAAAGGTCAGTGTTGTAATGTAACAAAATACTTAGTTACTGTACTTAAGTAGAATTTTCATGTATCTGTACTTTACATTGTTATTTATATTATTGAAAACTTTCACTTTTACTCCACTACCTTTCCTAAATAAAATGTATACTTTTACTCCACTACATTTCCCCTCAGCGTCTTCGTTACTCGTTACTGACAAGAAATGTTTTCGTACGTTGGAGTGAACAAAAACTTAAAATTCAGTTTCTGTTTTTCTCTTTGTTGATGTCAGCATGAAGAACGCCTCACAAAATCTGACAAAATCTTTTGATCTGACCTTTGTCGATCTGAAATGAAGACAGCATGGCCTATTTCTCACTTAAAATGTTTTCAGAAACACGTTTCGGTGAACTATTTTTGTAAAATACGAGGTCGTATTCCGAACAAGCCACCATTATGGTTGGGGAGACGCATTCGTCCAATCAGCTGCCAGTTTTAATTTTTGGGGGGGGGGGGTGACAATACAGATTAGCACCGCCTGCTGTTAGTCAGCGTCGCTTCGGTGTGTTCCAAGGCACTTGGACCAACGGGAGCCGACTGATCAGTCCGACTGGCTTTTCTGCCGGCGGTCGGCCATCGGGTTGGTGTGTCAGAGCCTTAAGAAGGTGTGGAAACCCTGAATATTATGCTTTGCTATAAGGAAACCACAAGAAAGTTCATTATCAAAGTGTTTCTTTACTTTTACTTCTAATAGTTAAGTACATTTAATATCTTTTGAACAAAGTGGTTCGCTCACCATTGGCTGCTCTTTGCCGCTCCTGGAGGTCACATATAAAGCTAGACTCTTGAACCGAGCTTTACAACTTGCTAATGATGCCTCATGCCATCCTGCAGGGGCCTTTTTTGAGATGCTTCCTTCAAGGAGAAGGTATCGCTCTATCAAATGTTCTACTAAGCGCCATTTAAACAGTTTCTTTCCCCAAGCTGTAATCACTTTAAACAAAGCATGTTAAACTAGCCATTTTAAATTTTTGTATGGATATTTATTGTACAGCATTTTACTTTTGAGTTTTTATGTGGCCCTTGCTTGTCTGTTTTTATGTTGTGTCCTTTTATGTGTTGACATTGCACTTAGAAGCTCCTTGCACATATCTTTCCAATGTGGTTTTACACTGCAAATGGCTAATAAAGTCAATCTGAATCAGAAAATGACTTTTGAAACTCAAGTACAGTACATATCACATAATTTATACTTTAACTTTTACTCAAGTAATATTCTAAAAGAGGACCTAAACTTCTACCAAAGTCATTTTCTGGAAAGATACTTGTACTTTTACTCAAGTATTGCTTTCAGGTACTTTATACAAGACTGTCAAAGGTAAACGCACCAACAACTCAGCAAATGAACGGCCAGGTTGTGTAGTCAGCAATACCTACTAACAGCAGACAGGGGGCAGTCTGAGGCTTAACAATGGCTGTCAGTCGGAGTCCTTTGCAAGTGGATGTCTGCTGTGTAATTCAACACATTTAGCGTCTAACCATAGCCATTTTTATTTCAGAATATGAGCTTGTACAAAATGCTTTCTTCACTGACCCCAACGACCAGAGCGCTTGGTTCTACTATCGCTGGTTGCTAGGCAGAGGTATGTCCATCTGTATTTGTATCAATATGTACACATATGTATACATGTTCATAGCTCATAGTTCATAGTTTTTTTCTGAGCATGCAAATGTTTGCTGGTCTTTAGTCATGTATGAATCACGTCTTTTCGACAGCGGAACGTGAGGAGATGATAAGCTGCGTGTACGTCAGTCGGGATGAGGAGAGAGTGGCCGTCGCCTTCTCTAGGCCTGTTCATGTGAGTGTCTTCAGCATTTTTCACTTATTTCTCACACTTTAAAGGTGCCCTGCCATACAAAACCGTTTTTACTTGTATTTTTTCAAATATGTTAGGTCCATATGTGTTTGTGTTATGTGGTGAATGTGAAAATGAACTGTTGCCTCCTCTGACAGCTCTAGCCACTGAAAAGAAATGACAGTCTGACGTGGTGTGGTCTGAGCTCATTACTATTCATGAGCTCGCCCAGTTGCGCTGGGTAAAGGATGCTGATAGCCAGGCTCTCATTGGCTAGCGTTAGCCAATCAGAGTCAAGCAGCTTAGCTCATTGAATATTAATGAGAACTGGCACAAATCGAGCTGAGTCTTCCTGCAAGCTTTCTATACCATGCTAGAATGGCTTGAAACAAGGTAACCAAGGTATTTTTTCCACAAAAAATGTTACAGAGTCCATGGTAGAACTTCAGACATTACCACAAAGTAATGAAATATGTGTGGCAGGGCACCTTTAACAATTGGTTACACACATTTCGCTATGCTGCGTCCACTTTTTAAATACTCTACACACAGTTGTCTTAACCAACATGCAGCTCAGCACACAGCAACAGTTAATCTCAAATCCCAAAAATGTACTCTTGTACAAGAACACTGATAACATCGGTCTCCCAACAAGAACACTGTCACTCATAACACAATGACATAAACAACACTAACAGCTGGAAGCATTACAATATACTGTATATCACAATTGTCTTTGAAGCTTTTTTTTTTATTTGTTATTACAATAACAAGAAAGACACATCTTTACTGCATGGGTTGTCCTACCTCACAGTAAATGTTACAGAAAGGAGTTCAGAGTTCTTTATTGTCCATCGAGGGGAAATTTGATTTGAAGTTGGAGGTACAAAAAAACAACAAAACCACAACACAATAAACAAGGCATAACACATCTTAGCAGCACACAACCAACTTTAATTGATTGATTAGGAACAATTTCATCACTTAAAAATTGGACAGTGTCAAATAAGGACGTTTTCACACATGAAAGTCCAAACCAAAGTCCGGACCAAGGTTCATGTTTTTGTTACATTGTATACATTTGATCCGGTAAGTTTTGGTTTCACACTGCAGTTATGCAAGCGCACTAAAGATCTCTACGTGACAAAACTACGTCCTGCCGTCATCACATACGTGAGCTGCGTCTCCAGATACTTATTACTGATTGGTTAGATTAGAACACCTCTTTTTATCGGACAAAAATGTGGTCTTTTGATCCGGACCGTGGTCCGAGGCGCCTTTCACACCTGAAATTTTGGTTCGGACCAAACTGAAAAGTCCAAAAGTCCGGACCAAATGAGGTATGTGTGAAAACGCCCTAAATCCCTTGAGATTGTCTGGAGAAAGTGATTTCTAAAAGTGTCACGGAGAAGGCCCAAGTGACACCAAAAACTGTGCATTCAAGAGTTTTGCAAGTAAACCGCTTTAATTGCACACAAGGAACAAAAGAAAATGTGTACCTGTTTGTTTTTGCTCTAGGGAGCCTATATCTCCACCCAGAGGGAAGAGGAAAGACTTCCCCCATGAGTGACTTGACAAGATTGACAGTGCCTTCTGCAAAACTTGTCTGTCAAAGATTGTTGTTAGAGAGAGCTGCTGTAAGCCTCTTTAAACAATTTTGGACGGACTACTTTTGTTACTTTTGTTACTGAATCTACACGGCATTAGCAAAGCAGCAGCTTCACTGCTCTGTCTGTGGCTCTATGCAAAATTGCCTACAACATACTACCGACGAACGCAGTATAATACGATAAGATAAGATATACTTCATTGTCCCCGAAGGGAAACTTGTTTTGGACTCTGTCCGTTCCGCAGCTTTACAAAGACAACACAAAATACAGAAAATAATTATCTCTCAAGACATACTCTCATGCAACACAAAACATGCTGTCATATACATTAGACAGGTTCCTATATAGTAAGCTCAATAACTCCTCCTTTCAGTGGTGGTTTTTAATTGAACCCTGTACGTATTGCACAAAATGACACAATGCACTGACATAATGCACAACCCAAATAGCCTACATATTGCACCTGAGAAATGGATTTATTTTGCACTATGCTAGGCCAGGCTTAGCTGGTGTCCGGATTTGGAAAGTGGAAGTAATGAGCGCTTTGCATTGTGGGACACAATAAGCGAGGTAAAGACATAAGGGTATTTTGGTCATACTGCAGATCTTTCTTTTATTTGCATACTGCATAATATGTGCTGCATTTTGCCGAATCAGAATGTTTCAGAACAACCTAAACCTAAATACAATTATGAACCTGAAAGTGAGCATAATATGAGCACTTTAAGAAACGTGTGTAACCAACTGTATGAACCTGTGACGTAGTGTCCTTGTGGTACCCTGCTGCGTTTCCTGAGCGACCTCTCTTCTTACCTCTGCTCTGTTAGGCGCAGTCTGTGGGCCTGCTGCTGGTCCTCGACGGCCAGCCCCAGAGAGTGGAGTGGAGGAGCGTCCACCCGCGCTTCAAACACAGCCCTGTCTGGGTATCCTTTTCCATTGGCCGGTCATGCCTCAGATATTATCAATGACTGTCTCTGTGTGCTGCTGACTGAACAGGATGCACATTTAACTCTCTGTTTTCCTCATTCTTTACATACTGTACCACATGCTGATAAGGAAGGGGAATGGTTTCAGCACAGAACTTTAACCAGAGTACTGGAAAGGAATGCTGTTGTAACCTTTACCCACAGATGTGTAGTGGGACTTCTGTCATGGCTTTATTTATTTATTTTTTGAAGCTTTTCTAACTTGTCAGGGCACAGTGACACAGATGACACCATGTTTAGTCTGACTGCTAAAGTGCTGTAGATGCATTTTAGGAGGAAGGGATGGGAAGGGAAGATTGTCTCCAGCTCCAGGAGTGCTGTGTGTATCTGAGCTCGCAGATGAGAACTAGCAAAAAATGGTGGTTTCATCCCAAAAAGATTGTCGAATTCACTAGACACCACTTGAAAAACACGATTCTGTCTTTAAAAATAATACTTATCGGAACATAATTTCCGTAATAAACATGGAATAGTGGCTGTTAATATTTTGAGAAAACAATGCCAACTTAGGCATTGTTTGGTCATACTTTTTGTAGGTCATACTTTGTATACTTTTAATTCACTAGCCTTTTCCGGAGCTTTCAGCCATATGGACAGTCCTCATCAGTTGATGCGGTTTGCGCAGTTGTCATGAAAAAGGAGCTTGATGGTGTTTTAAGCCCCCAACGTCGACTTCAAGGCAGCGCTGCGACCATCGACTTCAAGGCACCTAACCCTAACCATTGCCTAATCCTAGTGCCTTCCAGGCAGCGCTACCTGGAAGACGACGTAGGGGGCTGAAAACACCAAACACTGAAAAAGGATCTGTTGACATGCGAGCCGAGTACAGTGCCTTGCAAAAGTATTCATCCCCCTTGGCGTTTTTCCTGTTTTGTTGCATTGCAACCTGTAATTTAAATGGATTGTTATTCGGATTTTATGAAATGGAGCTACACATAATAGGAAACTATTGTGAAATGAAAACATTTATGTATTCACTTGCTTTGCTATGAAGCCGCTACCAATTACCTTTAGAAGTCACATCATCAGTTAAATGAAGTCCACCTGCTGTGTGCAATCTAAGTGTCACATGATCAGTCACATGATCTCAGTGTGTCCTGAGAGGCCCTACAGTGTGCGACACCACTAAGCAAAGGGCGCCATGAAGACCATGAGGTCAGGGACAAAGTTCTGGAGAAGTGCAGATCAGCATTGGGTCATAAATAAAATATCGGAAACTCTGAACATCCCATTGGAGCACCATCTAAATCCATTATTACAAAATGGAAAGAATATGGCATTGATCCAATTGAGAATCTGCAATATGAATTAAAGATTGCTGCACTGTTACTAGTGGAAGCCATCCAAGTCGAAGGAGCTGGCACAGTTTTGCCTTTAGGAGTGGCTAGATGTGCCAGGTTTAGAGCCCGAGAGACTAGAAGCTGTGATCGCTGCAAATGGGGGCTCTACAGTATGGACTTTGGAGAGGGGGGGAATCTTTTTGGTCTTATATGTTTGTTTCACAATAAAACTAATGTAGCATCTATAAAAGTGGCATGTTATGTAAATCAAATGATACATGCCTGATATTATACCTCCCCTCTTATGCAAAACAAATAAAGCTAATTAAAGCCTAGTTTGTGTAAATGATTGGCTGTTTTGCTAATCCATCGAGGATGTTATATTTATGTCCTACTGCCCAGCTCTACCAGTCTGCTGTATTGGCATGAAAATGAGCCATGGACTTAGTATGCACACTGCGCTCCGGGACTGCGTGGCTTTCATTGGGGCTTCTTTTAAAAGGTGGCTAATCGGAAGTCAAAATCAAACTCTTCCACGTGTAAAATAAAAGTGTTTCTTTTTCAACCTTAACACCGGCTCAGATCTGTGATCTTCCTCCTGGGACGATAAGCGACATCACAAATGAGCACAACCTGACTGTGCACTGGACTGAAAAACACACTCACAGAGACTGTGCTCTGTACACAGGTGATGCACGGCGCGCATCTTCACATGGCGTGTTCATTGCTCCACAAATGTCTGTCTCCTCAATGACACTGTAAACCTTTTATCTTCCACAGGTCGCAGTGAGAGTTGGTGTCGAGACTCCGCTACGGATCAGGAACTTTTCAGGTACCGTCTTGGCCCAATGGCAGCACATTTTGTAGTTCGTTTAACCCTTGTGTTGTCTTCCCGTCGACCGTGCAACTTTTTGTTTTTCTGGGTCAAAATTGAAACTTTTTTTTTTTCAACGTTTTGGTTGTCGTTTTCAAAACGTTTGTGGCTTTTTACCCCAATGTCTTTGTCATTTGTTTCTGCGCCTTTTGACATTTTTGTGGGTTTTTTCCCCCCACTTTTTTTTTTTTTTTTTTTTTAATAAAGATGTTTTGGGGGATTTTAGCCTTTTAATAGACAGGACAGCTGTAGACAGGAAAGGGGGGAGAGAGGGGGGAAGACATGCAGCAAATTGCCGCAGGTCGGACTTGAACCCTGAGCCACTGCATCGAGGACTGAGCCTCCGCATATGGGCGCCCGCTCTACCAGGTGAGCTACCCAGGCGCCCTTTCCCCCCACATTTTTGTCACTTTTTTTTTTACGTTCTCTCATTAATTTTGGAATGCTATAAAATTGAATATAAGCCCAAAATTTAAAGAAAGTAGTGGGCTGATCATTTATTTTACTTGTGGAGAGCGTTGTGTGGAACAATCCGCGTTATTCTTCTGAAAATTTGGTTGAGAGAAACCCACTTTTCTGATAGTTATTTTATTTTTTTTTTTTTAAATGGGTCAAATTTGACCCGAGGACAACACAAAGGTTAGAAGAGTAAGCACTGAGTGTGTTGTTTCTCTGTAGGAGTGAACTCTCAGTAGAGAAGACCTCAGTGTTACAGTCAGAGCTGCAATCATGCAACCAGCTACAGGAACTGGAGCCGCTCAATAAGTGTAGGTATCACATCCACGTGGTTCCTTGTTCTTTACACAACCAAATCCCCAACATCACATAATACACAATAAAGTTTGCTGCCGCTGATGGTGATGCTTTGTGGTAGCCATTGAAACACTCTGCTTGCCTTGGCAGGGTGCTTACTGACCATCATCCTCCTCATGAGGGCACTAGACCCTCTGGGATATGAAAAAGAGACACTTGCTCATTTCCAAACACTGAAAGTGAGTACCAACCATGTACAGTCTGTGACACTGACTAGGATATAGATCACTGACTGAAGGCTCTCGTTTTTTTTCTTTTCTCCCTCAGGAAGTGGATTCCATGCGCTCTGCATATTACAGTGACCTGTGCAGCAAGTTTATGATTGAAAACACCATCCTGAAGATGGAGTATGCTGAAGTGCGAGTCTTCAGTATTTCTGACAAGGTTGGTTCAGAACAAGTGGCAACTTCCAGGTCCCAGAAGTGAAGCCAATGCGCATTGTGCCTATTAACTTGTATTCTGACATTTCCAGCAGAGGGTGACTCCAAAAAGAAGTCAGTTTCTATAGAAGTCTACGGGGGAATGACCCTACCCTCCACAATGACTTTATGGCCTCAGTCGCTACCATTAAGTCGTCTTTGAATCAGCATGATGTTTATTTTGTAAATTAAAGTCCCATTTATTTTAAAATAGACGATAAAGCAGGGGATGCTGTAGGGGCGTGGCTACACATCGACCTGTCAATCATGATAGAGGCTCAGCGATGCGTTTCCATGGCACTGTGTATAGTAACCCTCGTGTTGTCCTCGGGTGAAATTTGACCCATTTACAAAGTTTTTTATATCAGAAATATGGGTTTCTTACAACCAAATTGCCCCAAAATAACTTGGATGCATGCATGTACGTTGTATGGAACCCATGCAACGTTGTTCACAGGTAAAATGAATGATTATTTATATAGATTTTTGGGTGTTTTATTCAATTTTATAGCATTTGAGTGTTTAAATGGTTTTAAAACAGTCTCCTGACTGAAGTTTGACATTCTGCGATTCCCTCAACATCCTCTGATCTTAACTATTGGTCAAGATAATTCATAATTTCTGCTTTTTTTTTTTTTAAACAAAACAATTTGATATAATGTCATTTAAATTAGGTTTATTGACCATGAATTAAAAAAATTCATTTTCAATTGTGACCCCAAAGGACAGTAAGTTTACGGTCGACAGGAAGACAACACAAGGGTTAAAATAGCTCAAACTTGTTTTGGGTTTTGCCCATGTTTTCATCTTGTAGTTTGACCCTCTCACCTTGTTTTCACTTCATCAAAGTTAATTGGAACATTTGGGTCACCTAAAAATGTCTTGTTCTGCCAACCAAGCTAACACTATTGTTAGCTGGTAACTTACAGTTTTTCTCAGTCGCGTTGGTACATTTCTCAGATCAGAATTGAAATTCTCAAAACTTCCTGTTCATTCTTCACATCATCGTGTCACTTGTGCACATCAAAAAAGCAGTTTCTCATTTCTTTGAACAAGTTGCAAATGCTTTGGTACATCCATGTAAATGATTATGTACAATTCTCAGATTTTTCCTACATTATCAATTGCTTATGTCATGTTGATCAAAATGTATTATAATGGGTCTCTGTTGAATAGTCTCACCCCCCACAACAGTTAGACATTAGTTCATAGCATAAGTCTTTACATGCAAAATGGTTGAACAAGTTGTCATAATATGTCAAGCATATTTCTATACATTTCATTAGACTTTTTTCTACTTTCCACGCTGCATCACAAGAGAAGATATTCGTTGTGATGTGGATGAGAACTTGTGGCCCAACAGACAGGAACGTCAGGAGGTGTAAGGAGACTGCACTGGAATTCCTACAGCACTGCATGCACAGTTTTCCCTAAGGAGATTGTCCTATGTTCACATTTCTACTTTTGTTTTTTTTTCTTTGTGCTATGCAGTGCTGTCTTTTCCTTTCTGCATCGCAATGACACGGTCTGTCAACAACTTACAGTACAAACAGTAAAAGCGTAAATGTGAATCTTGTTCAGTCTCTTTCAATCAAACTCCCACATACACTAATACTGTATATATGTATACAGTATATACAGTATATACACTCAGGTGTAACCTACAATTTACAATAATTGTCATCAAAACTTTAGCCATAGTTTACATCACAGCATCCCTCCAGAGTACACTGTTATATTGACAACATGACTAAGCAATTTGACTGTCTTATCCGTACACAGTGATACAAGGACTTGTCATTCTGATGGCACTGACATGTTCATTGACACAGATATTTACTTTTGAGAGATGAACTAAGGATTTTGAGCAAGAGACTGGCTTTTGCAGGTTATCCATGGTGTTTTGCTATTTGTACGAATTGTTTTGAGAAATGCACTTACGTTTTGCAAATGTCGAGGATGATTCGAGAAATGTACCAAAGCGACTGAGAAAAACTGTAAGAGTAATAAGTCTGCCAATTTTCAACCAGCTCTCTGTTCTGCCGTACATGCAGACAAGTAGCGGCGGTACCCAGAGGTCTGCGTTTACCTGCTGGCAAAACTCCGGAGGATGACTCACCTCAGAAGGGTTTAAAATCAGCGATATTTCCCTCTTTAGCGTTTAGCTTAGTGCCGGGCCATTGAAACCATACAAACCAACACTGGCTTAGTGTTCCATGCAACCCGTAACTCGTGTTTTCACAACCTTCTACCCGTGAACGTGCCCTGGAACGGCAGTCAAACCTGTAACTTACTACTCGTGAACTCGTACCAGATCGTTGTTCTCCCAGTACAGTTTTTGACGTCACACACACATAAACAACAATGACGACCCCTGGTGATGCTGTACAGACGCCGGTGATTAACAGTGATACATAGAAATAAATAGACATAAATAGGCAACGTAAAGTAATTCCGCACATTGTAATCAAAACAATACACAATTGTGTACTACTGCAGGTTATGTTTATTAAATGAAGCCCAAAATATGTCGCTGACTAGAAATCGCTAGTATCAGCTAGCGCTAGCTAACGTCAACGTTAGGTAGCTGGTAGCTAATGCTAGCTAGAAGGGTTTGTGGTGACTGCCTCGAACGCTACCAAGTCGTGAGTTGTGACTAGAAGTCGTAACTTATGGGCTACAAATTGTGTCTGGAACGCAGCATAAGATGCGTCATCCTCCCCAGCTCCGCCCTTTTTCCCAAATATGGTCACTTCTGCCTCCAAAATACCAAGAAGGCGAAAAGAATGCATCTGCAAAAATGCAGTCCACAAACCCTTGGGTGATGACACTGATGCTACGTCTATTATTTATTTTTTTATTATTACAGTCTATGGTTCGGAATTGTAAAAAGAAATTAAATTTACCTACAGTATAATTATATTATCTTTACCTGCATGGCTGCCACATAAGGGAAGTTCTGAAAAGTCATTTCTCACTTTTCTTTTTTTTCTAACAGAACCTGACCACTTTATGCCACCTGGACCAGCTGTTACTGGTTACCCATATCAATCTGTCCTCCAATCAGCTGCAGCGGCTGCCTCCTCAGTTCGCCATGTTGCAGTGCCTGGAGGTGATTAGGCTCCAATTCAAACCCAATTCTACGTCACAGTCCTACACAAACAGTGGTCCCTTTCTTCTTTTGCGTGTCCCACAGTTTGTAGATGACAGTAGGAAAGATGCATATCGATTGCTCATTTTCTGGAATTGTTCACGCTTGCAGGTCTTGGAGGCTGATAACAACTCCATAGAAAATCTGGAAGGGGTGTTCCACCTTCCCAAACTGGAGGAAGTCCTCTTGAAGAATAACAGTATCCTTAAAACCAATCATTCATATTCCATCGTTTGTTTGCTGGAGAACGTCCTGTTCTGGCCTGTCTTTATCTCGGTAGCATCACTGTCACAGATTTAGATCAATTTATATTAATCTGTATTAGTCCTCCCACAGTGTACAAGTGTGAATTAGAGTGCGACCGATATATCGGCGGGTCGATCTTAGGCATTTTCCAAACTATCGGTATCTGTGTTTATAATGGCCGATAAATGAATATTTACGACGAAACCCCCTTCAACCATGTTCTGAGTGTTGGCGTTAGTGTTGGCGTTGCAACGTCCCTGTTGGCGACGCTCTTTGATTTTTGTTGTTGTTTTTCTTTCAAAGGACTTAATTCATCAGAGGTTTAATATATTTTGATGTTCCTCTGTTGATTTTTAAACTCCATTATCATTTTATTTTAGTGAGGACTCATACATAACTACAAATAACTAATGTTAGGGAAATCTGTTTATGTTTTGTTACGTGTTTCTGGATTTTTTTCAAAATATATATTGGCCGATATATCGGAATATCGGATTTTTAAATCACCAAATATTTGTATTGATATCGACCTTAAAAATGCTTTATTGGTCGGGCTCTCGTGTGAATCAGTGCACGGCTCAATGCTGCAAAACAGCCCAGCTGAAGAGCGCAAGCAGCTGATGGTGTGTGAAGAGTGCGATGTAAAAGACGCACTACACACAGCGTTGGTGTTTACAGAGTTTAGGAAATGACAGCGTCAATGAGACTCTTCGGCTTCGAAGCATGACTAATTAGTTTTTGCCTGAAACTTTCTAAATAAAATCAGCGCTGCAATTTCACAGAGAAAACCGCATCATTAAGATGGGAAGAGACACTTAACAACGGCGAAGACTCCCTTTCCTTCACGCTTCACTTCCCCTGATACACTCCAGAGGAATGGATGTGGTTTACAGGTTATGACCCATGACACAAGGCTACATTCAAGTTTTGTTTTTTAATGACAGTCAAATTTCCGTTTCAGTGCATACCTTCTAATGCAAGTTTAGGCTTTCAAGTTTTATATTTAGAAGAATTAATTAATATTCCATGTGGTTTACATCAGTGTCATTGTGGAATATGTGCGTCCTATCTCCTTCTATTCGTTGCTGCTAATGTGACTCACCACAGCACACAGGAAAGCTTTTTTTCATTGACCCAAAAAAATTCACAGAAATCTCCATGTTGGCAGATCTTCAGCCGCTGGCCTCCTGCCCCAAGCTGAAGCGCCTTGATCTCCGTGGCAACCCTGTCACTCAGACGGCCAATATCGAGTTGGAGCTGGCCAAGCTGCTGCCCTCAGTCACAGACCTCCAGCTCTGATTGGACGGAGTCACTGCCTTCGTGGTCCCGCCGTTCGATTGTCCCTCACATTCTCCGGCGTGTTTGTTTGTGAAAGAGCAAGTGGGTGTTTTTCAGGCGTCTTGTGACTGTTTGTTCCACTTGTCGGTTTGAGAGACTGCCAATCACACCAATCCCTGAGGGTCTGAACGTGTGATGCCTCAGAGTATATGTCAGAAACCTCGAACACCTTCAGCAAAATGTCTAGATATGAGCGAGTGCATAATTACCAATGTTGCGTTTCTTTGTGTGTGCGTACGGATGTCCTTAATACAACACACCCAATTGCATGTGGAAACCTTGATAATGGAGTAAATTGACTGTATATGGATGGCCATGCTGCTATGCTGGCTTATTGCTTCTATAAGCTTTAAAACGGTTCAATAAAAAAAACAAGAAAATGCTACTAACTACCTAATGATCATAGCATTGCATAGTTCTCATACACATTTTTTTTAAAGGTTGCGTAAACCATTTAATATATGACACTATACTGTTGCACAGTAAGTCACAGATCCAGTAATAAAACAGCACACATTGTGTCTCTGCCTTCCAAAAAGCTTCTTTTCTTTGTGTTTTCCTTCTGTTGTCAAAAACCAAATGAAGATCTGATGTAAAAGCATGTAATCCCTGCCCCACTCATGAGACGGTCCAAAGGTGTGCCAGAGTCACCAGGACTGTGTCACCTGACTCAGCCTCCAGTTATGTTACTGTCTTTGTTCATTTGTTTGCCTTTGTGACACATCAGGTCCTTCGGGTGTGTCTAATCAAGTCAACTGAAATGAAAATAATTTTTTTTTTTTAAATATACCGCACCTTTTGGCTCATAACTCATCAAGTTAGATTTGCCACCTGTAGAGAAACAACACTATGGGCCCTATCTTACACCCAGCGCAATTTCCCGTCCAGCGCCCGCGTCGTTTAAATGCACGTCTGTGCGCCTATGGGCGTGCTGGTCTTACAGGGAGGTGTGTTCAGGTGCATTTTGGGCGTGCTGGTCTTACAGGGAGGTGTGTTCAGGTGCATTCTGGGCGTGCTGGTCTTACAGGGAGGTGTGTTCAGGTGCATTCTTGGCGTATTGCTATCTTGAGGCAGCAGGAAGTCCATAGACCAACAAAAACCTCAATCAACAGCGCAGCATTTCATTGTTATTTTAACAGCAAATTAGTAAAATGCTCCTAGGCTTATACACAGCGCGCACACTATGCTTGTTACACACACAGGGAAGCGCAGCAGCACACAAACATGCGAAATATTTCAAATAAAAATATTACGGTGCAAATCCCCCAGCATAATAGCAATGTGTCAAGATCCAAACGCGCCTGGCTTTTAAAGGGAATGGGAGATGACTAATTGGTTTATTGCATGTTACGTCCAAAACACACCTATGAATTAATGAAGACACTAAGAACAACCCTGTTGAACCATGTGCCCGGCGCACAGACCATTTTTTCCGCCGTCAAACTAGCAAAAGTGGATTTGGACACGCCCTAAACACACCTGCACCATGCGCTTCACGCCGTGCTCTTTGATCATTAAAATAGGGCCCTCAGAGACTACGGGAGGGATTCTTAACATGCTTTGCCCTGGGGGCCACCTTTGTAAAATGGCACAAGGCCAGGGGCCAGTTAATAAACAAACATTAAAGTGGCATTCAGTTTGTGTTGATTCGGGCGGTCGCTTTGGACAAAAAGTGGTAGTGTTTTTACCACACCTGCTGTCGTAAAACTCTTTTCTTTACGGTGCTGTATTACCGAGTTAGTGTTACGTGGAGGTCATATAGTTGTGACGAATGTTTTGCTTGTACAGACGCATCGTTGCATTTCAAGTGTTGCATACAGTAACTCAGCCTACTTTGGATGTATCGTGTGCTAAACCGGTATCACTGTCACTGCGTCATGAGCTAAAGCATTAAGAGATTCTTGTAGCAACTAACATAATTATAGATTAGATTAATATAGTGCACTTCATGAAACTCCACAGACACTTTACACAAGAACAGGGACAAAGGAAAAGCAAATAGAAGGCCAACACAAACCGACTGAAAATAAATAAAAACCGGGCGCTTGATGGAAGGGGGACATATTTTAATATAGGCTACAGACGTACAACCACATTGTGCATTGTAAAGTTATTTTATGAACTTCCAAAATTGCTCCGTTGCCACCGGAAATTCCGCAGGATTTCACTCATTTAGGCTGGATATCCGTTGCCTTGGGCTTTCTTTGTGTTGGCGTTCTAACCTCCGGTGGATTTCTGAGGACTCTGGTTAACTGCAGACTACTAGCTAGACTATCTGTCCAATCTGAGTTTTATGTTGCACGACTACAACCCCAAATCAGAAAAAGTTGGGACAGTATGAAAACACAAATAAAAAAAGAAAGTAGAGATTTCTAAATGTACTTTGACTTGTATTTCATTGCACACAATGTGAACACAAAATATTTCATGTTTTGTCTGGTTAACCTAATTTCATTTGTAAATATACATCCTTTCCTGTCATTCAGACCTGCAACACATTCCAAAAAAGGTTGGGACAGGAGCAATTTAGGGCTAGTTATCAGGTAAATTGGTTAAATAATGATGTGATTTTGAAACAGGTGATGTCAACAGGTGATTGTAATTATGATTTGGTACAAAAGCAGCATCCAAGAAAGGTCTAGTCCTTTAGGAGCAAAGATGGGCCGAGGATTGCCAGTTTGCCAACAAATACGTGAGAAAATTATTGAAATGTTTAAAAACAATGTTCCTCAAAGAAAGATAGGAAGACATTTGCTTATTTCACCTTCAACAGTGCATTACATAATTAAAAGATTCAAGGAATGTGGAGGAATTTCAGTGCGTAAAGGACAAGGGGGCAAGCCTAAGCTGAACAACCGTGATCTCCGATCCCTCAGGCGGCACTGCATCAAGAATCGTCATTCATCTATAAGCGATATCACCACATGGGCTCAGGACTACTTTGGAAAACCTTTGTCAAGTACCACAATATGTAGTTACAGCCACAAATGCCAGTTAAAACTGTACTGTGCCAAAAGGAAGCCCTATGTTAACAGTGTCCAGAAGCGCCGTCGACTTCTCTGGGCTCGGAGGCATCTGGGATGGACCATCACACAGTGGAAACGTGTACTGTGGTCAGAGGAATCAGTATTTCAGGTATTTTTTGGGAGAAATGGACGCCGTGTGCTCCGGACCAAAGAAGAAAAGGATCATCCAGACTGTTACCAGCAACAAGTCCAAAAGCCAGGGTCTGTCATGGTATGGGGTTGTGTCAGTGCCCTTGGCAAAGGTAACTTGCACTTCTGTGATGGCACCATTAATGCTGAAAAGTACATAGAGATTTTGGAGCACAATATGCTGCCTTCAAGAAGACATCTTTTCCAGGGACGTCCATGCATATTTCAACAAGATAATGCAAAACCACATTCTGCACACATTACAAAGTCCTGGCTGCGGAGGAAGAGGATACGGGTTCTTGACTGGCCTGCCTGCAGTCCCGACCTGTCTCCAATAGAGAATGTGTGGCGTCTTTTGAAGCACAAAATGCGACAACGAAGACCCCGTACTGTTGCCCACCTTAAGACTTGTTTGCAGCAAGAATGGGACAAAATTACACCTGAAACACTTCATCACTTGGTGTCTTCAGTCCCTAAACGTCTTCTAAGTGTTGTGAAAAGGAATGGCAACATTACAAAGTGGTAAATGCTTTACAGTTCCAACTTTTTTTGAAAAATAGGAATTTTGTTTTTTTTAAAAAGGAAACAATAAAAATCATGAGGAACATATTAAATTATGTGCTGTTGTATTATCTGCAATGAAATACAAGTCAAAGTACATTTAGAAATCACTACTTTATTTTTTTATTTGTGTTTTCCATACTGTCCCAACTTTTTCTGATTTGGGGTTGTAAAACAACTTTTGAACGTACACATGTTCCACCAAAACAAGTTCCTTCCTGAGGCTATTTTGCAGCGGCAGCTGCACCAAGACGATTGTGATTGGTTTTAAGAAATGCAAATAAACCAGAGCAGGTTTTTCTCCCATCCTGGAATGCTGTGTGGACTAGCCAGACCCTCCTCCGCAGCACCGATCTGTGCTTTTACAGTCAAATAATCCATGTTAAGATTTTATAGGTAAGATCTCTGTAATGACGTTCCTGCCTTTGTTGTTGTTTCCGTTTCCAATGGCGTCAGAAAAATATTTGTGTAATACTTGACTTGTCATTGCATCAAATGATGCAATAGAATCAGGCTGCTTTTGTTTAGAGTTGGCCAATCACACAGTTGAGAAACTCAATGAAAACCAGTCAGTGTGGATAACTCGGTCATCATGTCATAAATGGGAACCCACTCCCTAAAGAAAAGAAATCAATGATGGCTGAATTCCATTTAGCTGCTTCAGTCTTGGTGTTGTGCAAGGTGGCTCTATGCCATCACTCCCTGGGACATTTGAACAGAGTGGAGTCATAACTTTGTTATTAGTAGCTTACACCTCTAATTTATTTCTTCTATGGCACTGTAAGTTTTAATGTAGCACCCTTACCTAGCCTGACAAACCAGTCCGCTACAACCAACCAGAGCAACGCTAGTTGATAGATTAAACTTTTGCCATATCCGGTCGGCACAACTCCGAACACATCTTCCTTTTTTAAGAATGACTTCAGTGCCGTTCTTTGTTCTTTTCTCAAAGAAAACCTTAACTCCAAGTCTTCCAGTTGCAGCCAAAGCTGATTCCAAAGACCGCTGTACTCCAGCAGCAGCAGCCATCTTCTTTGTTTTCAAGTAGCAGGGAATTCCCGCGGAACCGTCGCACCTCTGCCGTCATTATGTTAAGCCCGCCCACCGACTCTATACATGATGTGATTGGCCTGACTAGAGTTTTTTTTTTTTTTACAGCTCTCAAGTCAACGTAGAGTTGCTAGATGACCCTGGCTGCAAATTAGGGTGCGTCTAGATTTCTGGGCTAACCCTTTCCTTCTACTGTATATGTACCTGATTGTATTTTTCAACAATAAGTGATCTTTACCCCCTCCAGATTTACTTACCCAGATTCCTTGTGAGAGTTACTTTGAAAGCTGTTCTTTCTGAGGAGCGTCCGATATACAGGTAATGAATGAATGAATCAATAAATGAATTAATTCAGGACAGGGCTGGGACAATAATAATACTAATTATAATAACAATAATAATAGTTAATGGTTAACAAGCCATAATTACTTTTCTAACACAACCTTACACGTTTCACATCTTTTTTAGTTCATCAAGTTTAATGGTTATTATAGTGTAATCATAAAGGCATTAATAAATAGTTATAATCAAAAGATATCACACTTTTTTTTGCTTAACATGGTTAAATGTAACATTCAAAATGTTTGCTTTGCTCCCTGCAAAAATGATTTCAATTGTTTTCGGAGAAATATGTGACCTGACTGCTGTCTGTGCAGCTGGAAGGCGTGGCACTGTCTTAGCTCCCAAGTATTTAAAGGAGGTCAGAACTAAGAGTCGCAAAACACAAAGACACAGCGAACAGAAGAGTTCTTCCTCCAGTCTGCATCGTCTCCTTTTGTCTGCTCTTCAACTGAGTGAGTTTGAACCAGTTTCACGTGTAGCTCTGTCTATATACAGCCTGATAGTTAGGCCTTTGATTTATGACTTTATGTTGTTAACAAGTTTACTCACGTTCAAACTTGTCTCCTGAGCAGAGTGCCCCTCGGATTTCATTGCGAAGTATTTCACCTGATTTATAGGAACATTTGTTTTGCATGCCACTATTTGACTGGAAGGGATCCTTTCCTCACAAAATCTAAAATATCATATGTGGCTCCCAGCAACATAGAGTTGGCCAACAGCTGCCACATTAATATCTCATTGAGTGTAGCAAGCCAGAATAATAAAGCAATATTGTCAGACGATGTAAAAGGGACAAACGTTTACAGGACTTGGCTCAGGGATAAACACAAATATATAAAGTAAGCATTTGTGTGTTGAATTGAACCCTGTGAATGCTTTAATTCTGCTGTCATCAGTTAAGGTCCCACGTTGTAGTTCAACATGAGTTCGACCCAAGGCAACAGGTCATGAGTGTAGTCGAGGGATGCTTTCTGGATCACCACCCTCCTGCAGGAAAAATATCCAAACTTGGATGAATAGTATTCTATATGTGCTGCTAATATCATGGGAGTCATGGGAATTTAACCCACTTTATTTGACATTTGGCTAGCTTTTCTAGATCTGTATGCGTGATCAGGGGCGATTTTAGACCCTTTTTATGGGGGGGCCCCTAAATTTCATTTCAGCTGTCCTAAAAATTATATATATATATATTAGTGGTGGGCATAGATAATTTTTTTTAATCTAGATTAATCTCACTGTAATCTTGGAATTAATCTAGATTAATCTAGATTAAAATGGCTCTTTTGAATTCTGCTGAAGGCATTCAGAATATGTGTGCTACCCAAATAATGACTAAAATGAAGTCTTTGAGAATGGGTTTCTCAAGCCAGGTGGCGCATTAGACCAGGGGCTCATCTCCTGTTTCCAAACTGCATCACAAACTGCTTGAGAAAGCTGTTCTACTATGATAACTGGTGATGAAAATAAATCATGTTCAATAAGATGTAGCCTACTTGTGTTTACTATAGTGTTTCAGTCGCGGAAAATACTTTTCAATACTCATCTGGGTTGAAGCAGCAAACATTCAGTGTAAGAGTAAAAAATGACATAACATTATTTATAATACATTTATTTGATTCACAGCTGCTACGTATAGTGTTTTGACCTCGACAACCCAACTGCATTTTACCGCAAACTTGCGACTAGTTAACTTTCTAAAGCAGGCAAAATCGCTGGTTTGCTAAGAGTCGGTCGGGATTCTAACATTAACACACAGGCAGACGCAAGTGACAGAGAGACGGAGGAGAGCAGGGAAGGAAATATGTTGCTGAATGAATACGCTGCATGTTTTTTGGCGGGCGGTGTTAATTGTGAGGCGCATCGCCACACATTAGTCTATGTGTGGGAAACACTGTTACTAACTGTTTATTCAGTTAAACATTAATTTTATTTATATATATATATATATATATATATATATATATATATATATATATATATATATATATTATTTATTTTTTTAAACACTTTTTTTGCAAGCCACTGTATCCATGTCACATTCTCATTAGGGGCTGAGCCCCCCCCTAAAGGTCTGATCCTAGAATCGCCCCTGTGCATGATTCAGTTGCACATACATGGGTTTATACAGCATGTTGGGCACCCAGACATGTGCCCTGGTCCAGAGGGAGCCAGAGAAAGAGTAGTGAGAATGTAACACAGCGGGTGATGAAGCGATGAGAATCTCATATCATAGCAGGTTCATCTGTCGGGCATCTAATATGTCGCTGTCACTGCTGTGAAGCTTGTTGAGGGTTACTGTACCCCCTTATCTCACTGTGTTAGTTTACAGTGCAGTGCAGACATTTTGTCTAACATATTATTGGATGCATTAGTAAGTAAGTGTTTTGTTGTGTATGTGGGTGGGTGTGCCCCCTTTTTGGATCTAAGATGCCCTGTTAGCAGACTGTAATCTCAACCATATGGAGGACAATTCCAAGCAATCTTTTTCCTCTACTATTTTTGTTGGCACTAATGCAGGTGCTGTGGTGGATCTCATTTTGACTTCTAAACCCCTTGTGAGGGCCCACTCTGCAGTAAACTTTCACAACCTACTGAGGCATCCAAGTTACAATCATTGGGGGGATGAAAATACATTAGTGACGAGGCTAAAACAGAGCTAGATTTGGTTAAACATACATGCTAGTAGCATGGGATGGAACGTTGGTCAGTTGGCCTGCCACTTTGGTCCAGATTAACAAATCTCAACTACTTAATGGATTGCAGTGAAACTGTGTACAGACATTCATGGTCCCAGTGGATGAATCCTGCTGACTTTTTTTTCTAGCGCCACCATTTATTGAATGACATGTAGGCTACAGATATTCATGTCCCCCTCGGAGAATTGTTGTCACTTTTGTGATCCCTATTGCTATCGTCAGGTCCAAATTTAAATGACTTCAGTGTTTCAGTTTATCACCAATTACCTGCAAAAGTAATGGAATTCTCATTAGCCTCAGCTTTATTTTGTGCTTAGTGCTGATTAACAAATGTTAGCATACTAATGCACTAAACTAAGATGGTGAACATAGTAAATGCCTGCTAAACCTCTGCTGAGGCTAGTAGTTAGCACAGCCTCACAAAGCTAGCATGGCCTCTTAGTCTTCCATCTCTATGTCACTATTTCATCTGGTTCATTGAATGCATTTGGGAGTAAATATACTGCATTTTATTGACTGAACTTTTTAGCTGTTAAAACAATGTGAAGTGCGTTACTGTTCCCTATTCTGTGAGAGAAGAATCTACCTAAAGCTATCGCCTAATGCACATACAGTATTAGTTTTGTATGCAAATTGTTTTCTTAAGCTGTTTAGCCTTCTCTGTCAGTCAGCAGTAAATGTATGACTCACATTCCTGAGCTGGTAGGAGGAGGCGTTTGCTCACCTATTAGTGTCTGTCTCAGATTCATTGTATTCGCTGTCTCAACTTCATTAGAATGTGAATAAGGAGTGAACTGATTGTCTGCCTTGCATGGCCTTATCTGAGCCGGTTTGGTTACCACATAACTGTCACTGATGTCAAGGAATGTAAAGTGTGTGTTTTCAGCAGTATTGTAGCATTTCTTGGAAGCTGGAATTGCCAGAAAGATGCCAGTCAAATTACAGTGAGGGGAGCAAATGATAGGCAACATAAGTAGAGGGGGAAAATTAGAGTGAAATAGGATTTAAGTTCATGCATTTTCTTCAATTCCTTGGCTCTCAGAGAAATGTGAGTCATGGTGTTTTAATCTTTATATAAAAAAAGTGAAATTGGTTCTATAGGCAAGGCAAGGCAAGGCAGCTTTATTTGTATAGCACTTTTCAGCAACAGGGCAATTCAAAGTGATTTACATGAAGACAATTAAAATACAAGAATAAAAGTTACAGTGCAGTATAAGAAATTAAACATTAAAGAGCAGTTAAAAACAGTTATATAAAAGCAGATATAATAAGCAACGAAAGTATAAGAAATGGATAGTCATTTAACGAAAGGCAACATCAAAAAGAAAGGTCATCAGCCTTGATTTAAAAGAACAGAGTTGCAGCGGACCTGCAATTTTCTGGAAGTTGGTTCCAAATATGTGGAGCATGGGGGGGGGGGGGGGGGGGGGGGGTGGCAAAAGCTCAGTCTGTCGGGAGTTGGGTTGGGAACCGGAGGGTTGTGTCCCCATATGGACCAAAGTATGGTGGTGGACTGGTAGCTGGAGAGGTGCCAGTTCATCTCCTGGGCACTGCCAAGGTGCTCTTGAGCAAGGCACCGAACCCCCAACTGCTGGGGGTGCCTTTCCATTGACAGCTTCAATCCCCTCACTCTGACATCTCTCTATTAGTGCATGTATAGGTACTGAGCATGTGTGTGTGTAATTCAGGCCTGTGTGTAATGTGTATAATAACAACAGAGTGAAAACAGTCCTTGCGGGATTAATAAAGTACAAATTATTGTTTATTATTATTATGCACAGTTGTGAATCAGAGCACATGCAGACCTCCATAGAAGACCTTCTGGAGATTTTCACTGACTAGCTAAGTAAATCAGCTCCAGATGTGTCCTGAGGTTATCACTGATGTCATGAAGGATAATGTAATGAAAAATGCAACATTGTTGTCTAATTTATTCTCTGTTTAGCAGCAGTATTAGCCTGAATCAAATTAGTATTCATGTGATATTCTTACTGCAAGAAAAAGCTTTTTTCATGCAAAGGCATGATTGCATTCTTGTTGTAATCGGTTACATCATCATCATCATCATATATATATATATATCTATATATATATATATATCCGGTTCCACTAACTGGTTTCTACGCAACCGGTAGGAATCGGACCGCATTAGAATGCAAATTTCGGTTCTTCATTTCGGTTCCATTTAATGTGTTGACTGAAATATTTTCCCTCTGTTGCTCCGAAACGGACGTATAAATATCACACTTTCTCTGTAGTCTACCGTTAGCTAGCTACCGTAAATGTAGGCTACTTTTAAAATGATTGTAGTTGTGTGTTAGGTGACTTAGGTTTACTTATTATATATTTAAGTACTTTAAAACATTAATATATTGTTAAATTTAAATAATTTTCAATTTAAAAAAACTCTAAAAGAGCCTTTCTTTGATTTCATTTTTCAGTTTTTCAAGAATCGGTTTAGGAATCAGAATCCTTTTAAAAGTACCGGTTTGGCATCGGAATCGTAACAATCCAAACGATACCCAACTCTAAATGCAAAGCACATATTACTGTGTCATTGTGTTTTACCTTTTTTTCTCAGGATGCCTGTCCAGCCGCGATCAATCAGAGGCCGATCTGGGGTGGGTCGGTTTCCAGCTGTCACTCTCGGATTTGGGGAAGACACAGAGGAAGAGAAGGAAGAGCCAGAGGAAAACAATTCTGTGAAAGAAAATGCATGTCGGAGGTGGCTGCGTAAGGTCTGCCTGTGCTGCTGTCCCAAGCCAAATGAGGATGACATTACGAGCACCTTGGTCACAGGGACTGATGATAAGGGGGACGAGACAAATGGCAAGAAGCCTGAGACTGGTGACAGCAAGCTTGATGGTAACTGGCAGCTCAGAGAGCTCACAATTGTGTTATTCATCAACCAAAGCCAATGCCGGCCGTGAGAAAGACTTCACCCTCATATATTTGTTTTTGTTTTCGCAGAACTCCTCCTTAAAGTGCGATCGATAGACCTGATGAAAAGCAAATCAGGGGGGAACCGCACAGAGCACCACACAAACCTCTACCAAAGTGATGACTTTGTTATTCGCAGAGGACATACTTTCCAGATGTGGATTACCCTGTCTCGACCCTTTAACCCCAGCACTGACAAACTTCAACTACAACTTAAAACAGGTTAGTTCGAGTCCTTGACAGAAGCAGTGTAGTGCTTTCTGAAAGGGAATTTAAATACTGTATTTCACCTCTATACAACCCACAAAGTGTTGCCATGTTTTATGGTTCTAAATAGACACCAGAATAACATTTTCAAAATAGAGACTTTCAAAACAACTATGATTCCATAGGCAACATCAATGAATATGAAAAGTAATGACCCACATTTCTCGCCTCTGAAGCCAAGTGGGAACCTGGATAAAGGCAATCCAGCCTGACTCTGGTGAAATGCTG
Source organism: Gymnocephalus cernua (assembly GCA_023631565.1). NCBI lineage: Eukaryota > Metazoa > Chordata > Actinopteri > Perciformes > Percidae > Gymnocephalus > Gymnocephalus cernua. The sequence goes on from CM042432.1 coordinate 6,083,105, forward strand.
TGCAGAGCTGCACATGAAAATTAAGACCTCCCTCTATCTATCAACACTAACATGTAGACTGGCTCGGTTGTGCACTATGTCATCGTGCAATAAGTAGGTTATTGGGGTTATGCAATATGTTAGTGGTGCAATTCATGGGCTGTTGGGTTGTTCAATATGTCATTGTCTACTGCATAGGTTATGTGGAAATGTGTCATTTGTGCAATATGTAGGCTATTTGGGTTGTGCATTATGTCATTTGTGCAATACGTAGCCTATTGGGGTTGGGCAATATGTTATTTGTGCAATATCTCATTGTGCAAGGGCTGTGCTACACTTATTGTGGAGAATGCAGCCCACAGGGTTGTTCAATTAAAAAATGCCAACGAAAGGAGGAATTAATGTGCTTACTATATAGGAACCTGTCTAATGTATATGACAGCATGTTTTGTGTTGCATGAGAGTATGTGTTGAGAGATAATTATTTTCTGTATTTTGTGTTGTCTTTGTAAAGCTGTGGAACGGACAGAGTCCAAAACAAATTTCCCTTCGGGGACAATGAAGTATATCTTATCTTATCTATCGGGGCAGTCAGGGGAAGGAGAGGAAAGTGATGGGCCGAGGGCTGTGGGAGGAAAAAAAGATGTACCAGAAGTTTTGTTTTAAACTGTTAATTCAGCTGCTTGTGTGTGTGGGGCTATTTGGATTGTGTTATTGAGAGAGAGAGAGAGAGAGAGAGAGAGAGAGAGAGAGAGAGAGAGATTTTCATGACAGTTACTATTGCTATGGTAACAGTTCTGGTTGCTATGCTCCAGGGATAGAGCTTCATGTATGCCGAGTCCTTAGTCTTGTTTTAACTAAAAATCCAGTCTGCTGACAATTCACCAGCGATGCTGCCACCCCCAACTGTCTCTGCTCCCGCTCCTATTGCCTATAGTGTGTGTAAGGCAGAGAGGATCCTACAATTATAGCTGTGTGTGATAACAAGTGAAGCTTGAAGATAATTACAATGTATCTTTTACAGAGGGACTGCATATATATATATATCAGATTTTTTTCACCCATGACACTAGAGAAACAGATAGGGTTTTAACCTATTAAGTCCACAATTTGACGTTATGACAAATAAATACAACACTGATCATGAATAATCCAAAAGTTTTAAAAAGCCATCTCCCATACCAGCAGTAAGCAGGACAATAATAGAAGCTGCACATGATGACAGTTTTTAGTCTTTTGAAAACCCTGCCACCACTCTGCAAATGGTGGATATTTCATTTGTAAATGAAAAGAGCCATACTGTCTCACCTCAAACCGTTTTTAACCGAGCTCCCAGAACCCTGTACTCAGTCCACTGTATTCTGAGACGCCAACCCCACGCCATGACAACACAATGGTAGTTATTTAGAATTCAAGTGAAAGTCAATGACAGTTAAAAGCTTTGACTGTGTGCTTTGAGCTGTGCTTCAAAGTCTGAAGCCTCCCTATTGGCTCAGAGAGGCTGCACTTTTCATAACACCTCACAGAATGATAATGGGGGGCAGATTGAATACTGACAGTTGCTTTTCTCAGTCGTACCTGTTGCAGGGCTGAAAATGTGAAGTTGTTCCTCAGGGGGGTAAAGGCCCTGGAGTCAGTAGAAAGAAAAGGATGTATCCCGCTTGAGAGTAGACTGTATTGCTTCTTAGATAATGAGATATGTTGGGTGCAAAGTTGACAGTTTATGGGCCCCATCAATACAAGGGGCTGCCGCATTTCTCACAGCAGTTGTTTTATTCATTTCTTTGGAGGCAGCTCCAGGTTCCTATTGCCTCACACAATCAGTAGTGAGTCAAATCAACATCTCATGGTGAAATTGTAGCATGGTGACTCGGTTCTGTTAAGACATTTGTACACACAGCAGCAACAACAACAAAAAAAAACACTGAGGGTAAAACCCAGAGAGGGCTGTAGTTGTATACACTCAGTTTAGGGGGAAAGCTCTTGTAGATGGATGTAATGTTGGTAATTGTGAGTTTCTTATTGTATGGTTTCTCTCTTTAAACCCATGATGCAGAAGCCCTACAGTTACAGCAATGTTCATGATGACATAACTAACGAACAGCAAACTGCTGCCAAAGATTGATTTTCTAGTACAGCTATACTTAGATCCAAATCTGTCATGACATGTTGTGTGTGAGTGTGTGTGTGTGTGTGTGTGTGTGTGTGTGTGTGAGTGAGTGTGCGTGTCTGGATAGTTTCTATTTGGTTTCTGTTTATTCAAGCATACTCCACAAAGTAGGAATGCAGGTGTGGCTTAGATTGATGGAGGCCAAATGAGGCCATGGTAAGAGTATAATAGTTTCCACATGCTATATTCCTTCACATGCCTCCTCTCACTTCCCCAGGGCCACTGCCATCAGTGTCAAAGGGAACCCTTGTAACCATCCCTTTGGTGGAGGAGTTGGAGGACGGTCGTTGGGAGGCTGCTGTTGTGAGACAGGATGAAAAAAGGATAATGCTGTCAGTGAATTCTCCCCCCACGGCGGTCATTGGCCGATATCAACTCACAGTGGAAACAAACTGCGCAAACGGCAGGGCCGTTTCCAACCATGACCCGGCCAATGACATCTACCTGTTGTTCAACCCCTGGTGTGAAGGTATACACGGGATAACAAAAAAGCATCTAAGACACATATAAGGTTGATATTGTTGCTGTCAGGTGAAAACCGTATATGTCCAAAACTGTTGTTTTTCAGAAAATGAAAAAAAGGCTAATTGGAAAACATTGTTTTGAGCGATTTACCTCAATCGAAGTCAGATGAAGTCACCTTGTCACTCTTTAAATATTTGGAAAACCCACAAACAGACATAAAGGGTCACTGATAGCATTGATTTATGAAAGAAAATGTAACTAATTAAATATGAAGATACAAGGTTTCTACCTAACAGCAACATATATCTAATCTCATATACTACAAAGGGTGGTCAAAATAACAATAAAGAAACACCTTACCATACAGTCAAATAGCCCTGTAGTAAAGATATATAATATGTTTTAGTAAGGCTAGCTGTTTCCCCATTTTCAGTCTTTAAGCTAAGCTAAGATGGTGCTTGCTGTAGCCTTATATTTAAAGGAACATGCCGACTTATTGGGACTTTAGCTTATTCACCGTATCCCCCATAGTTAGACAAGTCTAGGCTAGCTAGGCTAGCTAGCCTAGCGGTGGGTGCGTCAGACATGCACAGAGATGAGAAGGGTATGTATGGACTTATCTAACTCTGGGGGATACGGTGAATAAGACAAAGCCCCAATAAGTCGGTGTGTTCCTTTAACAGACAGGCAGTGGTATTATTCTTCTCATGTCAAGCGTATGTTTAAAAATGTCCAACTATTTCTTTAAGAAAAAAGGAACAAAAAGCGATATTCCCATTTTTATACCATACCCTCTGAAATACTTGATAGGACAATTTCAACTTTCTCTTGTATTGTCCCTTGTAAGTCTAACAAGCTTTTCATCTTGACATGGCCACAACAGTGTTCACTAACATTTCTAAAAACAACAATTGTCACTAGATCTTCACAGACTGAGACAAATTTAGAAAGTCTTAAAAAAGACATACGACTACTGCAGCTTTTGTAATTGACCAAAATTCACATAAAAGTTCAATATTCAAAAATGAAAAGTTGTTATTTTCCGGGATTTTTTAAAGTGTCCTTGCTTGTTCTCTGTCAGATGACACAGTGTTCATGGATTCGGAGGTCGAGAGGCAGGAATATGTCCTGAATGATATCGGACGAGCCTACTACGGTACAGAGAATCAAATTGGAGAGCGGACATGGAACTATGGACAGGTGGGTGGTTTGTGTGATCTTTCAGTGTTTGGTGAATAGACTGAGTAGTTAAAAAAAAAAAAAAAAAAAAAACTGACCGGCTCTTGCCACCCTCCCTGTGTTTTCTCTGTTTTGGTTTCAGTTTGATGATGGGATTCTTGCTGCTTGTGTCTTTCTCCTGGAAAAGAGTGGAACTCCTCCGTCTGGTTGGGGAGACCCGATTAATGTGGTGCGAGTCATCTCAGCCATGGTGAGACTGCACTTACTATTTCTTCACCTGATCTACCTACCTTAATAATTCTCTTCATAATGTGTTAGTATACAGGGACCATTAAAGTCGAAAACCCTGCTCAGTACCATGTCAAATCACCTGTGGCCATGATAACACTTTCCACACATCCCAGCAGTGGCTCAGCAGGATACCTGTAGCATCCCAGGGTCTAAGCTGATGGATTTTTCTCATTTTTTGAGCACTAGTGCAAAATGGTATGTTCAGACAGAAAGTCTTTGCGATGCTCTACTGCCATAATGTAATATCGTGATATTACATAAGTGTTGTCTTTTACTGGTTTTAAAGGCTGCATTACAAGTGATGTACTTTTCTGAACTTACCAGACTGTTCTAGCTGTTCTATTATTTGCCTTTTCCCCACTTAGACATTATGTCCACATTACTGATGATTATTTATCTAAAATCTAAGTGTGAAGATATTTTGTTAGAGCACCAATTGTCAACCCTAGAATATCGCCGCAGTATTGATATTGAGGTATTTGGTGGTGATATCTAATTTTCTACCTATCGCCCAGCCCTATTGACAACTCTCCGACATATTGCTGTGATTTGTACTATTTATGCGGTACACACATTAATGTTCCCCTCAGGATGAATTGTAATAACTGCTGATCCTCTGATGTTTCAGCATCAGACATCATCAGGCCAAACTTTTAAATGTGTCCAATACTTTGATTTGTGACCAAATACATGTGAAACTAAAAGGGCACTCAGAGAGCACAGCCCTTTGCCAAGGCATGCCCTATCTTGCAGCTAACATTCCGCCTTAAAGGGGCCTTCACGTAAATTTTCCGAGCCAGGGCCTAACTTTCCTGATTATTCTGACATTGAATGCAGCACAAATGCCCCTATCTTGCAATGTTAATAAAAGTAAAACAAAAATGATATGTATCCGCCCCAAGGGCATAACTTTGGTTTCAACATTGGGGAGGTTAAGATCTCCAACTATCTAGGGAGGTCCCGGGACATGTCTGCATGTATTTAAGGAAAGTGACAAAAACAATGGAAACATTTATGAAAAACAAGCTCAAAGCACCTGCATGTCATAAAAAATGAAAGCAACACTAGAGAACTTTTCCCACTTTGGTCCCCCTACAGGTTGGAAGCGGAATTGTCCATTACATTACATTGTCCAGTTCATTCGAACTACAGATCCGCTACCCGATCTGGCAAACTTGCATAATGTAATGTAATGGACAATTCCGCTTCCAACCTGTAGGGGGACCGAAGCGGGAAAAGTTCTCTAGTGTTGCTTTAATAATAATCATTGTTTCATCTGCTTTATTGAATGTAGTCAAGAGTGAAATATGTATCATTAACTAAAAGAAGTCAAGTTTATTTAAACTGTTACTTTATTCATGTTCCTGTCAGAGAAGAAAGCATAGTCTTGTTCACCCAGGGATGGGGTTCTTTTTTATGTATACTACAGTTTACAGTTGACAGCTTCAAACTCAGAAGTATAAAAAAACAACAACAATTTCTTCTTTTATCCAGATCAATTCCCCTGATGACGGTGGTGTCCTGGAGGGAAACTGGTCAGGAGACTATTCAGGTGGAACTAGTCCAACAGTGTGGAGTGGGAGTGTGGAAATTTTGAAGCAGTACCATAAAACCAGCGGGAGCCCTGTTAAGTATGGCCAGTGCTGGGTCTTTGCTTGCGTAGTCACTACAGGTTAGCTGATTTTTTGATGACATGCTTGTACAGTATATGTGTAAATGTCACAACTGGTGCCTTATCACTCTGTGTTCTTTTCAGTTTTACGGTGTTTAGGCATTCCCAGTCGAACTGTGACCAACTTCAGCTCAGCTCACGACACAGACGTCTCCTTGACAACAGATGTATACCTGGACGAGAACCTGGAGCCTATAGATTACCTAAATGCCGACTCTATCTGGTATGTCCTGTCACCATTGTTGTGATGCAGCCTTATCGTAGCATGTTTGGCTCTATAGTTTGTGAAGCCTGACCTTTGAGTCTTTCCCTGAAGGAACTTCCATGTGTGGAATGACTGCTGGATGGCTCGTCCAGACTTGCCCCCAGGATATGGTGGCTGGCAAGCTGTCGATGCCACGCCTCAGGAGACCAGCCAGGGCACCTACTGCTGTGGCCCTGCTTCTCTCGCTGCTGTGCGCAATGGTCAGGTCTACCTCAAACATGACGCTTCGTTTGTGTTCGCCGAGGTTTGTGGAATATATAGTTTACCTTGAAAAGAATGGTCAGAATTTATGAGGGAGGAGAACCCTCTAAAATACAGTTTTTCCTCACATACTTGACTTACAGGAGTGAGCAACTGATCTTTCAGGTGCTCTGTGTATTAATCATGAGCCATTTGGCGTACATCAAACGATGCATGATGCTTCCCATCTATTCAGGGCTTTATTGTCTGACTCCCTCTCTCTCTTGTTCCACCTTTCTGCACACTTTCAGGTGAACAGTGATAAAATCTACTGGCAGAGAAACATAGATGGGACCTTCAGTCAAATCTTCAGTGAGAAACAGTCCGTGGGCCACTTCATCAGCACAAAGGCTGTTGGCACTGATGAACGCAATGATATCACACACCTTTACAAATACCCTGAAGGTATCGGCAAACAAAAATGCACACACTAAAATCTTCATTTAAAGGAGATTACAAGAACTCAGAGTATGGGATGCAAAACCACTGTCAAAAATCTTTGACCAATGTATGCTGTATTGTTTATTGAATTAACTCGGCATTTCGAATCATTCCCAGGCACAGAGGAGGAACGCATTGCTGTGGAAACAGCTTGTAGCTATGGCTCCAAAGCACAGGCATATTCCTCTCCCACAGCAAAGGATGTTACTATAGAAGTGACCATGGATGGTGACGGGCCTGAAATGGGACGAGATGCAGAGCTGACCATCGTGTTGCGAAACAGCAGCTCGGAGCAACGCAGTCTCACCCTGCACAGCCAGGTGGCAATCATGTACTACACCGGTGTCCCCAAGGCCACAGTCAGAAAGGACGGGACAGATGTAGACATGCTGCCCAATGAGGGTGAGTGGAGCTTCTTGCTTAGGGAGGGTTTGGCATCCAGGGTTCTTACAGGTGTTAACAGGGTTTTCTCACAATAAAAAAATAATTGAAAAGTGCATCTGTGATTGTATTTCCAACATGATATCATGACTTAAACATTTAAAACATACATCCCCACTTTCTTAAGCCAAGTGGCGTGTTATCTCTACATATTTTGAGCGCCGTATACAGCGGACTGGTTGGGTTTAGGAAAAGAACAACCGGTTGGGTTTAGTAAAAGAAGAAAGCGACGGTTGAGTTTAGGAAACGTGACACGAGGGACACGAAGGAAACATGACACGCGGGACACGGAGGAAACGTGACACGCGGTACATGAAGGAAAGGAAACGTGACATGCGGGACACGCTACAAAGCGAGTATGCGTCCTGATGACAATGTCATACATACGGCAGTTCATGAGATCAGTCTGGTATTTTCTTGGTGGACAAGGAACACATTTTTATTTGTGAGCCTTATAGGTGCAGGTTGGCTGATTTTGTTACCTTTGGACAGAGCCAGGCTAGCTGTTTGCAGTCTTTCTGCTAAGCTAAGCTAACTAGCTGCTGGTGGTAGCTTTACATTTACCAGACAGATATAAGAGAGGTATTGGTATGCTCATCTAACTCGCAGCAAGAAAGCAAATATAGCCAAACTATTGCTTTCACAATTGTACTTGATACAATATTATAAAACTTTAAAAAAAATCAATGAGGTAGGTGAGAAAGATGGAAATACACTTTTAACACACTTTGCCTACATGTTCTGTCTTCAGTAAAGTATTTGGAGTGGACCTTGGAGTACAAAAACTACAAGGACCAACTGATAGACCAGGCCGCCCTGATGCTGACGCTGTCAGGCAGGGTCAAAGAAACACAGCAGGTCCTGGCCACTCAGTTCAGTTTCCGGCTCAGGACCCCAGACCTAATCATAAAGGTAAGCCAAACAATTCACAAGATATGAACATATTACTGGGAAGAAGATTAAAATGTGAATTCTGATCTGGTTTTGTTGTTCTCTCACACAGCCGATTGGGGAGGCCGTGGTAGGGGAGAAGATGGCCGTAGAGATTTCATTCACTAACCCACTGCCACAGGTGCTGAAAGCCGTGGTATTCCACGTGGAAGGACTGGGCCTCCTAACTGCTCGAAAGATTCATTATGGGTGAGGAGGGAAAACATCATTTATTTTGTGTTTATTCAAAAACTACCTTGTCTATCTTTCTCTTTTGTGATTGCCACTGTCATTTCCTGTCCTCAGAGATATTGGCAGTCGCGCCTCTGTGTCTCTGACTGAGCACTTTGTCCCCACCCTGCCCGGGCCTAGGAAATTACTGGCTTCATTGGACTGCAAGCAACTCACACAGGTTCATGGTGTGGCCGACGTCACTGTGAGGGACAAAAGCAACGGCACTCTATAGTGATTTGAAAACTAAGGCACTTTTGACACCCAATGCCATAAAGTCTGTTTTCTTGTCATCGATATTGAAAGTTAGTGTTTAGATTTACAAAAGTATGACTATTTTGCAGGAGAATTAGCAAATGACCACAGATGATGTTTGTGGGACAGAACCTTTGATATTCTATTAAAAGCAGTATTATCTGTGGCCGAGTTGGGTCAGTGGGTAGAGCGGGCGCACATATACTGAGAGGTTTATGCCTCAACGCAGAGGTCCAGGGTTCAAGTCTGACCTGTGATGATTTCCTGCACGTCTTCCCCTTTTCTCATCTAGCTGTCCTATCAAATTAAAGGCAGAAAAGCCCCAAAAAAAATTATTATTTTTTTATTAGCTAACACCAAACTCACGATGAAAATATTTTTTTTGTGGCATTTTAGGCCAAAATTTTACAGCTTAGACAAGAAAGGGTAGAGAGAAGGGAAATGCCATGCAGAAAGGGCCGCAGGTCGGAACCAAACCTGCATCTGCTGCGGCGAGGACTGAGCCTTTGTATATGGCACGCTCTACCAGGGGAGCTACCCAGGCGTACCAACTCAAGACATGTTAATGGAGTCCCACAGTTGGTGCAGAGGTTGGACTGTGTGGCAGCTTTAATGAAAGAAGTGTACCGTACATTTGTTTTGTATTTATACATGTCATTTATTTTGTTTACTTCGCCATGTGTTGACAGAAAGTATTGTGTTATTTAATATCTAAATGTTAAATGCTGTTGTATTACTAAAACAAAGAAATAATTCAATGTTTCCTGCAGTCTGCTGAATTATTGTGACATTAAGAATTTCTGGTGTTCTGTGTGGCGTGATGTTTGGTTGGATTCACTGGGGTTGCGAATAGTTACGGCATTGCGCCGCCATGTTAGAGGACATACAGCAAAACAATTAGGAACATACTGTAAAGATAACTACAGAGCCCCTGTCAAAAGCCGACACTACAGTCAGCAGGCCTAATGTCAGTACTAACTAATACTGCTAATGTTTGAGTTTACATGTGTAACTTTAATAAATCAAAACTCACTCACCCTTGATGAAATGGCTGGACCAGACACAGAAATGTCCTATATTAGTGGTAGCTTAGTGGTGGTTGTTCTTCAGCTTCAAGTTCTTCCTCCGGAGTGCTTGTACCAAGTCCGCTCTCCGTTTTATGGTCAGCAGATGTGTCTTCTCACCTTGGTGGCCCAATATACTCGGTATCTTGTAAAAGGACTTTCGTGTTCGAGCCAACAGATTCTCACTCCCATCTCGTAAAATACGGACGCATGGTCAGGTGCCTTTGTCGTTGTTATTGATGCTAAACGTTTCCTTTAGCGTCATATAACACGCTTTATCTAAACACACTTGGTCAGGACTACTGGCGTCCTTTTTGATGCAGTTATGTTAAGGAAAAGGCCGTGAGTGGGCTTACGTAGGTTGGAGTGTGGCCTTGGCTTCCCTCAACTCACAGTCCTACAGAAAATACACAGACGCCCCTGATTGGTGAAACATCTAAAACTTTGTAACCTGTGTATACATTTGATAAACAGAATGCAACCATAAAGTATTCCAATAGTAAACAGACTGTAGGGCCTTGGGTTGAGGAAAAGCCAATGTATTTTTGCAGAGAGAGCGACATCGTGAAAGGATCCGAAAGGACCGGGGAAGCAGCAGGAGTCAAGAAGACCTGGACAACATCCAAGGAAGATAACAGCATGACCAGGGATGGGCCAGGAGACTGGAAAAGGGTATAAGAATGTGTAGTTTGAAGGTAGCGGGCATCATTTTGCCTGGAGACACTTTGTCTGTTGCTAGGGCTGATTTTGTCTTGTAGGAAATTATCTTTGTGCACAAGTTTTGTATTTGCAATATCATTCACTAAAGCGTGTTATAACTTTAACTGAACGAATCCTGAGTTTTATTTCTGATCCACCAGATAACGAACACATAAGTTAGAGGAACAGTGTAAAGTGACCTTAAATTGGAGTCAGATTTAGGCTCTGGCCGTTTGGGCCAGACCAGAATTGGTCAACAGGTCACATTTATTCCTTCACAGCCACTGTCCAGCACAAAAATTCAGCATTTTAATCGCTGAACGCTGTAATCTATTTTTTTTAATCTTGTGCACAAAATAATTTAGTATAGCCTAAATTCGAGATTTAAAATGAAGTGAGCTAGTGAATATTCAGATTTTACCAGCCACTCGATAGATTGCCATTGTTTTTTTGGCTGGCGAGTGAAGCAAATCTACCAACCACATGCATATTTTACCAACATTTGGCTGGTAGATGGTGCTAATTTTGAACCCTGCTTACATTCATTTCATATGCATTTCTAACGACTTCAGATGCACACAGCCACCACTTCACTAACAACACCACACCATTGTATGGTATAAAAGGAGTTTTCTTTAGAATAGCCAGAGGATACATGAAGGATAGGGTGAGACCCTTGCTCAGTGGGATCATTAGGGTCGAGGAGACAGATGAAAAGGGCTCAAGGAGAGGGATGAATAGGATGAAAAGGGTCGAGGAGAGGAATAAAGAGAGGGGGTCAATTGCTGGGGGATGAACAGTGTTCAAACAGAGTGGTGGTGTGGCTGAAATGTCTGGCTCCTCCTAGACATTGTCTGATTTATGCCTATGTGTTAAAACTTGCAAATGCAACCAATAACTTGACTTATATCTAATTTGAAATGTGTTATCGTAAACCGCCCTCTCCCTGCCTCCTTTACGCACACTCCCAAGAGAGTGAATGCTCTGGCTGTCTAACACAACTGGTCTTGGTCTTAACTCGGCCTCGCCCTGCCTTGGTCTTGGTCAAGACTTGGTCTCAAACCCTCAAAGTCTCGGCCTTGTCTCAGTCTCCATAGTCTTGGACTTGGACTTCTCGGTTTAGGTAGTCTCGACTACAACACTGGTTATAGCCATTTCAAATTGTCTTGCTGGAGTGCCAACCTCTGATTAAATGTACTAAATTTAGATGCATTAAGGACTTATGGCATTGTATGCAAAATAGGCCAACTCACATGAATTTGGCTGTTACAGGATTACTGTTTGGAGTAGCCTAACAAAAACAAATATTATGCACTAAATGTGAGTAAGTTTAGATGAAAGTAACTGTAACAGTTAAGCAGGTTAAAGGGTTATTGGCAAGAATTGGTAAAAAAAAAAAAGAAAAGAAAAAAAAGAGCTTTATAAATGGGCGCATGGTGGCACACACACACACACACACATGAGAGTACATTTAAAACCAACCTAGGCTGAACAAAGTGCTGTACAAAGTTATATTATGTCATAAAAACAAAGGAAGACAATACAAATATAGACACAATGAACATCATACAAACAACACACTTCTATACAAATGTCCCTACACTAAATCAATTAAGCCCAGCAAGCTGCAGGCTGACACACTGGAAGAAGAAACTGAGGAAGACAGAGAAGACTGACGATGTTCTTGTTTCCCACACACCACAACGTTTTCGTAACTAGGCCTACACCTTTTTAAAACTGAAGCGAGCTGGCAGACTCAGCTAGGAGACAGTGGTGCTAGCAGGCCGTTTCGGAGCGCGGGCGACGCGTGGCTGGGAAGTCTCAAAACGCAGCCCAAACCTGTCAGACGTAGGGAAGAGTCCCACTCACCAGGTAAGCTTACCGGTAGGTCTCATTCTGAAGTCAATTACAGCACTCAGGGAAAGGACACGGTCGAAGAATGCTCTGCTAGGTTAGCCTTTAGCTGTGTCTTTGGTAACGAGCCGAGGTTGGCTAATAGCAACCATTAATTAACCATAAAAAAAACCATTAATAGAGTTAACACATGTACATTTGAGTGTAACCTCACTATAGGCCTACAGCTAATATTTGTATCAAGTCCAGCATGGACTTGCCTCGGTTAGCCTCAATATTTCCTGAAGTTTTCTAAACACAAGTTAACAAATGGGTTCTTCATTAGCTGGCTTAATACATGTCTTGCCCGCTTTAATGTATGTACAGTGTTGTAATGTAACAAAGTACAAATACTTTGCTGCTGTTCTTAAAGGTGCCTGCCACACATATGTAATTACTTTGTGGTAATGTCTGAAGTTCTACCATGGACTCTGTAACATTTTTTTGTGGAAAAAATGCCTTGGTTACCTTGTTTCAAGCCATTCTAGCGTGGTATAGAAAACCTGCAGGAAGACTCAGCTCAATTTGTGCCAGTTCTCATTAATAGTCAACGAGCTAATCTGCTTGACTCTGATTGGCTAACAGCTAGCCAATGAGAGCCTGGCTATCAGCATCCTTTACCCAGCGCAACTGGTCGAGCTCATGAATAGTAATGAGCTCAGGCAACACCACGTCAGACTGACCAGCTTTTGTAATTGGCCTGATTTCTCCTCTTATTTCCTTTCAGTGGCTGGAGCTGACAGAGGAGGTAGCAGTTCATGTTCACATTCACCACATAACACAAACACATATGGACCGTACAGATTTAAAAAAATACAAGTAAAAACGATATTGTGTGGCAGGGTACCTGTAAGTAGAATTTTCACACATCTGTACTTTACTTTGTTTTTATATTTCCGGAAACTTTTACTTTTACTGCACTAAAGATCCTAAATACAATGTATACTTTTACTCCACTACATTTCCCCTAAGCATTTTAGTTACTCGTTACTACAAAATAAAATCGGAACATTTGTTACACTGGAAAAAAGCAGGTTTGGCGAATCACTGCTCCTAAATCGCCAAGATAATGCACCCTCCATTCCAGTTGGTGACCTAATGCCAATGTGTCATGGAAGCACCTGGTGCAGGCTCTGCTGCCATAGTAACAGATGATGACCACCCCGACGACAGTGGTGATGAAGATAACGTTACACACATTGGCCATAAAGTTCATAATCAAAGTTTTTTTTTTTTTTACTTTTACTTCTAATACTTAAAGGAAAACTCCAGCAAATTGTTATTGTAAACAGTAATCTTGCTAAATACAACTATGCAAGACCTGTCTATAGAAAACATGGAGCTGCTGCAGCTAATGCCCACAGCTCCCACTTAGCTAAAGCGGCAGTTATGGCATAAGCTAAATAGTGTCTTTGTGTATCTTAACAGACACAAAATGCAGTTAACATGTCTGTGTAACATGAACAGGGCCTTACATGACAACAAGATGCATTTTCAACATTCACCTACCCTGTTAGCTGCTAGCTAGCTAGCTGTCCTCTGGGATGACTGAGTGTGTTCAGTCAGGCTTTGGTAATAATCATCATGCAGTAAGTCCCGTGTGTATTTGTAGCATATACAGTGTTTCCCCTATGTTGATTTGCAAGTGGCGCACCGCCACAGTTACATTTCTGCGACCTCCGACTTCTGAGGCAAAAAGAACGCACCATAAGAAGTCAATACTTATCAATGCACTCACCTGTGCATTGATGCATTGATAAGCACTCACCCTTTAAATATCGATATTTTAATCTGCTCTGTCCACTCTCATCCATCACACTGTTTTAACACAGCTCTACTCTGCAAATAGCGAATTTTTACCAACAAGCTGTCGGTTGTAGAATCTAGAAATTTGGACAAATTCTTAAACTTAACTGCTGGCTGAGCGAATCGTCCTCTCCACTGGGTAAAGGTATGGATGTATTATAAGACCAAAACAGATACATGTGGCTACTTAATATGCACGTGAATGACGCGATCTTTACCGTCGCGTTCTTCATTCTTGATGAAGATGCTGGTTGTATTATTTTGCAACAGCATCATTTCATTGTAAATGAGGCATAGAGTATGAATGGTAGCCTGCTTATCAGTCCATTCATCATTAAAGCTGCTTTTCCACGTCAATTTTCCTTTCAGCCTCTTTGACTGTGACATCTTTACAGCCTTTCTTTCTGCAATTATTTTCCTGCATACTACAACCATGTTTCCTTAATCAGACTTTAACAATCACTGCCTCCTAGTCTGAGATCTTGTTCTAGTTAAAGAGTCAGTTATCATTATGGAGTCCATGGTTTTAAGGAGTTTGCTCACACTAATGTACTGTATGTAAAAAAATTGCATTAATTCAGTAAGAAAGTGAACATTTTGAACGAGAATATGCATATTAGGTATACATTAATTTTATTTTCTTTATTTGAAAGTCCGGCCTAGGGGAAACACTGATATATATGGATATATATGATATATATCAATTTTGTGTGCAATCCATCTGGCATCGGAGAGTAGGATTATTTGCTGTGGGGATTGGTGTGATAGTTTCCAACCGGCGGCCTTACTTCTGCGTTCTCCCCACACTCCTCGCTTGCCGCGGCCAACAACAGTCACCCGAGCGCCCGCTGGTCGTGGCTGTCCTCCGGAGGATCGGTGATGCCTTCGCGACGAAATTGTTTTGTTTATTCCCCCTCAAAAATAGGTAATTGAGCGCTGTAGTAGTTATGAGCATATTCATACCTGTCAAGTTTTGGATTTGAAAATAAGGGAAATTTTCCGGCGCCCACCGCGAGCAGTCCACCACCCCAACCAAGCTCCAGTATCCCTTACATTTTAAGACAGGTGTACATGAAAGCTAAAATCACCACTTGATGCAGAATGCTGAAAACATTTACAATTTATAACATGCTTGTCTTTACATTTACATTTTATTTTCATTCCACACATTCTTTTCATTTCATATTGCTTTTCTTTTACAGTTTTTCTTTTCATTTCACATAACTTTTCTTTACTCTTTCAGTAAGTTATTGTACACATTTGTTGCAGACTTTGCATTCTTTAAGACTGTTTTGGAAGGAGTGTGTTTTTGGGCTGGGCCAGGGTGGTTAATTCTACATGAGAGTAGAGCGCAAACAGTTCTGTTGTCTAACGTCATCCTATTCTCTGTAACAATATTTCGTACTATGCTAAACACCCTTTCTGAACTTGCAAAAAACGCGTGACTGTCCCCCACCCTGCTCCTCTTCAGAAAAGTCAATTCGCTGTCCCATTGGTCGCGGTACTTACATGAGGGTTTTGGTTTTTGGCAGGAGTGCCTTCCGTCTCTGTCATAGCGTCCATCATCCGTCTGTTTTTTTTTCTTTTTTTTACCGCGTTGTCACTCATCATCTGACCTCACACACTAACCTCGCGACAACTGCCACCTCCAGTACCTGTAGTAGGCTACTGCAGGTGTCAGTTATCGCGAGGCTAGTGACAGAGCTCAGATTGGGAATGTTGTTTTTTTTTACTCCGCCCGGTATTATTATTTTTTAATAACGCAGGTTAAAATACGGGAGATTTACGTGAAAATACCAATACGGGAGGATGGCGGGAAAGAAGGGTAAAATACAGGACTTTCCCGGCCAAAACGGGATACTTGACAGGTATGAGCATATTAGTGACTATGTAACTACATGGAAACGGGCAGAATTATGCCAATGCCTTGTTCAGTAAAAAAATGTAACAGACAGCTAGCTGCAGTCTCGTCTTGAAGTCCCGTGGGAATTAAGTTGTAGCAAGAAAAAGGTAAATAACAGTGTGTAGGTCGGAGGAGCGTACAGTGTAGCGTGAGAGGACTGAAGAGCAGAGGTGTTCACAAGGGAAGAAGCTTGGAGTAATGTAACTATGGAGAATATAGAAGATATTGAACACATGGAAGAGGCGTTTGAGTTTGATGGTCATCCTTATTTATTCAAACCTGAGTATAAAGACGAAGAACTGGCCTCACAAGAGTTGGAAAGAACCAGACAGACAGACAGAGGGGCAACAGGCAGATGAAGCAGCTGCTCCAAGATCACGCATTTCGGGCAACTGGTGGTGTTCGTGTGGGTGTTGCAAGGAGTGCGGGGAGAAAGCAGAAGCAATCCTGCTCTCCAACGCCAGATAGATCGCACACAAAATGGATATATATCATATATATCCATATATATGCTACAAATACACACGGGACTACTGCATGATGATTATTACCAAAGCCTGACTGAACACTCTCGTCCCAGATGACAGCTAGCTAGCTAGCAGCTAACAGGGTAGGTGAATGTTGAAAATGCATCTTGTTGTCATGTAAGGGCCCTGTTCATGTTACACAGACATGTTAACTGCATTGCATTGTTTTTGCATTGTGTGTCTGTTAAGATACACAAAGGAACTATTTATCTTATGCCCCCTTAACTATGGAGGAAATATGTATTCATAATCCAAATTCAAAGTCCAAAGAGAAAACGAAGCAAGATCAAATTAAAAATATTATAATTTGTTTTTTTTAATTTTCCATTTGGCTTATCCATTTGGATTTAATATTTGGCTTTTAAATTTCAATTTAACATTGGCTTTTAATTTGGATTTAATATTAGGCTTTTCAATTTCCATTTAACAATGGCTTTTAATTTGGATTTCATATTTAGCTTTTTGATTTCCATTTAACATTGGCTTTTCATTTGGACTTGACACATTTCAATGTAAATGAGGAGGCGTGGCCCAAGGACTGGTTGGAGGGTCTGAAACGAAAGGGGTGCAGAGGAACCTTATGAACAGCAGGGGGAGCTGAGTGCTGGGGAGCACACTGTTGAGAAGCATCTCTCTGCAGCTTCGCCACCAGGCTGGCTTGGCCTCTTATTTCACATGAAAGAAACTGATGATGTATGTGAAAATTGAAATCGAAAAGCCAAATATTAAATCCAAATTAAAAGCCAATGTTAAATTGAAATCAAAAAGCCAAATATTAAATCCAAATTAAAAGCCAATGTTAAATTGAAATCAAAAAGCCTAATATTAAATCCAAATTAAAAGCCAATGTTAAATTGAAATGTAAAAGCCAAATACTAAATCCAAATGGATAAGCCAAATGGAAAATTTGATCTTGCTTCGTTTTCTCTTTGGACTTTCAATTTCTCTTTGGACTTTGAATTTGGATTATGAATAACTATTTCCTCCATACATGACTGCCGTTTTAGCTAAGTGGGAGCTATATATTAGCTGCAGCAGCTCCGTGTTGCTAAGACCAATTCCGCTCATTGTTTTTTCTATAGACAGGTCTTGCATAGTTATATTTAGCAAGATTACCGTAACAATTGGCCAGAGTTCTCCTTTAAGTACATATAATATCAGGAAATGACTTTTGATACTTAAGTACAGTAAATATCAGATACTTTTAAGACTTTTACTCAAGTAAATGAATGACTAAAAGGAGACTTCAACTTCTACCAAAGTCCTTTTCTGGTAAAATACTTGTACTTTTACTCAAGTATTGCTTTCAAGACTGTGTATGAACAACAAGTAGGCTCCTTAGCTAAGTGGCTAATATCAGCGCTTCCGCGTGCCTCACGTGATGATTGATTATACATGACGGTCATTTCACTGACGTCACAGTTGCTGTATTTGCTGTCAGATTGACAGGTTTTGGTTTTGGCTCTTTGCTACCAGAAAGATGAGTAGACCACAGAGCTATTAATGTTAATGACATTTTAGATTAAATGACCTTTTACTGCCAAGGCAGACAGTGGAGGGTTTCCAAAAGGGATCTCATGCTGCATTCATGAAGTGGAATCTGGGAGGGCTCAATTTCCTGTACCCACCTCAAAATTGGTTAAGATGGGAATGAAATCAGTGCCCAAATATGATTGCTGTGTCTGACTGATTACCTGACCATGGCAGGTTTTAAGAGATGCAGTGCAGTTCCATCATACAGCTGCTTACAGTGCCTGGAAAGAATACTCCAACATTATTGGACATTTGTTATACAATGCCTACTATTAACAAGGAGACAAAATAGTCAGACACAAATTGGTGCTGACAGGTCAAAATGTCTCCATTAAGCATCCAGCTTCCTCTGCCATTTCTAAGCTTTCCTCAGTCCCAAATATAGTGCACAGGCTGTTGCAAATTCTGACTGCAGAAGTGGCAATAAACCAAGGCAAAAATATTTTTTGCTTCTTTTTGATATTCACGGAGTTTCTGACAAGCAAAGTTTGCTGGTGTTTAATTTGTATTTCCTACTCTGTAGTGGGGAAAATCCTGTTCTCTCTTTTTTATCAAACACATAATGCCAAACAGAAATGGAAGAAGCCATTTAATCCCTCCACCTAGTCACTCCAGTTTTATTTGTTTATTGTTTACAAAGAGAGGGTTAATATATGGAGCACAGAAGATTTCCATAACTATAATGTCAAACAATGGAAGAGGCTCACAGTGTCTGCCCCCTTTTCAAGCCAGCCTCCAGTCTACAAAGTATTTTCACAGAGAAGGTTCCTTTCATCCTTCCTTACTCGGTTGGTTGCTGTGCTAAGATACTAAATGGGCATCTACAATGCGGTAATGATGACCAGGCTTTTTCCTGCATAGAACACCCCAAGCTGAAACACTTCGACAACAATAATGATTAAATGATTGTATGTTTCACAGAGGTAGGATTATTGGACTGTTGAGTTATATTGCATCATACATATTTCTATTTGAATGCCCATTCAGTTTATCTTAATAGGGCACATACTGTACAGTTAGAGGTGTGTGTGTGTGTGTGTGTGTGTGTGTGTGTGTGTGTGTGTGTGTGTGTGTGTGTGTGTGTGTGTGTGTGTGTGTGTGTGTGTGTGTGTGTGTGCGTGCGTGCGTGTGTGATTTCCATAGGACCCCTCTAGGCTAAATGGGCAACATGTAATATTATTTTCCAGTGTTCCTATATTATATGATGTCTCAAATCCTGGCTTAATTCCCTGGATGTGGGCAACACACACACAAGAAGAAGCAAGAAACTCTAACATAGAAGCTTCAAAGGGTAAATGTGCTGCATATCATTAAACTAAAAGCACTCTTGCATGTCTTTAACAAGACTGCAGAATCCTCTAAATGGGTTGTTTAAATTAAAGGCCCTGACACACCAACCCGATTATCGGCCGTCGGACAGTCTGGCGAGGTCGGTGACTCGAGTCTGTTCGGTGTGTTTCGTGCCATCGTCAGTCAGAGGAGCCATCGGCCTTCATTTGGGCCGATTTGACGTGTTGAATCGGAAGGCGGGCAATTAAACTCAATGACCAATTTGATTGGTGGAGTGCTAACCCAGAAATGATGAGCGGGATGAGCCTCTTAAAATCTGACGAAAATCTTTTAAACTGACCTTTGATCTGAAATGAAGACAGATTCAGCAACTGCATGGCCTATTTCTCACTTAAAATGTTTTCAGAAACACGTTTCGTGAACTATTTTCGTAAAATATGAAATCGTATTCCGAACGAGCCATTATGGCTAATCAGCTGCTGGTTTTAATTTTTTGGGCGACAATACAGATTAGCGCCGCCTGCTGTTATGGAGACGTATTACGTCTCACACACGCGCAGAACGTACGCTCAAGTCGGCGTCGCTTCAGTGTGTTCCGAGGCACTTTTTTGACCAACTCGGGGAGACTGATCAGTCCTTTTCTGCCGAGGGTCGGCCGTCGGGTCGGCCGTCGGGTCGGCCGTCGGGTTGGTGTGTCAGAGCCTTAAGAGAATGTCAAAAATCTGTATTAAATATAGACAATACTGCTGCTTTTACTTAAATGCCTTAATCCTGGCTTTGTACAAAGATACATAGTTTAAGATTTCTGACTTATTACCACTGAGTTAGAGCGAGAGCCATTTAAAATCATGCTGTAGTGCCACTGCCAACCACTGATTACATGAATGTAAAACATGTAGTTGCATAGGGAATAATGACTCATGGCATTGCATGCCAAATGGGTCAAGCCCACATGCATTTGGCTGTTACAGGAAAGTTTAAGGTACCAAAAAACAAATATTATGCACTACATTTGAGGGAGTTTGGATGAAAGTATAAAGAGAATATTCAAAATAGATAATAGAAATATGAATTTGTGAAGGTTTAAGAAAGTTTTTTGTACAGTTTACAGTTTAGCTGGTTAAAAGGGTTGTTGGCAAAAAAAAAAAGTGCTATAAATGGCCGCATGGTGGCGCTATGGCGCTATCACACAAAAAACTAACTTCTATTTCGGCCCATTTAGCCTCATATGTCATCATAATTTGGGTAGTTTTCAAACAGACACCTCTCCTGAGCAGAGCTAATTAAGCTCTCATGTCTGACACGCATTGTTGTGCTGATTAATGCCATTGAGTGGCTTCCCCTAGTTTGAGTTTGATGTTTTACATAATGAACAGAATTGTCGTTCCTGAAACTTAAAAACAGCCTAGTTTATCCATTTGTGACATGATACAAAAAGCTGACAATAATTGGCCTCTTTTAATACTTTGTTTGTGAAGAATCTGATCTCTCTAGATCAGTTTTACAGGTGACAAAGTGATCATATGAAATGTGAGTATAGCGTACATTTGTATTTTGTTTTCAGGAGCATAGAGTGAGCTTAAATAATTTTTTCTATAAACATATAAAACATATATTAAAATTAAAAAAAAATTAGTTGTATTTTATCTTTTATCAAGCAAATCTGTCACTTTTATATTTATATAACAGGTCAGAAAATTGCTTGCTTTTGTCCAACAACCCTAAACCCAAAGCTATGGTTACATTCGAGAACGAACATTTGAGAAGCTGGAACTAGAGAATGTTAACATAAATAACAGTCTTGAACAAATTACTGAAACAATAAATTGAATACTAATACAGTTTAATAGTTTAAATAGATGCATTTTCTGTCCATCAACTTGTCATTTAATCGACTTTCTATACTGCAAACATCACTTACCTTTAGTATCTGTTGAGACTTGCAGTATGAGGCACCTTTTAAGGCGGCGTCACACTGGCACTTGAAATCAGCTCCGATACGGCTGCAAAACAACCAGAAGTCATTAATTTCCTGTGGAGATTCGCAGACCGCATGCGAATGGGTCCGAAAGAGTGCGGTGCAAAAAAAATCATGTCCATTGGTCATCCGGATGCGGTCAAAAAGTTTAACTCGTACGACAGGCAACAGACGGGTCCTATCCGACAGTTCGAGCGGAAGTAAGCGTTGCTATGGTACTGATAAACAAATCTGAATTCTTAACTTTTAATAAAATAAATAAGGATTTCATAACAATATGTTGTCATGTATTGTTTTTATTTTTAATGATTTCCTAACGTTTTAGGGCAGTTAATACAATTTCTCGCTTTAGCTAACGTCAGGAAGCCTGAACTCGCTACCTGACATTAGCTAACGCTAACTAGTTAGCTAGCCTGACCTCGCTAGCTCAAGTGAATTGACGTTATTCATTCAGAGCATTTAGAGCAATACTTTTCTCCACGCAGCAGCCTTTCTGTTTATATCTCTATAGTCCTCAGATGAGAGGTCATAGAGAATTGGACATTCGGACACTGACAGAATGAGTCGTTCTCTCGCCATTTTTTTTCTACTCCCGATTTCTACTATTCCGACGCTTTCAACGGTGTAGTACGATGTCCACTGGGGGCGCATTGCGTATTATGGAGCTGATTTCAAGTGCCAGTGTGAAGGCGGCGTTAGCGTTTCGAAGCTTCTTAAACGTGCGGTATACTAGCCAGAGGTCTTGCACCACTTTATTTTTTTCAGCAGCGCACAACAAAGCGGAAATGGAAAGCATGGACAAGTTCGAGGGGAACCGGATGCCAGGACTCTCAGAGTGACTGCAAGTCTCTCTTGTAAACTTACTGGGTTAAGATGAGTTCTTTTATGGTGAATGAAAGGCTTGATCCCACCAAGTAGGTCATCAAATTCAAGCATTGACGTCAATGCTGCTGCCAGTTCTGCCGTTGTTTACATTTTTCTTCTTCTTCTAGTCCGTAGAAATAGCACAGTTGGTAGCCTTTGCTCATTAGTGACACCTCTGTTCAGGAGAAGACTGCAACTAGTGTCGCAACCACCATGCACGTGTATAGTTACGGTGGTCTCATGACGTCACATTTGGCTGCTATTGTAAAAAGGCTCTTAGTCAGCTGTAATCTGCTGGCAGGAGCTGGAATTTATATTTTTTATTTTTTAAATGATTACTAATTTGCTGTCTGACATTATTTATATTTTTGTATATCAAATAGTGAGGCAAATAGCAAAAAAGTGTTATGGATAGGTTCTAAAATATAGCCTACTAAAAATGAACCGTTATAGCTGATAGAGGTGACAGTGAAAGTGAGTAAAGTGACGTGACTCGCTGAGAAGCGAGCAGGCTGAGACTAGTTGACTGAACGTTAGTTGTAGAGAAGAGTATGTCACAGAAAAGGATACAAGAGTTTTTCTTCCGTAATAGTAATGCGGCTAAATTTAGCAAGATTATATCTGTAGATGTTACAGTTGATGTTTCCTCGTCCACCGCCGAGGAAAACTGTTGATCAGCTGTAGAGCCAGAGTCTGAAATAACGTTAGCAAGCAGCAGCCGAGAGGGCACGAGGATAAAACATGCAATGACGAGTCCATAGCAACCAGTTCACGTGTTGAATTTGTTATTACCCAGAGTGCTTTGTTGAATGGTCTCAATGTTTTATTGTTTAATTTCATGTGAATACTAGTTTACTAGAGGAGTAACTTAGTATTTGAAGTAATGTAGTAGTAATGCAGGAAGTGTGCATTTAGTTTCCATACTTATTATATTTCCACAACAATGTTAGTGAATAAATCTACTGAAATGGCCTCCACACCATAACAGAGGAGTGTGATGCGTAAGATGAGAACGCGAGGTTAACAAAGTTATATTATAGTTGTAAAAGAATAAATATTATTTGCATGACTTTGCTAAGTGTAAGTCAATATAGAAGTCAACATTAACTTTAGAGGGAGGTTTATGTGTTTACATTTATTTTTAATTATAGATAAGGTATTGCTGGTGATGGGAGGGTGATATTTAGATCTTCAGAAAATCCCATAACTCCTCCACTATCCCCTTATACTGATAACAAATAGTTCTTGCCTGGGCACTGATCGTGTGTAGACAGCCTTCATTGACCTGATGTGACTCTTTGATGTACAGTAGGCTTTTGTTGGTAAATTTAAACTTGTATGGTTTACCAAGTGAGCCTCATGTGTCTAAATTAAAGGCATTTGTTTCATAATTGTTCTCTTTTATTTCATTTACAGTCTATGCTGCTGAGTCTTCTCTGTCAGAACAGATAGGGGAAATAAATCTCTTTGGCTCACTCACACAGGATGATGATTTCTCTGCTTTATGCCTTTGGTCATTCACACAGCAGTCATTTGTTGTATTCCTCTTTGTGTGTGTGTTGACAGACTGTGTGCAGATCTTCAGTGATAGGATGGCACAGTCTGCAGGAGGATATGAAAAGGCAGATTGCTTGCACTTTGATCAGGTCTGATTTTTTTTTTTTACCATAGCCACCAAGATAATCCTTATGTCTGATGTTTCTCCTGAGTAAGAAACCAATTTAGTCACATCCTAGTTGTTTTGTTCTGTAACAGTAGCATTTTTCATCGGATAAAAGACAATATGTTCCTCTCCTAGCCCGGGCGAAGACGTTAAATGTTTCCAATGTGACGATAAATGATTTTTGTGTCGGTTGAAGAAGCTGCAGTGTCATAGTTGTGCTGATCCTCAGATTCTTCCCACCTACTGTATATATGACAGTGCCAGTGGAAAGCTGATCATGGAGGGATTCCTTTGAAATTAAACTAGTTTAAATCATAGACTATATATTAATGGACAGAGCAAGTGTGACGTCACCCATTGGTTTGTGGAGACCTGCTATGAGACGTCAAGTTTGCCGTTACGGGTAGGGATGCACCGATCCACATTTTTTGACTTCTGATCCGATCCCGATACCTGAATTTGGATATCGGCCGATACCGATACTATTCCGATACCAGAGCTGTTTGCTTTAATATTATTATTATCATTATTGTTGATTTTATATGATGCTGAAATAAACTCCTCTCAACGGGCAAGTATGATATGGACGTACGTATGCATGTATGTCCCAAAAGGCAACTTGAGGTAAGTATAAGGTCAGAAAAGGAAGTCAGAAAAACAGGAAAAATCTCATTCTGAAAACAGATATCCAACTGTAAGGGTTTCAAATTGATTGTCATGTCAATATTTATTACATACCCAAAATGTCAAATACTTGAGTCTTGAAATACAAGAAAAGTGCAAGTGTAAAAATCTCTCTCTCACACACACACACACACACACACACACACACACACACACACACACACACACACACACACACACACACACACACACCTCTGTTTTCACGGCTGCGCAGCGGCTGCTCTGAAACAGCGGCCGCCGGGACACGTACGATCCAGGTCTCTGGTGGACGCAACAACGGGGAATTGAAACGCCAAAAGCCGGCGACAACACCGGCAGACAGACGGTTGTGAAAGTCCTGTTTTGGTTTTGCATTTTGCTGTCTTGCTCTGCGGTGTTTCCACTGTGAAGTATTTCCAAACAGCGGACACACAGGATAGCATCGAGCTAGCCACAATGCTGCTCATGCTACTATCCTGCTAGCTGGCTGCAAACTGCGGAATGGACTTCCTGAGCGGGGGCGTGTCTCATAACTCTGTGTCTCGTTGAGCCGCGACTCCGTTCAGGAAGTCTATTCCACAGTTTGCAACACAGCCAACCAGCAGACCAGCCGGCAGGAATCACTTTTGGAGCCATTTCAGCAGACAACGTTAAAGTGCAGACATGGCTCTTGGTATCGGAAATCTCCGCAGGTTGGATCGGGAAAATCCGATACCCGAATTTCGCTGGTATCGGTCCCGATACCGATACTGGATCGGATCGGCCCCATCCCTAGTTACGGGAGCAGCCATCCTGGTTGCGGATGTGACTATTATAGACGAGAGGGAGGAGTGAGGGAGGAGCCCTTACACTCTACGTTACGTTACACACTTTCACTGGAAATCACTTATTATGAAAATATTTACTGAGGTAATAAATCAAGTGAGAAGTGGGTCACTTTCTCATAGACTTCTACAGAAAGCGACCTCCTTTTGCAACTGCATGCATCGCCCCCTGCTGGAATTCAGATAGAATGCAGGTTTAAGGTACTTTCACCCAGGAGACGGCTGTTTGTGTCCCATGTAAAACCAGCCATTTTGTTGCTAACAAGCTATCACCCTCCGTTAGCATTCCATTCACTGCCATTCATTTCGATGCCACTTTGACAGCCAATAACTTTACATCTGAAGCATTTAAAGAGTTGATTTGTCCATTGTTTATTTTTAAAGAAACACGACAATGTATAAAAAGCTCCATTACCTTGTATCTCACGTTATGGCTCCGTAGCAGACGTTTTAGTAAAAATAGGCTAACGATTGTGTCATAACCACGCTGCTTACTGTCGCATACTAGAGGAATTACCGTATAGTACAGGAGAAGCTCGCAGGCAGTTTCGACTTACATTTGCTGTTTAGTTTAATTACTAATGTTAACTAGCATTTTAGTTAGCAATAATTAGCCTGTGCCTATGTTATCTCCTTACATATACCTACGCTCTCCGTCTCTGATAGATTGGGAATGATTGAGATTTCTCTTGGCACAGCTACCAGAAGACTTACAACTTTCAGACACGTTGCTCACGTCACATCTACGTTGTGTCTCTCAGTTTGCAGCTGCGCTCAGTAACGCTCAGCAATCACCGGAAAAGTGCTTCTAATAGACTTCACTCGTCTCCGTCCAGAGCAACGGGATCTGTTAGTCCATTTCTTTAACTGTCTATGTGGAGCAATGGCGGATGCAGAGAATGAAGTCCCACTACCTCTCTCTCTCTCTCTCTCTCTCTCTCTCTCTCTCTCTCTCTCTCTCTCTCTCTCTCTCTCTCTCTCTCTCTCTCTCTCTCTCTCTTTCTCTCTCTGTGTGTGTGTGTGTTAATCCAAGATTTTTTGTTTTGATAGCCAGTCCAGCCGTGCGTCCATGTAGCCTTGAAAAAGCATTGTTTTTTTTCCCTCTATGGACCTTTTTCACAGCTGAAATTGATAACCTTAACGACGGCTCCATTCCATCAAGTGTCCCAGTAAGCTATTTCAGTGAGTCAGCATGCTCAATACCAGGGCCTCTCCTAAGTGGAATGCAGCCATCATTAATGGTTGTGAATACACCTGTGCTTTTCCTACTATGTCACGTCAACATGTCTGCCGTGAAAAAGGTCTATTATTGGGGTTCAGTCTGTGAGAACCGTCTGGAGGCAATCCCAGCCTATTCCCAGTATTTTTGCACCTTTTCAGTATTTTGAGTACAGCCCCTTTAACTAACTTTTGTCACATACAGTATGTACATACTTGACTTGCATACAAGAAATGCAAGAAATTCTTATTTTAACCCAAACCATTTTCCTAAACCCACGTTTTCTTGCTTCAACCTTAAGTAGTTTGGTTTCAATTTCAATTCAGCGTTAACCACCTATTTTTATGTGACCATAATTCAGGTGAAAATAAGTTTCCCCTTATTTGAGATTGAGAATGCAGTTTAGTTTGTATGGGGACATACTTTTTAGGACACAGGGTTGGTTCTACAGCTCACAGAGATGCATATTCCCAGTGATACTGTCTTTATCATATAATATGGTCGCTCCGGGCTAGGACTTGGAGATAGAGGACTGAGATACAGACCTTTAAATAAGCCTTTGAAAAATTGGCTTCTCTGTGAGCTGGAAGATGGTGAGATTATTACAACCGAATATTCTGAAACTAGAAAAGTCATATAATAGTGTACCTAACTTAGAAAAGAAGACTCATTTAATGAACATTCGAGGCAACATAAAATCTTAAAAAGACATAAAGTTGTTTCAAATCCTTGGTCTGATGTGGTTTGTGCCAGAATGTAGGGGATAAACAGCCATCAATATTGCAATATGCTCTTTACTGATAAAAAAAACAACACGTTTGCCTCGACTGTGCTGACTCTGTAATCAATACAGCTCCTTGAGGGATTGAGGTTTTCTTCGTTACGCCTAACTGGCTGTTTTTTTTCACAATTGTATTTCGTCGAAGACTACCTGTGTTGGGGCTCCCATGTTCCAGCTTGTGGAGATGTTATATCGACGAGCTGCATCCACTCACTCAGCCAGCTCCTTCAAGACTTGAGGGGTGTTATTTAACCCTTGTGTTGTCTTCCCGTTGACCATTCAGCTTTTTGTCATTATGGGTCAAAATGAAAACCTTTTTTCCCCCAATTGGTCATCTTTTTCTACACTTTTGTGGATTTTTTGACATTTTGAAACTTTTTTTTTCTTCCAGTTTTTTGTCACTTTTTCCGATGTCTGTCTATTTTTATTAGATATTTTTCCATTTTGTTGTTTTATCAAGTTTTTGAAGCTTTTTCTGACTTTTTTGTCACTTTTTTCCAAGTTTGTCACTTTTTTCAACCTTTTTTTCCAAATGCTATAAAATCTAATAAAATACCCAAATTAATTGAAAGTATTGAACTGATCATTTATTTTACACTAAAGAACGTTGTATGGAACCATCCATGTTATATATATTATTTGTGGACAATTTGTTGAATGAAACCCACATTTTTGATATAGAGACTTTTTGAACATGGGTCAAACAGGAGGGTTAAGATATTGACAGTGGTTGTATGGAGCACAGGTAATGTTTTTTGTGGTCAGTGCACACTGCAGGAATGCAAAGCAGCCACAAGCCACTGTTTATGTGATACATTATTGATTATTATCTGAGCTGAAGTCCCAGAACATAAGGTGTGAAGTGTCTAGATTCACATGAGAAAGTACAAGTCTCTGAAAGGGTGTGATCTCGGTGGGCTGACGTAAACACTGCTGCAATGATGCGTATAATACATCCAACCATATACTGTAGGTCTATCAGTACTACGCAGAGAACGGAAGAAGGGATGATGCCATGTGCCCATCATGTTTGCCCATTCTAAAAAAATCTTCCTGAACACATTTGCAAAAAAGCTACATTCAAACATGTGATGTACATTAGAAGCTCAGTATAACTTTGTTGAAAATTGCATCTGCGTATTCATGCCAGGCAAATTACTTTACTCTATATACTTATCTGGATGAGCTGCTTTGTGTGTTTTTTTTTTCTCTCACTGCTTTACCTCCATGTGCTGAATTAACATACAAAACAAGGTCAAACGTAATCAGCAAATGCTAAATAGTCTCAGGATGGCATCAGTAAGTGACAGGTGAGTGACACAAGTGACAAGTTAATGTAGGGCACAGAAACAGCATGTTTGTTCAAGTTCCCTGAATCCTTATTTTCTCATTTCTGTTCAGGAAAAACAGGCCAATGTGGATCCACTGGCAGGACTCTTTTTATTCATATTTCTTAGTTCCCAAAGTTTGTGATTGATAATTAGCTGTAAAGCCCTGTGTGATCCTCTTATCATTATTTTAAAGGGGACATATGAAAAACTCACTTTCAGTGCTTGTGCAGTTATGTGCACATACATTTGGGTATCTGGAGTCAGGTCAGAAAACATGGGATTCAACAAGCCATTCAGATTGAACTCCCCTTCCTATGTCACATCCAGACTCTTTAGAATATTTGCCAAAGTGTGCCATATTTTTCTCGCAAGCCAATCGGAGCAGACTTGGCTTTTTGGGCAGGGGGCTTAAAGAGACGTAAATGGTGGGTTTCAGACGTAGTGAATACAGGTATATTCAGACAGATATTGGACATTAAAGCATGTAAACATGTTATATGAACCCAAAATTCAAGTATGAACCTGAAAATGAGCATAATATGTCCCCTTTTAAAATGACTCAATTCACTGGAATTCATCACAAGCATGTTTATGAGCTGGTTTTCTGTTTATAGAAGACGTGTAATGCTCAACTTGCTTGTGATGAAGGTTCTCAACACACAACTCATTTATTATAACACTGACACGTCACAACACTGGCTGTGAAATGTAACCAGAATGCTTGCCAAAGCTTCAGGTTGAGATATCTTCACTTTTCGGGTGACCTTTGACTTTGATATCTCATGACTGTCATAATAATCATTTAGGTTATACAGCAAGGTTAGCAGATGGAAGATGAGCAAACAAAATAATTACATGAGTGAAATATACTTGATGATGAATAACCATGTACGATAATAACATCTATTATTGCCTGGCATTTTCCTATCCCTGATCTTCCTATGTCTGCTGGTCACTCTCCTGCCCACAGATCATCTGTCTTACAAAATAACCTAATAAATTAGAAAACCAGTATTGCTTGCAAGCCCAATGTAAACAGTGGCCCTGTAGGGTGCAGCAGACATATGGCTCAGGCAGTAATGAAGTGGAACAGAAGGCTGACCGTTTAGAAAAATAACAGGTTGTCAAATCTCTGTTTTTGCTTGAATAAAACAACCACATACTGCAAATCAATAGCACAGAAAGGCACAGTAGCACTCCCTCTATACGGTGTTGTCTTTGGTCTTGAATGGGAAGGAAATGCGACATTAATGCCACAGACATCAGCAGCAATATTATAGTGTCAGGCTTTGTCACCGCCTGGCAACCTGATCATCCTCATTATTTTATTCATGTATCTGGCCCTGGCCTAAATATTCTCAGTCTAAATGTGGGAATACGATCTCTGTGAAACAGAGCATTAGGAGAATTACATTTAGAGGAGCAGCTTGCGTGAGCTCTCAAATCAAAATTACCCATTGAACCTTATCCCCCGTAAATTGTCTCCTGACTGGAAAGACGACTTTCAATGAAGTGCTGAATCCCAGGTGTTCCAAACTCTGATGGAGACAACCGGTGAAAAAACTCATTTTCTGGGCACCTGGTACAATGTTCCTGGAGATGGTATGGTCTTGGTGAATTGAGGTACAGCTTAGTAACGTGAAATGTACTGTAGTTCCATTGCTCTTTATCTCTTTAGAAAACCTGTTTTGTAGGCGTAGCAGTTGAAGAAGTTTGAATTGCATGTCGGAAAAGAAGCACTCTGTCTGTTTTTCAGCCACCACTCCTACAGGTGTGAATGTAGGAACCGGTAGGCTTATAATTTAGATGCTGCTGAACGGGAACATGACATTTTGAGGACGAATAAAAAAGCACCCCAGGTATTTGTTGTTATTTCAGTTCTACTTGTTAATTCCTTTGTAACACATATTTCAGTGCCTCTCATCATTTCTTTGGAACAGTAGTTGGCACAAAAAACAAAGTAACACTGATTCATTAGAAAGATGTTGTGCCAGGAACATACTCCTCTATCCCATCAAAAGGTTGTTTGCTAAAAGCCTGGGGGCCCTATCTTGCACCCAGCACAATTCACTTTGTACACAGACGCATGTATCATTCCTATTTTGTACCCGACACACAGCGGACTTTTCCCTCCATAGACGCACGTTGGTAAATTAGGGAATTAATTTGTGTTCAGTGAAAAGAGGAGGCGTGTTCAGGCACAAATGTTCCCTGGTGCTATTTTACAGTTTCAGAAAACAATTCCACCACTGACCAGGAAAAACCTAATCTGAAGTCAGTGGTGCTAGTCTAAAGTCAGTGGTGCTAGTCTAAAGTCAGTGGTGCTAGTCTAAAGTCAGTGGTGCTAGTCTAAAGTCAGTGGTGCTAGTCTAAAGTCAGTGGTGCTAGTCTAAAGCCAGTGGTGCTAGTCTAAAGCCAGTGGTGCTAGTCTAAAGTCAGTGGTGCTAGTCTAAAGCCAGTGGTGCTAGTCTAAAGTCAGTGGTGCTAGTCTAAAGCCAGTGGTGCTAGTCTAAAGTCAGTGGTGCTAGTCTAAAGTCAGTGGTGCTAGTCTAAAGCCAGTGGTGCTAGTCTAAAGTCAGTGGTGCTAGTCTAAAGTCAGTGGTGCTAGTCTAAAGTCAGTGGTGCTAGTCTAAAGTCAGTGGTGCTAGTCTAAAGCCAGTGGTGCTAGTCTAAAGTCAGTGGTGCTAGTCTAAAGTCAGTGGTGCTAGTCTAAAGTCAGTGGCGCTAGTCTAAAGTCAGTGGTGCTAGTCTAAAGCCAGTGGTGCTAGTCTAAAGTCAGTGGCGCTAGTCTAAAGCCAGTGGTGCTAGTCTAAAGTCAGTGGCGCTAGTCTAAAGTCAGTGGTGCTAGTCTAAAGCCAGTGGTGCTAGTCTAAAGTCAGTGGTGCTAGTCTAAAGTCAGTGGTGCTAGTCTAAAGTCAGTGGTGCTAGTCTAAAGCCAGTGGTGCTAGTCTAAAGCCAGTGGTGCTAGTCTAAAGTCAGTGGCGCTAGTCTAAAGCCAGTGGTGCTAGTCTAAAGTCAGTGGTGCTAGTCTAAAGTCAGTGGTGCTAGTCTAAAGTCAGTGGTGCTAGTCTAAAGTCAGTGGCGCTAGTCTAAAGTCAGTGGCGCTAGTCTAAAGCCAGTGGTGCTAGTCTAAAGTCAGTGGCGCTAGTCTAAAGTCAGTGGTGCTAGTCTAAAGTCAGTGGCGCTAGTCTAAAGTCAGTGGTGCTAGTCTAAAGTCAGTGGTACTAGTCTAAAGTCAGTGGCGCGTTATTCAGATGTTATTTTAGAGGCGCATGCTTGGCCATAATGTGTGCACAACGCGCATACACTTTGCTTCTCTCATCTACACGGAGGCAGCAGTTCCCATTTTTGCAAACCATACATAATTACGAGGAAAAATATTACTGAAAATGCGCATCAGGTGTTTGGATAGGTCAGGAGGAACTTTACAGTACAGTCCTCAAAAAGTTGCAGCATTCTTTGTGGCTTGTTGTGTTTTACACATTTCCATGAATCATGGATGTGTTGATGACATAAATGAGGAAATATTAGAGGACTTAAGGAAACGTGATGTTGAACTACGGCGGGATTAAACACTTGAGGGTCCGGGAGTGGCAATGCGTGATGTGCTCCTGGTGGAGCGGGTGGAACGAGATGGAGTGGGGGGGAGGAGGAAGGGGCACAACAGGAGCAGATGGTGAGTTTGGAGGCCCACGCTCCATGGCTGCAGCAATCCTCTCCAGACTTGATGAGATGAGCAACATCGCCACCCGGTCAAGACAAGACATTTATTACTTTGCCGCATCCTGGACAGCTCCTGCTCTAGTCCTGATGAGAACCTCTCCTCGGCTGTGAACCGCTCCTGGCGTGCGCCATGGCAAATCCGCCGCCATAATAGCAATCCGCCATGGAACAAGCGCGCCTGCTCTTAAAGGGAATGTGAGATGACGCTCTGATTGGTTTATTGCTCGTTGCCTAGCTACTTCAGACCAACCCATTTTAGATTTGCGTCGGCGCAAGACTCATTTATCCCGCCGGTATAATCTGATTTTCTAGTCAGACGTATAGCTTTGTATCCTGCCATAGACAATACTTGTCCAGTGCAATAAATGGTATTCAATCACCATGAAAGGTCATCTTTCTGGAAATATTGAAGTAATATCTTGAGTAGTTTAAGGGTCAACAATCAATCTGCATCAACTGTCATGACTGTCATGAAATACTGTATCTGAAGTCTCTTTTATATAGACCTTAGTGGTCCCCTAATACTGTATCTGAAGTCTCTTTTATATAGACCTTAGTGGTCCCCTAATACTGTATCTGAAGTCTCTTTTATATAGACCTTAGTGGTCCCCTAATACTGTATCTGAAGTCTCTTTTATATAGGCCTTAGTGGTCCCCTAATACTGTATCTGAAGTCTCTTTTATATAGACCTTAGTGGTCCCCTAATACTGTATCTGAAGTCTCTTTTATATAGACCTTAGTGGTCCCCTAATACTGTATCTAAAGTCTCTTTTATATAGGCCTTAGTGGTCCCCTAACACTGTATCTGAAGTCTCTTTTATATAGACCTTAGTGGTCCCCTAATACTGTATCTGAAGTCTCTTTCCCTAAATTCAGCCTTGGTGCAGAATTACAGCCACTAGAGCCAGTCCCACAATGAGCTTTCCTTAGGACGTGTCATTTCTGTGTCTGTAGCTTTAAATGCTATTGAGGAGGGGGGGGGGGGGGGGGGGGGGGGGCCTTGATCAACTGCCACTTTACTCGGTTGAAAGCCATGATGTCTCTCTCTCATGGGTTGGCCAAATTCTCTGGGCGGGCAAAGCAGAGAAAGGGGAGGAAACCTTTCCCCTTATGACGTCATAAAGGGAAGATTCCAGATCAGCTCATCTGAGCTTTCATTTTCTCAAAGGCAGAGCAGGATACCCAGGGCTCGGTTTACACCTATCACCATTTCTAGCCACTGGGGGACCATAGGCAGGCTGGGGGAACTCATATTAATGTTAAAAAAACTCATAAAGTGATATTTTCATGCCATGGGACCTTGAAGGAAATATCTGGCTCAGCTGCTAAATGCTAAACTGCATTATGTTCACCAGCTAGTCTCTAACTGTGTCTGTCTGCTGTTTGGTGCTGAGCAGGTAATGTAGGCTACAGTAGGTTTTTTAGAGCTTATTTTATTTAACTTTTTTTTACAAATACAGCTACGTGTTGCGGCTTAAAACAACGCAATGAGAGCAGTGAGCCCATCTTGATGACAGCCATGCTCCACCCTCAACCTTTAGCCATCTTGCCATCAAGAGCCAGGCAGCCTTTTTGTGTCGGTAAGTAGCCTACACTATCATACTATCTTACTCACCACTCAGCTTAGCTTGGCAGTATTAGGGACTGGTGTCAATATGTACTTGTGCTGAAGGAGAGCGCAAGGACAGGTGATATCCGGCAGATTGTGATGGGCTGGTCTGGGTCTCAAAAGTCTTGTTTTGACATAATGAGCAAGGCATGTGACTAACTGAGGTCTTTGACCAGTAACAAATGTTTCCAAGAAACACCAGTGTCATGGGAAAGACAAGTGGGATGTTTCCTGTTAGACACCACTTCACTGATAACAGCAGACAGCCCGTGGCTGGTGAACACAATCTGCAAGTTTACTCAAAATCCTACAGATGTTGCGGCTGTAAGCCATCCAACAAAGTGCTGCCGCGAGGGACTAAACTCTGAGAGATACATAAACACACTGTGATGCGCTCAAGATTGCATTTCAAAGATTTATTCCTCCACACGTAAAATCCAACTAGTACTGCAGTTACCAAATGTACAATTACTTTGTGTCGATGTGAGTGCGTTAGTGCGGCGGTCAACAGAAAGTGTTTGCTCCAAGGCTCACCCCCTCTCTGTCAAAGCCCAAAAAAACACAGGTGAACAGGTGAAGCAAACAAATATGTTATCACTTCCACTCCAGCGCCAAAGGTGAACACGCACACCACCTACAATATAAGCACACAATATATTAATAAATAAATAATATAAATCAGACCATAAACAACATACAGTTTGTCCTGCTCCTATATCCTAAATATAAGAGTTGAAAGGTTGAGTTTGAAAACACTATTCTACAAAAGTTGTGGTCCCAAAAGGGGAAAGTGGTTGGCAGTAATTATCAAGCTAAACAGAAAACGCTGAAATGAGCAATGGACAAAGTCATGTTTGATTGACCTCTTGTGGTTGAGAGTATTCAGTTTCTCGGCAGGCAATTAGCATGTTTCAGCATCAGGGTTAATAAGGAACTCAGATAAGTGTGATGTTTTTAGTTTTTTGTTCATTGAACTCAGTGAGAGTGATCTGCAGGATGCTGTTCGCTACATTCACTGTTTTGCTTCTGAGGATAAATAAACTACACCACCATAAAAACCATTATTGCACTCTGTTTTCAATCCCGTTAGATTTGATAACCATCAGCAGCAGCTGCTGCTATGTGTCTTTTATTTATAACTCTTACAGGCTCTGGTGTGGTACAGTGTACAGTACAAATTAATAATAATGAACCTTTCACAGCCTCAGGAATAATCTTACTTTCAGCCATAATATACTGTCAGTTTTCTTCTGAAACAGCTCATTAGATGTGACTGTGATTATTGTACCATTATGTAGAGAAAGCGAGCAGTGGGACCTAATGCTTTCAAAAGCATATTGAAATATCCTCAGGGGTTGTGTTTCCTCCAAATGACTTGTGTTTGCATGTAGCTTATCACCTTGGAAACACATGCTGTCTTGTCCGGTGAGCAGCAGCGACATTCAAATCTCATCTGCTCAAAAACAAGTCTGTGGATCCACTCTACCGTCCTCGAGGACCTCATATGTGTTTAGGGCTCACCAGATATTTGCCACAATAACAAATTACATTACTGTCACCATATTTGTATCCCAGAGCAATGCAAACGCGAACCAGGAGGATGTGAACCGCTTCCAATTTTTCTTTTTGAAAGGGTGTGAATATTGGTTCTTGGGTCTCCAGCAGAGCACAGAAACGATGTCAATCGCCGCGTTGAGCAATTTGTTTTCTATTTGCAAGTGTACCTGCCTGTCTGCACAGGTTACCTGAACCAGTCTATTCCTCTTATTCTCTGCTGACCTTTAAAGAAATGCCTCCAAATTGACTTTTGTCACCTGTTTTTGGGGGGACTAAGTGAGGAAGGGGGGGGCACTTACAGCCTCCTCGACTCAGAAGTCTATTTCTATTATTACAGATCGATTTTGA
Source organism: Gymnocephalus cernua (assembly GCA_023631565.1). Lineage (NCBI taxonomy): Eukaryota > Metazoa > Chordata > Actinopteri > Perciformes > Percidae > Gymnocephalus > Gymnocephalus cernua. The sequence continues at coordinate 6,118,940 of CM042432.1, forward strand.
GAAACATGTATGACAATTGTGTCCAATGTCAGTCAAATCCTTTCAGAACCGTTTAGGGAAATCCTTTTCACAGGCACAACATGTGTGTCCACACCCACAGCAATCGCTGCATTTAAACCACTATTATTAAATGGGGACAGTGGGAGAACAACACCACCACATGAGGCAGAAAAATATCCTCAAGAGACCTCGCCGCAGCGGACGACAAAAAAAAGAAAAGCCGTTTCATTCTGGATGGTCTCAAGAGAAAGAACTCTCTTAAAACAAAAGCCACTTATTGTGATGTGTTGTATTCACTGTCAGAAGTAGAGATGGAAAATCTGATAATGGGAGCCGTTCCAAAGTTTAGCTGAGATGTCGCTAAGAAACAAAGACATCACTAAATGCTTTGAAAGCTCTTCTGCATCAAGTACAAGCACAAGTCTTCCAACCCATACGACCACATAGGTCGCTTGTTTCTAGCCTCTAATACGACCCACAGGAGCGTTTCCTAAATTAGCACCTCAACTGGTGGCAGCAGATCAACACTACTCATACCCAGTGTTGGGCAAGTTACTTCCAAAATGTAATACAGTATTGATTACTAGTAGCTGTCATTTGAGAGTAATTAGTTATATTACAATATGACTGTCTGTGAATTGTAGTGCTTTACACTACTTTTGCATTACTTTTGAGTTACTTTCACCAAAATAAAAGCAGAAGTTTGACTTGGCAGGTGGCTTGTGAATTTCACCACGGGATCAACAAAGTCTCATCTTTATCCACTATATACATCATCATTTATTCATATTATTTTGTATTATTAATCTGAATCTGCAAAACAACTAAAGCTATAACATAAATAGTTAAGTAAAACGTACTATAGCCTACTTGATTCTGAATTGTGGTGGAGTAGAAGTAGCCTAATAAATAGGATTAAATTAAAATACTCAATTAAAAGCACCTAACAATTGAATCGAAGTAGCCTACTTTCCATCCCTGATAAAATGTAATGATATTACGTGTAGCAAGACTAAACATTAATTCCCGACATGTTATCTGTCAGTTGCTCGGGCACATTGCCGTCAGCACTGACAGGACACAGATGTCCCTAGCCCACCGTCTCTGGTTCTGGCTCTGACCACGGGAACAGAGATGGGACCGCTCACTTCAATGTAGCGTAAACAACTCCGAAAAATAATTCATGTCCATGTCACCGTGTATCAGTATCTGCAGTCATTTCAACCACCGAATCCAGCAACAGGAAATGACACTCGCAGACTTTTTTTTTTCGGTGCCGAAATTAGTGATGTGCAGATCGATACTAAAGTATCGATATTTACAATCCCAACGTCTCCTGCTCTATGGATTCTCATATAAAAAGATCGTTATTTAAACTCAGTAATTTGGAGTGAGTGTTTATGTTATCATAAGTAACTTGTGAAAAGTCTAATTATATCCGGTTAGGGGTAGGAACTACTTCTCCTTCCGCCGGTCAGTTGTGTGTGCACTGAGGCTGCAGCAGCGCTTCTTTAATTTCCCACTACGAAGACTGAAGACTGCAGAGTGACTATGACCGCAAAAGGAGTCAAATCTGGCTGTAAAGACAGCAGTGACGCTGTGTGTGGAAAGATAGTGAAATACAGTGTAACACTACAAACCTCGCTAAACAGAACCATAAATGATGAGGAAATCATTTATGGTTTCATACCCCCCCCCCCCCCCCCCCCCGCTCAAGGGACGGATCCCAGACAGTCACTGGGGCATAGGGAACTGAGAGCCCTGGGGGCACAGGGAACAGAGGGCACTGGGGGCACAGGGAACAGAGGGCGCTGGGTCCATGTTGGTCAGATCGTTCTGTCAGAGTTAGCAGGGAATAGTGGACCCAAATGCAGAGGCAAGGCAGGCAGAAGAAGGTTTGGTGCTCGTGGATTTATTTACACAACAAAACAGTGTGCAAACAACGGAGGTATCCAACAAAAATGCAACTGGCAAAAATAACACAAAAAATCCAGAGGGAGCTGGCAAAACACAAGTCCAAAAATAAAGAAATATCAAAGAACAAACCTACAGACGAACACGCTGGCAACTGGAACGTACACGAACAAACGGCACGGCAAGGACACAAATACAAAACGATCTGACAAAGGACAAAGGAAACTCAGGGGCTAAATAAACTACGTAACGAGGTAACAAGAGGCAGGTGACACAAGGGCTGGGGAACAGGTGGAAAACATCAGGGGTCCGTTTCAGGTAGGAGGTTCAACAAACTCTGAGTCTGAGCCTGACCTCTGAGTTGATTTACCCTGAGATGGGAAGCTCTGAGTTTTCGGTTTCACAACGGCTGATTCGAGTTGGTTCAATCAACTCGGAGTAGGTTGACTCAGGGTTACGCGCGTGCACCCAGCACTTTAAAAAGACAGCATGAATGGAGCCATGATACTACGATTCACCATGGTAACAACCACAAATAAACGGGTCGGCGGAAATATTCATGCGCACATATGTGAGTTTGAACATGTATTTCATTAAAAAAAGCAACACAGCGGCTGCTGCAAAAGAGAGAGAATTTGCGTTGGAGAAAATTGCTGCTAGAGTAAATGCGTATATTCCAATATAATGTATATTATATTTAATCATAAGTATAGCTAATATTACTGAAAATCTATTTATTTTAGGTGCAATTACTGCGGGCGAAAAAGTCCTAGGCCTGCTAATCTCATTCTGAGGCTGCAGCACCATCATTAACAGAATTATAATTCATAATCTTTTATTTCAAAGGGTTTACATCATTCGCCTGCAATCCTGTGGAACTCCTTTTTAATGGCTCTGACTGGTCTGTTTCCAGGGAACACTACAAATGTTTAAACTCTTTACTTTCACTGACCCGTAAACGGAACACTCTCGCTCAAAGTGGACGCTGCTTAAACTTTGTTATAAATTTGACGCATTAAATCTTCAAAATGGTCATGCAGCACATCAATTGAAAGCTTAGACTGTCAGGATGTAATTAAGCCCAAACACAAAGCATAAGATGATTTATAGCAGTTGTACAACGTTTCAGAGCGATCTCTTCTGATGGCGCTTTATTAAAATGCTCCGCATCACCAAGGTTGTAGAGACAACTGTAATGCAACACAAATAATGTGCTGGGATGTAGAGCATGTCCACGATGGGTGACGTTAGTGATATGAGGACGGATAAGGTTATGTAGCTTACATAACTGATAGACTGGGAAGAAAAACCATACTACTCAAATAGGAAGTTATCTGGAAATTAAAATGCATCAATATCATCTTCCGACATATGTTTAACTCCCTGCCATACAGCGTCTTCATCAACGGGATCGTCGATAAAAGGTTATGCCATGTTTTGAGAAAAAACAATGTTTTAAAGTCTGCCTAACAGTTAATAAACCAACAATGTTTTTTTTTATTCACGCCAATATAACAAACTGCGCTGAAAGGACTAACAGAAAACATGAAATCAACTAAATACAGAAACTTGACAACACTAGACAACAACCACAGAACAGAACCATAAACGACGAGGAAATACAGGAAAAACAAAAAACAAACATTACATCAATCTACAAAACAGCACCAGAAACACACACAACTACAAACAGCAACAGAAATACACACAACCACAACAGACATAGGGTTACCACTGACTGTGGAAAAGTTATTCACGTCTTAAGGCTTTAGTTTTTTAATGTTCAAGAATTCCCCGGAATCCCAGCATTCTTACAACTAGCTAACAGAAAGCAGTTTGTTCAAATAGAAAATACTAGTGAAACATGAAGTAAGCTATCCTAATGAAATAAATGCAACAATGAGTAGCTTTCCCGAGATCAGTGCTAAGAGTGTTTGTATGTTTTTATTTGTGTGTAATTTTCAACCTGTTTTACTGTACAAGTCTCTGAGATTTTCTTTATAATTAAATAATATGAGAGTAGTTTATTGTCTTGTCATTATGCAGCTATAATTTGGAATTGGTAAACCTACAGCCTACTTTTTTACTTTACTTTAAACTAGTTGTCACATCACACTACAAATAAAATACGTAAAAAGTATTGGTATTGGTATCAGTATCGGCAATACCAGCCTGGGTATTACTTGGTATTGGATTGAATAGGAATTAAGTGGTATCGCACATCACTAGCTGAAATGTTCCGCTGTGTTGGTGAATTCTTAAAAAAACAAACGCCACTAAATATATGTCCTTTACCGGCTAACATATTTCAAGATGGCGCATGAATATGGAGCGTCTACCCAGTTCATGCCAATGCAAATGTAACATTTCAAGCAAATAGGAATACTTGGGATTGAACGTTACACACTGGACCTTTAAGGTAATATAACGCTGACTTTAGTTTTACACGGGACACGAACGGCGGCCTCGTGGGTCAATGACCCTTGTTTGCTTGACCCATCCCCCTCTATTCGGACTTCGTCACTTTTTATACTACGTTGCCTACTTCCTCCTTTGCTTGCGTGCTTATTACTGCAGTCACACGAGGTCGGCGCAACTATAAACGCAAATATGGGTAGTAAGGTCGTAATAAGCTGCTTGTAAAAACCTATGGTGGAATTTTTTTGGGAAAGGAAAAGTCTCTTAAAACGGCACACTCCTGAACTCGCCATCTAAACAATTTACACACTGCATGCTTCACATTGCTGTATCTGTAGGAGGATTGATTACTATACTTGACTCTTGACAGACTAAGTATGTTGATGGGAAGAAGGCAAAATAGAAGCCATCATCATCCTGTTAGTATGGCTTTTCTCTGAACACCATGACTTGGTCGCTACAGTATGTGTCTCCCATGGTTCGAACATCTCCAAGGGGCTGTTTTTTCTCTCACAAGTAAAACGCCACACATAATTCCCACAGGGCAGAGCGTGTGTGTTGTTTCCTGGCGGTCTTAAATCCCTAAAGATACATTTCCGGACATATTTAGTTTCTGTCCATCTGTGCTGGAAATATGTAACAAAGGTCCAAGCCCTACGCTTCTGTCAAGCCTTCCACTTATCTTGTGCTTGTTATCCGATAATAAAAGCTTGACAGCAATCTTCCAAACGAGAAGGCCCTATTTTCACTGCGGTGTCAAGAGTCTAGGAAACTTTTTTCTTTTTTCTTTCATTTTTTGTTTTTAAACAAGCAACATCAGTATTCTTTTATATTTGATGGGAGTTGTTTTCTGTGTTAAACAGTAATTTGCCAGGTGTGTATCACACACAAACAACAGCTATCATTCACACAGAGCACAACAAGATTCCTCTCCACCCACTCATGCCTGAATCAGCCCTTCTCAGTGTTATCTTATTCCGTTTTACTACACCTCTCACAAAACAGTGTTCCACATTTGGGGAAATTAGCTTATTTGACTGCCAGACTGTTGCTGTCTGAGTTTCTTTGCCCCAAACTGTCAATATTTTTGTATTCCAGGGGTGTCAAACTCATTTTCACTAAGGGCCACACTGAAGAAAGAGAATCTTATCAAGGAGACATCTATTGTTTATTGAAATGCTTTTGTTTCATTGAAAAAGTCAAATATCTTTGACTTTATTACTTACAGCATTTATGCTTTTTTTCTACATTTTTGTAGCTTTTTTGTCATTTTTGTTGTTTTTATACTGACTTTGTGGCTGACGTTTTTGTCCCTTTTTAAAACATTTTTTACGCTTTTTGACGACCATAAAGCCCTACAAAAGTCAGCAAAAAAGTGTCCTTAGCCATCATAGAATTTAGCAAGTCAAGCAAAACAATGGTAACATTTTTTACCTGTTTTCACAGCCTGAATATGAAAACTCTACTTCTCATGGAATGTCTGAGTCTCAAAGTCGTCAAATCTGACAAATTCTGCTTTACATAAAGCAACACTAGAGCACTTTTACCTCTTCGGTCCCCCTACAGATTGGAAGCAGAATTGTCCATTACATTACATTATGTAAGTTTGCCAGATCGGGTAGCAGATCTGTAGTTCGAATGAGACATAATGAGACATTACGACAGTGGTAATGGATAATTCCGCTTCCAACCTGTAAGGGGACCGAAGCGGGAAAAGTGCTCTAGTGTTGCTTTAAATGTCACGTATTTGCAGTTTGGAAAAACAAAACATTTTTTTGTGCACAATTAAGCGGGCCAAAATCTATTGTGAACCTTAATTGATATACAGGCCGGATCTAAATCTGCAAGGGGCCAGATTTGGCCCGCGGGCCTTGAGTTTGACACGTGGTATAGATGTTTAGTTACAAGTTAACTAGCAATGGATGCAACTGTCTCAGCTTCTGACTGAACTCAGCAAAAACTCCAGTTTGTTCTATTTCCCTCCAGTCTCTCTCATTTTTCCTCACGTCTAAATGTTTAATAAGCAAGTTCACCCATTTTCAACTGGCACGGCCTCTGTCCACGCCGTCCCTGGCTAATTTGCATCTAATCTCCTCTTTCGCCTGTGTGAACACAACTTCTGAGCACAACTAAAGGTGTTGATTGACAGATTGTTACCTTTTAGATAGAGCCAAGCTAGCCTTGTTTCCAACCTTTATGCTAAGGTAATCTAACCAGCAGTAGCTTCATGTGGTATCAATAAAGAAAGTGTATACGCATATTCCCCCAAATGTCAAACCATTTCCTCCAACACTACCCATGTTCCATATTTGACCAATAACATGTACAGTTAGGAAGCCTGTAGGCAGTCTTTTATTTTTGTATTCTTTCTTTGGCTACTTACACCAACACACATTCATAGCCAATATACAAAGTAGTCCAGTAGTTTGGGTGGTATAAACCAGTCAAGTGTTTGAATAAATACTGCACTTACAGAACACAAATCTAGCTTGGCATAGATAATATTGTACAAAAGGTTCTATTTTTTTGTGCTGTACATTTTTAAACATCAACAAGAACCCCTCATTAAAATGAAGTGGAGATTCAGTGTTGGCAGATAACAGCTGATTCCCATGACCCTGGCCCACTTTTCAGATAAAATGAAAGAAAACATAATTGTGATAAACCACAGTGAACAAATACACACACTCTCGTCAGGTGCTTTGAAATGTGAGGACTTCACATTTTGTCATCCTATTGCTGCATGATAAAAAAGCTTGAATTTGCAAAGGATCTTTTTGAAGATATATGCAAAAGGTCAGGGTTTCAGAGAGGTTATGAAAACTTTATAAAATCCTTAAAATACCATAAAATCCTCCGTTTGATCTAAACAAGAGTTGAAAAGGTGTTCTCGTCACAGCAGCCCTGTGAGGAATGGGATGTTATCTGAAGCTGCCGTCTCCCGCCACTGTGCTTTTCAAGCAGACAGACCATAATTTAACAACTTGGTGGTGCTGTAAAATGAAATCTCAGACTAAATTATAATCATCACCCACAACCTGGCTCGAGTCATCATTTCACAGCATTGAGGACATAAAGAAGTGAGTGGTGATAAAGCTTTAAACCACGTCCCTTCTGCCTGTCCTGCTTACAGAGATTGTCTGTGAATATTATAACTGCAGTTTGTCTTCTCGCACCTTTCATGGCTGTGTTGAATTGTCATATTGCTGTCAGATATGCTGTGACAATCCTCGGAAACATTTCTCTTATTTTTGAAAACTGGATCCTTTTTTTTCTTTTTTTTTGATGGAAGAACAGTATATGGATTTTTACAGTGTTTGACCAACAACTGCACTCACAAAAGCATGGAAGTGCAATTGAGTTCATCTAACAAGACTGAGCCTCAATCTGAGGCTGGACTGATTGTCTTTTCGGACATAGTATCTTCGAGAAAGCCCTTCGAAAGCTGCTGTGGCACAGAGGGTAAAGGAACGGGTTGATGGCCGAGTTCAGCCACAGAAGCCAGAATGTAATCTCGTACCAGTAGTTCGCCACACACTCACCGCTACAGGCGGCGCGGATGATCATTAGCAGGGTGTAAGGAGCCCAGCAGATCCCAAAGATGCAGACAATAATGGCCAAAGATTTGGCGATCTTTTTGTCTCGAGTCAGACGAGATCTCTGTTTCCTACGGCCAGGCGCCATGCACGAGGCCGTGTGCTGAAACAGTCTGGAGTTTCGTCTGTCGGGAGAGAACTTATCCCTCTGCATGAATACCTGACTGTTATTAGGGTCCATGCAGGAAGAAGGGGACAGGACGTCGTCGTCGTCCTCGATAACCGCGGAGATAGCAGTAGGCTCGCTGGAAGACACCTTCCGAGTCTTCACAAAAAACACGGACCAGGCCGCTCCGTCCCTCTGCTTCAACCCGATCCTCTGCGTCTTGCCGTCGTCATCGGCACAGGCACCGCCGTCCCTGGTCCGGCGGTGGATGTTCAGGTAGATGCTCAGGTTGAAGAACGCCACGGACACAAACGGGGTGAAGAACTCAAAGGTCGAGGCGCTGAGCAGGAAGTACCAGGTGAAGTAAAACTCGGCGTAGCACTCGTGGCTCGGGACGACACTCTCGCCGACGACCGTCTCCCAGAAGATGATGGCGGGGCCGTAGAGGAGGAAGGCCAACACCCACACCGCCACCATCTTGAACACAGCCTGGCGGGTCATGTTTCGCTGCGCTCTGTATTTAACCTGGGTCAAAAGAGAGACACAAATGGTGACCAAAAACTCTGCCGCACACTTAAAGGACAATTCCGGCGCAAAGTGAACCTAGGGGTTAATAACATGTGTACCGAGTCGACCGTCTCTGGGATATGTTTTCATGCTAATCAAATGTGACCAGTTTTAGCACAAACTGCTAATTAGCTTATAACGCTAGTCGTCGGGGCACGGGTAAAGTAAAAAGAAATTGCTATTTCTATACCACTAACAAGGCTCAAAATAGAACCACACTTCCACGGTAGTGTTATAAGCTAATTAGCGGTTTGCGATAAAACTGGTCACAGTCGATTAGCATGAAAACAAATCCCAGAGAACGGTTGACTCGGAAGATGTTATTAACCCCTAGGTTCATTTTGCGCCGGAATTGTCCTTTAACACTACTTGTTACATTCCACAGCTGTTCGCATATTATCAAAAGCACTTGTTTCTGCTCTGGGTGCCTTGTTAGAAAAAAAAGCCCAGTTTGTATTATGAGATGCAGTAAATAAAACCCACTCACGAGACTCTTATTATGCGATGACTCACTGAAGCCAAAGACAGAAGGGGAACTGAAGGGGTACTAAAGGGGGAGTGTGTGAGAGACATCTGGTTTCTTCCGACCCACTCCCTCGGCATCAGCCGCCGCTCATTCTCTTCACGCTCGCTCCATTTTTCACTTTGTCTCTTTTCAGACTAAACTCTTTTGTTAAGCAGGGCTCCTATTTACCGTTCCCGCTCTTTTTTAAAAAATATATATTTTCTTTGCATCAAACCATCAATTATTTCTCTCACCTAGGTTAACGAGCAACTTAACCCTCCTGTTGTCCTTGGGTGAGATTTGACCCGTTTTCAGAGTTCTTTTTTTAATATCAGAAATATGGGTTTCTTTCAGCCCAAAAATATCATGGGTGGTTCCATACAACGGTCTTTGCAAAGTAAAATTAATGATCAGTTGAATTTTGGATGTTATGTTTTTTTTATATTATGCTCATTTTCAGGTTCATAATTGTATTTAGAGGTTGGACCAGAATAGGTTTATGTGGTTATATTTTCAGAAAACAACATATATTTGTTGTACTGCACATTGCTGCAGCTCCTTAACAAAAAATGGGCATACTTTCATATATATGAGGTTCATTGACCATGAATTCAAAAATCTGTGTAAAACTAGTGGCAATAAGTTGGTGTCAGTGGCGTATATACTAGTGGTAATAAAAGAAAGCTAAAAACATTTTGAAAAAAAGCACCAAAAACGCCAAAAAGTGGTCATCTTCAAGAACAAGTTGCATGGTCGGCATAAGACAACACAAGGGTTAAACAAATCCACTTCTCTGAATCAATAAATAAACGGAGCCCCTTCATGATGCTAATAACTGATTCTGGCCCTGCTATCGAGTGTTCATTACAAAAGCGCAAGACTCCCCATTTCCATTGTAAATTACGAATAATGCTGCTCTCTACGGCTTGAGAATTAATACATACATAATAATACATAAATACATACTATTTCATACTAAGCTGCTGAGATCAAACCCTCGAACTAAAAGAGATAAAAGCTGTCACAAGCACAGATGGTTTACACCTCCTGGTGAGCAGCTAAATACAATTCTTTTTCTGTAAATGTGGCATCTGACAAGTTTAGTTATTTAAAAAGTAAATTGAAATATTTCAGTTTTATGCCAATCGAGCACAAATAAACATATTGTCTGGGAGATTTTATCTTTAGAGGAAGTTTTATAATTGATGACTAATACTGACTATACTGGATGTAGGGCCCTGTGTTAACAAAAATGAATCAACAGAAAATGATTCAGGTTTTACACTAACGCCAAATAGGGGCAATAAATATCTGCTACTTTTTGTTCTGGTTAATACCCTGATTTGAAGAGGCCGTCTGGCTAACAGGCAGATAAAAAAAAAAAGAGGAATGGACAAAATTGAAGCAACAGAGCGAGAGAGACCCTGAATTTTAGTCTCAAGTATGAGTCGAGCTCTAAAACATTTTCCATGATGCAACTCAACGGCAAGTTTCCTTAGACCCTTAAGGCCGCTTTCGCCGTAGCCTACGTAAGTGGCCTGGTGTTTGTACTTGTGCGCTGGTGCGCTGGTGTGTGTGTGTGTGTGTGTGTGTGTGTGTGTGTGTGTGTGTGTGTGTGTGTGTGTGTGTGTGGTAGAGGGAGAAGTGAGAGAGTGAACGCAATTAGCTTCGGAGCGAGTACTGACTCTAGAGTCATAGTGAGAGAAACAAAGTGTCTCCCCTGTTCTTTCTGACCACGGTGAGAAGTCTGTATCAGGAGAAGTTAACCCTCTCCTTGATTTCATGTTGTTTATGGAGAAGGACAACCAGGAAATGAGTCTGGGGAAATGCAACCCGAGCGACGTGCGTCGCACATTTTTACGAGAGGTGCACGTCAGGCTACGGCGTAGGGTCCGGCGTAGACGCAGAGGGGTCTGCGGGGGTACGCTGTCGATTCGACGCAGAAGCATAAAACAGCCTTTACTGCCTCCTAAATGCCCTCTCCTTCCAAACCTCACACCTCCTAAAAATGGGAGTGGGCGCCTGGGTATCTCACCTGGTAGAGCAAGCGCCCATATACAGAGGCTCAGTCCTCGACGCAGCGGCTCAGGGTTCGAATCCGACCTGCGGCTATTTGCTGCATGTCTTCCCCCTCTCTTTCCCCCCTTTCCTGTTTACAGCTTCCCTGTCTATTAAAGGCTAAAATGCCCCAAAAATTATCTAAAAAAAAAAAAAGAAAAAAGGAGGACTTTTTTTTTCCCTTCTTTTTGGAAAGATGTGTCACAATGCCAAACTGAGATGGCCCTGATGATGTCACTATAAAATAGTTTTTTCTAGCGTTGAAGAGCTCCTCCAGAGCAACAGAAGACACTATACGACGTTTTATTGACTGACCTGAGTTGTACTTCTCGTGACCTGTGTAAAATCAATTCCCTTTTACATACATTACTGTACTGTGTATTTACCTTTATAGACTGCTGAGTTGACTGCCAATGTTTGCGTCCAAAATATTCACATACTAGATGAACCAGACAGCTCAGTGTGTGTGTGTGTGTGTGTGTGTGTGACAGAGATGCTGTAGGCTACTTACTGCTCTTGTGACTGACAGGAAGCGATCATAACTAATGAGGACAATGTTGAAGACTGAGGCAGTGCAGAGCAAGTAGTCCATAACCAGCCACAGCTTGCAGAGCCCCTTACCCAGCATCCACCGGCCTGTCAGGTTGTATGGGATGTACACCGGGATGCAGAAGGCACCTGGAACAGACACACACTGCATAACAATTCAACCCCCCCCCAACCAAAACGGTATTAACATGCACACCTCTCCAGACAGCCTGGATGTGAGGATCATTACATGTGACAAACAAATTACATGGTTGCTGCCCTGCAGAGGTAAGGTGAAATATATTTTAGAAACAAGAGCAGCCTTTTGGTTGTCTCATTAAAGAGACTGATATAATGTATCCAATGCTGCAGAAAGAAGCAGCACAATAACAAGGATGTGAATACCTTACTAAAAAATTGTTTTAGGGATGCTACAAATAAAACAATATTACACATCAATGACGAAAAAAGGACGGCAAGGTCACTATACTGCGAGTCACTGTAATTATACTGTGGGGAGATTGCAATGGGTTTGGGGCGTGTAGAAATAGTGTTTTTCATCCATATGGAGAAGAGACAGACAAAGCAAACAAAGAAGAAGAGGAGGAACCAACTCACCCACGAGAAAATCAGATATAGCAAGGTTCAGAAAAAAGTAGTTGCTTTGAGTTCTCAGACTTTTATCCACAATAAAAGCCAGGATGACGAGCGCATTTCCTGCCACCACGACGACGACCAGAGTCACCATGAGCACCGATAAGATCACCGCCAGGTGGCCCGGGAGGACGGTCCCAGCCTCGGACAGCGCAGGAGTCAGGTTGCCGCTGGAGTTTGACTCCAGAATGTGCGCGCCCATGGTTAATAGAAAGCCAAAATCATTGTAGACCTTTTTCATTTCACGCACAGGAACAACGAACAAATCCAACTGCGCGACCCAACGTTCTGCTCCACTTTACCCAGGAGTCAGACATGTCTGGAGACCTGTGGTTCAATAAAAATACTTTCCCCAAATCTTCCATTTCTCCGGGAATAGTTCTGGGATTAGGAGAGACACAAGTTTAATTGAAAGCTTAATTTTTTTTTATGATAATACTGTAGCCTATGTCCTGTGGGTGCTCTCTCTCTCTCTGGTCAGCCGGTGATTAACAGTGCTGGCTGCCCGATGTGCGGCTACCGCGGAGCGCACAGTGGATTTTGTCAGCAATGTCAAGACTGACAGAATAGAATATAGGTACTATATCCGCTGATATTTTCAAAATAAATGTCTGGCTTCCACGATTTTGAGGAGGTCGAATGTAAATTTCAGAACATCCTACGCATTTCCGAGGCAATTAGAATGTGTTGAATTACACTGACTGTGTTCTCACCACATTACTTCCAAAACGTAATATTTAAAGCCAACGTGTAGCCTTAAGAACAGTCCAAATTAAAAAGACAGTTGACATGTCTATAGGCACCTGTGCAAGCCCATCTTAAAGCATTGTCAGTTGTTTAGCAAATGAACCCCCCCCCCCCCCCCCAAAAAAAAAAAAACGTAAAATCACTCAAAATTGCCCGCATGTGTTGTCAGTCACTGACTGAGAGAAAAATGTGTCAAATTAGTTTTCGCTTTTATTTTGGAGACAATACAAATTCCAGTCTTACTCAGGGATTTCTGCGCAATTGACCGTTCTCTTAAATAAATCAATGGCAGCAAGTGATCAAAGACTGAAGATTGAAATCAAAAGCTGGGTCTGTCCAGACGCCTGAAGCAGACTGAGATGAAAGGATGTGGACTGCAGCCTGCAGCAGGCTGTCTGCCAGGAGTCAGTCAGCTGGTCAGCTCATGGGTCAGCTAGATATTTACACTAAACATCAAGTGAAGTGATTCAAGCATTCAGAGGTCAATGTCCACTTTACAAGGACAGAAGACACCACAAATTACCATCCTCTTCTTCCTTTTTTCTCTCCTTCAAGGTTATATCACTGTTATTTATCTACTGATCCAATAAACACCATTTACTAAAAGCAAATTAAGTATTTTTTTTAAATGAGAGCATCAATGTAGAGTTTAATTTTTAGAAAAAAACACCATAAGCTTTCTTACATACATACAGTTTTTCTGACAGTTTGTTTTTATCTTGACAGAGTATTGTCTTTCTCTAAAAAATGAACATCTTCAAAAACACTAAAGAAGTTGGCTAACTCAGACACTTAGCTGCTGCTGTTAACACTGGCTAACTAGTTACCCAGTAGGCTGCACGTGCAGCTAAATAAAGCTAAATAAAAGGAGAGCTGCTTGTATTTTAGGTTCTGTGTACGGTTTACTTACAGCAGCAGGTGTAGATTAGATAATTAGATTCAACTTTATTGTCATTGTGCAGAGTACAAGTACAAAGACAACGAAATGCAGTTGGTAGCTGGTTGATTCAGAATTACTTGGCATTGTTTTACTCAAATTAACAGGAGCTAACTGGTAAATATTGAAGCAGCTGAGCTTTCTAGACTCTTCTCGTAGCCTACATGTGATTGGCTGAAAGGGGAGGGCCGTGACAACACCACTGTCTTGAAAAGTGAATATAAAGTTATTAGGAAACAAAATGTAACGTTATAAAAAGAGACTATAGTAAAAGTATCAATGTTTTATTATTATTATTATTATTATTATTATTATTACCACCACTTTAGGGATCCATACTTGTATGCTTTAAAAGACATTTACATTCTTTGATTTACTTGAACAGGCTACGCCTACAGTAAGCTCTCCCATATTCTCCTGTGTGGATGAAATTTGAAATTGCTTACGAGCACTAATTATTCTCCTCAGCCCTTCAAGTATGAATGTAGCTCCATGAGTTCTTCACAAGTCTCTAAAAATTATAATTAGTGGTTAAGATAATGGGTTCAGTGTGATGTGATGATAGCTTGTCGGGTTGAAACAACCCTGTTAAGTGAATTAGCTGTAATTATTCTCAATAGCTGAAATGAGCAGGCTGCTTTGTACACAGACACGGAGGAAATTTCAGGAATCTCAGCCTGTTGTGTGTTACTTGTGTTCTCATTCAAATGAAATGTCGTCATGGCATCAGTTTTATTCCTTCAAGATAACTGAACAAAGATAAAATAACTACTTTTTTAATCGGGTTGTGCTGGCGACAACCAAACTGCCAACTGTACTGATGGTGCCTAGTTATTTTTAGAAAACAGTCCTCTGCTGCCTAAAGTCAACCCTGGAGTGGTTAATATGCAGACCGTGTCTTACCAGGAATTGAGGAAAACCAAAATGGAGAGGTGAGGCATGGAGAGGTGAGGCATGGAGAGGTGAGGCATGGAGAGGTGAGGCATGGAGAGGTGAGGCATGAATCCCCGGCGAAAAGTTGAATATTTAGTAGGCTTCAAGTTGATGTAAAATGCATTGGAGAAAACGGATATGTGAATTATGTGAGTGAGTGTGAGAGTGTTTGTGTCATTAAAACTAAATGAACTTCATTTTGTTAAGCAGTGATGTCTGATCATATTTCTTGGAAGTGCTGAAGGAATTGTGTATGAATTTCATTCACATGCCGATTTAGCTGAAAGCTGAATTAGCACTTACAAGGACAAGTATTCACACATTATAATCGAGACATAATGGAGCATTGCTATTGAAAATAGTGAACAAAACCTTTCATTTAGGCGTGTAATGAGTATGTGGTTTTCTAATAAAGTGGATCGGCAATCCTAGTGTGCGACTGACGGATATACAAATATCATGGTTTGATTATTTTAATGTTGTACTGTAAACATTTCAAGGCTTCTTAGTCAATATAAAAGGCCAGAGTTAAAGCGATTAGCTGAAACAACAATTTTGAACAATTCAAAATTGCTAAAAGACATTTTAATACCGTCGTGATTTTGAATAAATTGTTTGTAATATGAATATAATAAGAAATCCCTCTTTGTCTCTATTAAGACATGTGAGTTGTCTAAAACCAACTTTTTCACAAGACGGTAAAAATGTGTTTGAATAAGTCTTTTATCCTTCTGAAATTCATTTTGTGTTCTTGCTTTTTGGCCTTTTGGTCTTCGCTCCAGATTTGGTGGCCTCATCCTGTGAAACAAAAGGAATGGGCTAGGGAATGTACAGACTAATAATTATCTTACATAAGCATCTCCACTTAATGGTGCCAAAGCTTTTTTTCATGTTTAATATTTGAGTGCTGTTTTAAAGCTCATGACTCCATTTACGACAAACACTTAACTCCTGCTGCGTTTATCTGACTTATTGAAATGTGCAAAGAACAATGTACTGATTGACATGCACCCTACAGTTTTAATGTATTCAAATAATTGCTTCAAACCAAACACTGCATTCTTAAGTGCTCTTATACAACATCCTTTACTAATTATTGCAGTAACAATTCATGCTGCCAACTTGTAAACCTATCACTTTAACAGCCTGCCTGCATAAATGATAATTTGGTTTCATACAGCAGAGTGATAATATGGGACATTTTAATATGCATGCTGCCCCTTCATATCTCATATGGTGTTTGCAATAAGGCACACACACAAACAGTTGTCCCAGATACCATTAAAAAATGTCCCTTGCCTTTAGGGTTGGAGTTTCCCCTCCATTGTAGCCAATAGGAAGTAGCCTTGTTACTATTTTTAAGAAGCGACTCGCATGCTGCAAAATAACTGGCAGCAGCATTTCATCTTGTTAGGTCCTGAGGTGTTCAGTGGTTTGCATTCAACCAACACTGTTCTCGCTCTCTCTTCCCCAGAATTATTGTCCTGTTTCCAATTTAGATTTTACCTCAACAATACAAATGGCAGGATGAGGCACTGGGGTGGAAATTCAGGAACTGAATTTTTGGATTTCCATCAACAACATGTCTTCACAGATTAAATTGGTGTACCTCAAGGGTCAATTCTGGGTCCTATTTTGTTTTCTTTCCTTTTTTCTTCTTTTTTCTAAAAAGACCTTTATTAAAGTTTATACAATACAAGTTTATAAATAGGCTATACTACATGTTATATTACAATTCCTGTCCATGCTTGCTCTTGCCAAGAGTTTTGGCAACTTTATTCACTGTCGTGATATCTCCTGTCATTTTTGTTTGCCGAGCTAGCAGTGTTTGTCTAGGGAGTCAAATCTCAACAACTGTAGGATTAAAATCTGTGACCTGTGTTATGTGTGTTTTTTGAAAATTAAACCATGTAAATCTATTCAGGTACAACCTTAAAATACAATTATGAACCTGAAAATGAGCAGAATATGGGATCTTTAAGACATCGATGTCCCCCTCAGGATAAATCCTAAAAACTTTGGTGATTATCTGACTTTTTCTCCATCTTCCGGTCAAAAAATGTAATTTGTCTAATACTTTTGTGTTATGTTCAAATACCTGCAAAACTAATGACATTCCCTTCAGCCTCAGCTGTATTTTTGTGTCTAGTTCTAATTAGCAAATGTTAGTATGGAGCAAGGAGTGCTCACTCTGCAGCTACTTCTGGGGGGCAAAATGCCAGAAGTAGCTGTACACAAGCAACAACACAAACAACCTGACTGCTCGACTTCAAGAATCTCAGTTGACTGAGGGGTCAATAACTGATGATTTGAATATTCGAACTTCCAGGGGGGGCAGCCCTAATGACATTTGATCCCAACTTAACCTACTTAACTTTAAACATAACATTACTCTCTAGTCTTTACCATTTTAAAAGCCCTGGAGCATGGAATTCCATGCTTTCAATTTTCACATCTACTGGAGGTATTTTTCAGGTCTCAATGATTGCACTGCTTGTTGGCCTGTCAATCAAAACGCTTTAGACAACTAAAACCAAGCCATTGACTGAACTGGAAACAAGCTATTCTGCAGAGGTTTTAAGTCCCCCCACCCAGGCAGTGGCCTCTAATTAGTTGTCACAGAGTCCAGGCTTGACGTCCACAGGGTAACTGAGCCTTTGCTGTCAGGATGGAAGTGAAATCAAGTGTGGATTCTTTGTGAGGTAAGTAAGTAAGGTGATGGGGTTTTGAAGTAGGATACTTCTAAATGCAGGTTTGCAGTACCTTTAATCTCTCTGTGGCAGCAGCTCAAAGGTCAATCACGTTTTTATTGGAAGAACTTTGCAGAACACAAAGACTTCAATGCAGACTGGACCTAACTTTAGGCTGGTGAAAGAGAGGAGAGACTGTTTGATCTCCAGAACATGTGGCAACCAGACACTTCAAATGCACCCATATCCCTAATTGACAGCTACTGGAGCGTTACTGTGGAGACACATAGCAAGCCGAACAGACACTCCACAGTATTGTAATAAATCTACGTATCACTATAATCTGTAACTATATATTGTCTGACAGTGTCTTCTCTTTTGCCCTTCAGACTCTGCTTTGGTTGTCAAAAAGGCAACAACAGAAAATCTATTTTTGTTTTCAGATAGTTGGATGAATATCAGGGTAAAGGTCAATTAAACTACAAGATATTGGATGTTTCCCAGCATCAGAAAACTGACAGCCATGTCAGAAATTGACTGATGATGTGTCAGTGGAAGATGACAGAGTGATATGCAAGAGGCCCAGAGAGCGTCTCACCATGGAGGCAGTATATCCTTGCTCTACCAGGATGTTACGGGCACAGTTGTTGATGTGTTTGAAACGGTCAGGACCCAACAAAATACCTCCATACCACCGAGACACGACCACCATGACATCACGCACATCCAGAATCTGTGGGGAGAGACAAACACATATTACATGTGAAATGAGTGTGATTTTGAGCTGGCAAGAGAAGAACAAAATAAATTGTTACACAACACCCTTCCCTGGCAACCACTTTCAAGCAGACAGTTTTTGGGCACCACATGCGATACGGTGGAATCTTTAGTATCTGGCTCAGGCCATCAGCTGTCATTCTAAAGCCGATGGCCTGACACTCCAAAATGTGGTCTGTGTGTGTGTGTGTGTGTGTGTGTGTGTGTGTGTGTGTGTGTGTCTCACTCCAGGAAATCTTCAGCCCAAAGACTGGAAGGTTCAAGGTTCAATTTATCATCCATAAAATCACAGAGATTATAGCTCCCATTGTAACCAACCAACGCTGTTTAGGCAAGATATAAACACCCACTATATATATATATATATATATATATATATATATATATATATATATATATATATATATATATATATATATATATATATATATATATATATATAAATAATAACTCTACTTAAAATTAGAATCCATATAAGCAATAAAAGACCTGTTAAAGGGGGAGCCATTAAAAGACCATCCAAACAAGAGCAAAAAAAAAAACTATAATTAAAGCTGCTCTAATCATTATTTTTATATATTAACAATGGATCAAGTGTTGAAAGGATTCAGTTGTTTTACTTTTAATAGAGACTGGCCGGTTTTTCACCTAGCTTTCTTTGGGCTAAGCTTATAAAATGTCCTGTACAGACTGATCTCAATAAGTGGTGTATGACACGCCAATTCATATGCCATTTTGACGTGTTATAAAGACGCATTATTGCTTTTTAGCATGTTTATCAATTGGCCTCCATTGACTTACATTACCTTGCGATTGCATGTCAATTTACGGCGTAGCGAGTAGTATGAAAGCCCGAAAATCCGCGTAGGGAGGTTGGTCGGGGTGGTGGACTTTCACCCAGGAGACCGGGGATCGTGTCCCGCGTGTCACGTTTCCTAAACCCAACTGTCGCTTTCTTCATACATAGACATACATGCGGATAGCTCAAAATGCGTACAGATAACACGCCACTTGGCTTTAGAAAGTGGTGTGTATGTTTACGTGAAGTCATGATGTCACGTTGTCCTGGATCTCTCTACTGAACACACAGAGATTAAATTGACATTAATATTCTCATCACAACGCCTGATAAATAGAAAATAAGCAAAGTCCCCAATATGTCAGACTATCCCTTCAACATAACGAAGATAATTTGACTCTGCACAGTACACACAAAAAGTCTCATGCACATCTGGCTGCCAACGCTATTAATCAGATCCTTTTTTTTATTCATTACCTCACTCTTCCACATTCAGAGGCAGAAAGCACAAATCTAAATGAGGAAACGGGAAGAAAGGCTTGTGGAGAGGAAGATTAGAGAAGAATAGATTAAGGAGAAAGCTCTTCATGTAAATTGCCCAGAACACTGAGAGTGTGACAAGTAGCAGATTAATCAGTGCGTTGCTCAGAAGGATGAGCAGTGATAGCATCACTCCAGCTATAGTAGGTCAGTCAGCTGCAGGAAGTGGCCTGATACTACGTCTTTTTATCTGCTCTTGTGTACGTGTCCCCATGGGTTAGGCCTCCTGCACAATGCCTGCGTGGCGTGAGCGTGTCAGCTGCGTGGCGTGTCAGCTGCGTGGCGTGTCAGCTGCGGCTGCGTGGTGTGTCAGCTGCGTGGCGTGTCAGCTGCGTGGCGTGTCAGCTGCGGCTGCGTGGCGTTGCAGAACACGCTATTATTTCATTTTATCAATGGGAAACAAACATGTGTATAGACAAGGCTAGCAGCAGCAGCAGCGCCGCGTCAGACACGTTTCTGGTGTGCAAAGACATAGAAAACGCCACGCAACTGACACGCAACAGAAACGCCACGCTCACGCCATGCAGGCAGTGTGCAGTAGGCCTTAGTCTCGCTTTGCCAGACCTTCCTCCACAGCGCTGCGGAGGAGGGTCTGGCTAGTCCACACTGCATTTCGGGATGGGAGCAAAATGTGCTCTGGTTTATTGGCATTTCTTTAAACCAATCACAATCGTCTTTGGCAGCGCCACGGTGCCTCAGGAAGGAACATGTTTTAGTCGTGCGACAGGTTGGACAGATAGTCTAGCTAGCTGTCTGGATTTACCCTGCAGAGATCTGAGGAGCAGTTAACCAGAGTCCTCACAAATCCACCAGAGTTTAAAATGACAATACAAAGAAAGCAGAAGGTGACGGACATTTGGCAGAAAAGAGGGAAATCCGGTGGAATTTCAGGCGGCACCGGAGCAATCCCAGAAGTGGAACGTCGTGGATATATACTACACATGGGTTAAAGCTGCAGTAGGTAACTTCCATAAAATAAATTGTTTTTGGTCATTTTTGCTCAAACTGTCACTATATCAGAACAGTACTACATGGATCAGATAATCTGTGAAAAAAAAAATCACATTCCTCTGCCTCCTCCTGGTGCGCTTAATGGCATAAGGAAAACAACCAATGAGAGCCGAGGAGTCTCTAACACAGGGTCAATGACTGCTGGTGAACTCCAATCAAACTGTAAAACTAGGCAGCCCTGATCAAATATGAATCCTGATTCTGTTACTGCATTGCTTATTTCTGCCTTAAACTTTTTCAGAAACACGTTTTAGTAAGGTTTAGCTGTGAAATTAGAAAGTTTGCTCTGGTCGGTGCTTGGCTTTTTGGCTCAACCTGGTCACAATAAATTGAAATTTAATAAAGTACGCATTCACAATGTTTTAACATAAGTTTGTAGTATTTTTATATTCATTCATCCAATTTAAGCTAATTAGAGCCAAGACTGTCTGTGCAGAGGGATGGTGTTTTTTAAGTGGCTGACTGTATGGAAGGAAACACTGTACAGTATATTAGTCAAAGACAGCTTGATACATCCAAATTATGTGCAGCTGATCAGTTTCACTAATAATTTACAGAATTTATCTCTCTAACAGGGTCACACTCGCTTAGACGACTGCCGTCATCTCATAAATGAGTATGAACTTTGTCATGAGTCATGGACATCATCTGGAGAAGCTCTGACATGACTCAGCACCTACTGCTAATACATATGACAGAAGTACTGAAGTCTCCACTGAGCTGTGAATACAGAAAACTTTTGTTTTGTGACAAACCTTTCACTGGCCTTCATTCCATATTACGAGGAGACAAAAAGTGCGTGGACAATTACACATTTCAGTGTGATGTGTGTGTGTGTGTGTGTGTGTGTGTGTGTGTGTGTGTGTCATAGTGCCATCTGACAGCACAGCCAGCAACAAAGTGCTTCTTTGTTATGTGAAATGAAAAGATTAATAATTGTGTAAAAATACTATTGTGGACTACTTCTAAGGAGAGGGACAGAGTTGAAATTCACCCATTATGTAAAAGTGAGTGGTGTGGGTTATATTAGTGAGGTCATGTGCCCATGTAAGAGTCAATCTCTGTGTATTTTTCTCAAGAAGTACACTTAACCTAAACTAAAGTAAGTTGAAATCATGATTCTTACTTCATTAGAGATCATGATGGTGACGTAGGACAATCAAATCAACACCTAAAAGGCTAAAAGCAATTCATGAATTAACCTATAGATTTTATTATATTTATTTATTGATTTATATTCGGGGTCGCAGGAGGGCTAGAGGCGTTCCCTGCTGACGATAGGCGAGTGGCGAGGCAGACAATCAGATCGCGGACACACAGAGACAGACAACCATTCCGCTCCCATTCATAATTACGAGCAATTTAGCCAACAATTAACCTAATTAACCAAACCTACATGACCTGATGATGTTTTAGCTGTAAATATACAATAAATCAACAGACTAATCCATTTTATACTAACAGGAAATTATTGCAATATAGTCTATATCCACAACGTTCCATTTCCGGGATTGCTCCGCTGCCGCCGGAAATTCTGCCGGATGTCCCTCATTTTTGGCCGGATGTTCGTTACCTTCCACTTTCTTTGTGTTGGCATTCTAACCTCCGGTGGATTTGTGAGGACTCTGGTTAACTGCTCCTCAGATCTCTGCAGGGTAAATCCAGACAGCTAGCTAGACTATCTGTCCAATCAGAGTTTTCTGTTGAACGACTAAAATTACTTTTGAACGTACACATGTTCCACCAAAACAAGTTCCTTCCGGAGGCTATTTTGCAGAGCACCGTGGCTCTGTCCGGCGCTTAGCACCACCCAAGACGATTGTGATTGGTTTAAAGCCCCATTGTGTAACGTTTGTAGTCGTTTATTATCAAAATCTGTGTTGCCCTTCACAAACTTGTCCTTTTTTATGAATATTGACCACCACCATCAATTTCAAGTATTCCTATTGGCATTTGCGCTTACATGAACTGGGGTAGACGCTCCATAGCCATGCACCATAGCCGGTAAGGGACATACAGGCTATACTGCTCCGCCTTTTATGTTTTCAACTCACAGCTGCTGTTAATGGGTATCGTAGCTTCCCGGCCCCGGCAAGTCTTCTTCTTCGCCTAGAATAAGAAAACGGATATTGAAGAGCAAGAGACCGGCGTCATCAGAAAAAAAGTGAACATTGGAGCTGCACCAAATCCCAACTAGTTAATTGTCCTTCGGACCGCCGCAGTCTCTTTTTTTTCTCTCTCTCTCCCTCTCTCCTTTCCGTCGGGTGGTGTGAAGCGTGCGTCCGCGCCACTGTCCGCCATGCACTCCAACAACCACGGCTGATTGACGGCCTTTAGTACACTTTAGCTTCTTGAAGCGTGGCGGCTACTGTAGCTGCAATACGTACCTTCAACTGCGTGGCGAGAGACAGTTGCTTATGATATATGATCTCCACGCTAGATGGGAGTAATTCTTACACAATGTAGATTTAAAGAAATGCCAATAAACCAGAGCATGTTTTTCTCCCATCCCGGAATGCTGTGTGGACTAGCCAGACCCTCCTTCGCAGCGCTGTGGAGGAAGGTCTGGCAATGCAAGACTACTTGCAATACTAACTGCAACTTAAAAAAAAATCAACTTTTAAACTTAAAGCTACAGTGTGTAAGAATTTCTCCCATCTAGCGGTGAAATTGTATATGACAACCAACTGAATATTATTTTCTAGCCCTTCCCCCCCAGTGCGTTTTAACTCCTACGGTGGCCCAAAATTAGCTCTTAGTATCTCCAACGTTTACATGCAGCTGTTCTAGCCAGTGCAATATTAACTTTGGTCTTGTTGCTTTGCCTGTCGCGTTGTCGTTTTAATTGTCTTTTTCGCTTCCCTGGCGAGTAATCTCGCCCTGGCATCCGTCACGGTGCCACGGTGTATTTTAAAGATGGAGGCGCAACATGGCGGCCGTCATTCGAGTGACCTGCTCGTATGTTTTCTGAATGATTCTGAATGGCAGATTGTATGCTTAAGAGAATACTTTTATTAGTTGGTGGAAGTAATTACACATATTTGTGAAAGAACAAACATATTTTTGCTAAGAATCAACTCAAAAAATTACACAATGTAGGTTTAAAGCAAAATGTTTTTGTTTTTGCTGAGATGTCGCTGGATCCGTTTCACCCCCATCCACAATTAATTTTTCGCAGCTGTCACTTTTCCAGTATGCAAACATTAAATGCTCAAAACCTACTTAGAATTAGTATGTTGACATAGCTTTAGTCTTGTTCATTTCTATTCACTCACATTTTCTGTCATCTTAATACAAACTAAACAACTTAAAATATTGGGAAAAGTACATTTTTACCTGGACCACGTCTCTCTTCACAAAATGTTCCCATGTGAACTGACACCGAGGCCACAAAGACTGATGCGGTGCGGTAACCTGCCCGTTTCCACATCACCTGACATGAGTAACTTAAAGGTGCTCTAAGCGATGTCACACGTTTTTTAGACTACAACAATTTTTGTCATATACAGCAAACATCTCCTCACTATCTGCTAGCTGCCTGTCCCCTGAACACACTGTAAAAAAAACGCGGTATCTGTAGACAGCCCAGGCTCCACTAACACCAACAAAAACAAACTGTGCCAACCTGCACCACCAAACATAACAGTCTTCCAGTGTTCTAGCCAATAACTTACAAGAAGGATTTGGGGGTGGGGGTTGGGGGGTTAGTGTGAAGCACGGACGGGAGGGGACAGGATGAGGAGCAGGGAGGGGCAAGCTAGCCTTTTTTTGTTTGAAAATACTTTGAACATCAACAAGAAGTGATGTCACCCAACAATGCTTAGAGCACCTTTAAGGCCAGTAAAATTTTTCAAATATCTGTAAAACTTTCACTTTTATATTGTAAAATGTACAACAATTAGCTGTATTTTTTGTACATGAGTGTGACCCCTTTGATCTATTCCATACAATATATAGTTTAATATCACCTACATATGCTATGTGTTTTTAATGTGGAACATGTCTCCAAAAGCTTACGATAGAGAAGGTACTAACCTCCCACAGAAAACAAGAGATGGAAGCTGTCAGAGTCTTTGGCAAGATCCTTACTCATAACAGTCGCAGTTTAAAAGACATAGCAGATGAAAAATTGTGCAGATTGTGAAAATGAATAAGGTGGCTTAGAACAGACGGCAATTAAACGCGCAGAAGTCAAAACAAAGTCAGATGCAGCGAGCAAATTTAACAATGTGTTTGTAATATTGATTCAGAGCAAAAGCTTTACTGCACGTGTGCGGCACTGACTATCTCCTCAGTTCTTTCGGTGCCTTTGTTTTTCCTTTTTGACAAATGCAACATGCAGTTTAGTATGCAGCTAAAAGAGTGATCTGTTGGGTAGGGTTAGGTACCGAAACCCGGTTCCACTATGGAACACAACCGGTAGGAATCGGACCGGATTAAAACGCAAATTTCGGTTCCTCATTTTGGTTCCACATGTGTTGACTGAAATATTTTCCCTCTGTTGCTCCGAAACGGACTTTCTCTGTAGTCTACCGTTAGTTAGCTACCGTAAATGTAGGCTACTACTACTAAAATGCCATATTTTCCCTCTGGGCTCACCAAAACGGATGTAAAAACATTAACCATTCACTGCACATGAATGATAGTAAACGTATTACACTAGGTAGCTTTTAGTGCATTTAAAAGGCCTAAAGCGAAGTGGTCGAAAGTGTGGCTGTAATCGCAAAATGCAACAAATGTTTCAGTTTTTCAAGAATCGGTTTAGGAATCAGAATCATATTAAAAGTACCGATTCGGCATCGGAATCGTAAAAATCCAAACGATACCCAACCCTACTGTTGGGTCGCGGTCAGTATTTTGTCAATGAATTGTATTAACCTGCAGTAAATGGAGCAATCTCCCTCCCGCGGCCGTCTCGCCGTCATCTTCGCAGTCCTGCACGAAGCTGTGCTTGTCCTCGCAGTAAATCCTGTAACAGACAGAATCCCAACAGCTTGGAATTAGACGGGAGAGCATTGAGACATTTGGGGCAGAAAATGACACCGGCAGCCTCTTCACCAGGAACAGGTTTTTTTTTTTAAGTGGTTTGAATGTCAACAGTAATGACCACCCAGGCAGTGGATGAGCAGCTCGACACAGGCATGCATGAAAAAAACACACACACGCGCGCGCACACAGAAAGACAGATACACACACACACACACACACACACACACACACACACACACACACACACACACACACACACACACACACACACACACACACACACGTCTATTCACATAGTACACAATACTACCAGAAAGTCTTCATTTTCTCTGCTGCTTTTTTGACCTTTTTAATGCAGTGATGTGCCCTTTAGAGAAGACGGACAGGCCTTGAATCTTCACATAACTCAAGTTCTTCACTAATGAGACACATTTGGGAATTGCTACCATGATTTGCCGAATGAAACTATGACAGATGTTAGGTCATATATACATTAGTCTATATCGACAACGGTTAATTACAAAATATATAATATATAACCATGTATCAAGCACGTTACTGTATTGTGTGAATATTGTATGTGGCGTTTTTGAGGAGTGCAAATGTTCCACCAAAACAAGTCTCTTCCCAAGACCATTTTGAAGAGCCACGCTCGTATGGGATTATTTTTGTGTCTTTAATTCCAAGCAACACTTCTCAAGTATCAAACAAAAATCACTACCTCAAGCAAAAAAATTGTCATCTCTAAAGTAAAACTCAGAACTTGTGTAGTGTGTAGTCGTAAACTATTTTTAATATATGTATTTGTTTGATAATATGTTCTTTTGTTCAGTTGAGTTGTTTGTAGTTAAAGGACAATTCCGCCGCAAAATGAACCTAGGGGTTAATAATAAATGCTTAACGCTAGTCATTCCAGGCACTGGTAGAGTAAAAATAAATCTCTATTTTATCAATCATCTTGGGAAAACAGACACGATCAGTCGAACGACGAGCGCCCTGCCTGAGCTATGTTAGTGGTTGCACGGCGTTCAGGGTTTGACTGTTTTCCCAAGATGGCGATTGCCTGTATACCCGAAGGTAATGTCTTTATAATCTCTCTTTTTAATAAACTGTCTGTACACTTCCAAAGTTAGGTAGGTAGGCAAGATAGGTCTGGCAATGCAAGTATATACTGTATATACATAGGCTATGACAGTATATACTGTGTGTGACATTACTGACCTGTATGCATAAATATTATGAGTGGCACTAGCAATCTTCTTGTTCTCATACAGCTTCCCCAAGACCAGTTTAACCTGCAACACACGACAGGTGGAACAATAATCATCACGACATAATCCTGACATGCCTTTACATCTTCTCTACTGGAAATGAAAAGAGCTGATACGAGGATTTTATCCTGCGCTCTACTTTAATATAAACTGCTTTCATGCTTAAAACCCTGAGGGGATGTATGTGAAGAGAAAGGAGTGGGTTTCAGACCAAGGCAGTTTGAAAGGGATGCTGTGTCTGTGCAGATGACGTCGACATGCCATTTGACGCTGCTGATGACTAACACACAAAACAGCATTAGTCAACTGTTTATGAAAGGAAAATCACATTTTCTATAAACATAACTGAGGTTGGGGAAAATGCTATTTCCAATTTGGAAACAAAAATGGGTAACACTTTACTTGAAGGTATCTACATAAGAGTGACATGACACTGTCATGAACGTGTCATAAACATTATAAACAAGTCATAAACATTTATGATATAACGCTTCTTTTAGTAAGTGTCATTCGTTTTTTGTCATGACAAGTTATGGTTAGAGTTATGGTTAGAGTTATGGTTAGAGTTCATGTACCATGACTGTGTCATGTGTTCATGACAGTGTCATGTCAAGCTTATGTAGATACCTTCAAGTAAAGTGTTAACCAAAAATGTATATGATGAAAACGAAAACTATAAAGAATAATCACAATCATTATTTTTAATAATTCCTTAAATTATTTCATAATGTGTTTTGTCCATCCATTGATTTTAGACAATTTATTTATGTGTTTATTTATTCCACAATGCCTTATTTAATTATTTAAAAACTGAACTCTATGGGGCTTCATATAGTTAAATAAAAGTTACACAAAAGGCTCAGAACTAAGAAAGTCTTCAATTTGCTCTCAGTGCAGCAGTTCTGAAGACTTTTTCTCAATTCTATCTTTGGTTGAACTGGACACTTCTTTTTATAAGACAATATGCACAGTCAATTCTGTGCAATTAATAACATTTTGATCGTGATTTCGATTTTGGCTCCTAACGATCGCGAAAACAATGTAATCGAGACAGACAATTATTTTGCACATTACGTTTTGCAAACTCTTATTTTGGGGATAGGAAAGTGAAAGGGACATTTCACACTTTCAAGATGTGGATTTCTTTAACTGTTTTCCTGTTCTTTTAAGTTCAATAAATGCAACATCTTTCCAAAATTGAAGGAGTAATCGTCTTAAATAATCCTGATTTCAATATTGACCAAGTAATCAGTAATCAGGGGCCATCCTCACGTAAAAACGCTTTTTGGTATAAACTCACGTTTTGCATTGTTTTGACCGATCGTCCAAACGAATCCTGTAAACGCGCTGCCTGAAGACGCACTTTTTTGAAACCTGGTCCCAGGGTGAAAAAATTCAAAAACGCCACCCTTGTGGCTTCGTTTGGATGACATCATCGATATGCATCGCCATTTTCGTTGTCTTCTTCTTGTGTTTGGTTTCTTCTACTGTCTGTTTGTATCATAGACCTATACAGAAATGGACCGAGTGACTCCGCTGTTTTTGACGGAGACAAGTGAAGTCTATTAGAAGCACTTTTCCTGTGAGTGCTGAGCGTTACTGAGCGTTACTGCGCAGCTGCAAACTGAGCTTGCTGACGTAGATGTGACGTGACCAACGTGTCTGAACGTTGTAAGTCTTCTGGTAGCTGTGCCAAGAGAAATCTCAATCATTCCTAATCTTGCAGAGACGGAGAGCGTACGTATATGTAAGGAGATAACATAGGCACCGGCTAATTATTGCTAACTAAAATGCTAGTTAACATTAGTAATTAAACTAAACAGCTAATGTCCAAACTGCCTGCGAGCTTCTCCTGTACTGTACGGTAATTCCTGTACTATGCGACAGTAAGTCTCGTGGTTATGACACAATCGTTAGCCTATTTTTATAAAAACGTCTGCTACGGAGCCATAACGTGAGATACAAGGTAACGGAGCCTTTTATACATTGTCGTGTTTCTTTAGAAATAAACAATGGTCAAATAAAGTCTTTAAATGCTTCAGATGTAAGTTATTGGCTGTCAAAGTGACGCCAAAATGAATGGCAGTCAATGGAATGCTTCCGGGGGGGGTGAGTGCTTCGTAGCATTAAAATGGCGCCATCGCGGCTTCGCTCTGTGGAGGCAGGCTTACCCCCTTGGTTTGTATACAGCACGCAAGCTTTATGTGCATGCTCCGCCTCTTCTTCTCCGTTTTTGTTGAATTTATGTAGCAGAAACAGTGCCACCATAGGCCTGGCATATGAAGTAGCGTGTTGAGTCCTGTAAATATGGATCAGTTTGGATGCAAATATTCTTGAAACAATGCCAGGGAAGACGGGGAAAAAAAGATTGTTTTGGTACGTGTGGACGTGGCCTCAGTCTATTCGCTGGAGGACGGCTGCGTCTGTAACTTCTTTTGTCTAAACAGCGCTCCACAACAGGTGGAAGCTTTTAAGACGAGTCGGTTTGTTAACGGAGAGCCACAGAGTGAGCTTAGAGCAGAAACAAGCCAGATGAGGTTTCACTTCGGGAAATTGCTGTGTAAATGAGCACATTTATATCCCTCTCCTCATCCAGACCCGCATGAAGTCATTTCTACTGAAACGAGCTGTCGTTTGCCATTTGTCTCCATGGTTTGACAAAAGAGAAATCGTTTATCTTTTCAGTTGAAATATTCATAGATTTTTTTTCCATGTCACTGTTTGCTGTATTGTGTGGTAATGTAAAAAAATAATAACATGTCATTCATGTTTATACCTGTCTGGGAGTCACCACAGGTGCTAGATGAGGCTGGAAGGTACTGCGTCGGTCTGTGATGGCATTTCCATGTTTTATAGGAGGTAACTCTTCATCTACGGCACAAAACATCACATATCATACCTCAGAAAGATCTTTTTATAATAAGCTATGTTTAATGCTGACCACTGAATGCAATCAGTGGTGGGAGAAGTATTTAGATACTTTACATTAAAAGTACTAATACGACACTGTAAAAATACTCTGTTACAAGTAAAAGTCCTGCATTGAAAGTGTTACTTAAAGTGCTCATATTATGCTCATTTTCAGGTTCATAATTGTATTTAGAGGTTGTACCAGAATAGGTTTATACCAGCCAAGCTGGTAACATGTGTTGATGTTGTCATGTACTCCAGCTTGTTGAAAAGCTAAACCCCGCCCCCCCAAAAAAGAAGATATTGTCCAGTCAGAGCTACCGTTCCGCTTCTTCAACCAGGAACGGCAGGTCTGCCAAGATTTGGATTTCTCCTAATTTTTTTCATCTTTATTTTTGAATAGTTGTTCTTGTATTCTATCCTTTTTATTGTTTATTGTATATTCTGTATGTGTGCTGTGTGTCTTATATTTTTGCTGCTGTAGCACTGAAATTTCCCAATCTGGGATCAATAAAGTCTATCTAATCTAATCTAAACTAAAATCAATTTCTCTTTTAAAAGTGAGGCCTTTTTTATAATAAGCTATGTTTAATGCTGACCACTGAATGCAATCAGTGGTGGGAGAAGTATTTAGATACTTTATATTAAAAGTACTAATACGACACTGTAAAAATACTGTTACAAGTAAAAGTCCTGCATTGAAAGTGTTACTTAAAATGCTCATATTAAGCTCATTTTCAGGTTCATAATTGTATTTAGAGGTTCTACCAGAATAGGTTTATGTGGTTTAATTTTCAGAAAACACCATATATTTGTTGTACTGCACATTGCTGCAGCTCCTCTTTTCACCCTGTGTGTTGAGCTCTCTGTTTTAGCTACAGAGTGAGACATCTCACTTCTGGTCCATCTTTGTTGGGAGTCGCACATGCGCAGTAAGTACTGCTAGCTAGTCAGTTGCAGAGTATGAGGGCGTGCCCTGACAGTACCTAGGTAAGGACTACTAGCCAGTCAGAAGCAGAGTATGAGGGCGTGCCCTGACAGTACCTAGGTAAGGACTACTAGCCAGTCAGAAGCAGAGTATGAGGGCGTGCCCTGACAGTACCTAGGTAAGGACTACTAGCCAGTCAGAAGCAGAGTATGAGGGCGTGCCATGCTAGCAGCTAGGCGAGCATTATAACGTGTGTTCCAAAGTGACCACGTTTGTCTCTGAAGTAAAGGCTGGACTACAACAGAGCTGTTTGGAGCAGTTGGTGAACAGTGTTTTCTGGTGGAGATGGTAAGTCCCTTTGGGGGGGACTTTGGGCTTTTTACCTTTGTAAACCTATAATGTGCACAAAAATATATATAACACAATAAAGGAAAGGGGAAAAGACAAAAAGCATAATATGAGCACTTTAAGTAAAAGTATGTAAGTATCATCAGGAAAATATACTTTAGTAGTACTTTAGTACTATAGTGCGTAGTTTCTGTCTCCCCCATGAGGAATTGTAAGTAATGACAACAAAAAACAGTCAGCACATGATACAAGTCTTCCATGACCGCCATACAATTACAAGTACCCTTACATTTAAAGTACCCTTAAATATGTACTTAAGTACAGTACTTAAGTAAATGTACTTAGTTACATTCCACCACTGAATGCATGCAACAATGTTTATCAAATTCTATTGAGCGGTATACCGTTTGCATGATCCATGAACAGATGGGCATGTTCTGTGTTCAGCTGGAGAGTCTTGACGTCTGGTATGTCTTCATGATCATCCACTTCCTCCTCAGCCGTCATGTTCACCTTCTCGGGCTGATCCACTGAAGCAGGTCATGTAAGAATGGGACATGTAAAAAGGTCTTCACTGAGTTGTCTACAAACTAGGCAGCTTGTCATTAAAATAACACCTGATAAGAAGACCCAAACAGAATTGGTGGATTTAAATTATAATTTGTTTTTATACAGTTTTTAGCGGTGATCCAGAATGAAATTTGCTGAATTTTGCCGACTGCTTTTCTAAATTTATTTAGCCTTTTTTTATGAAATAAGGAGCATTGGGCTTGGGACAGAGTGCCACAGAAAGGCTGTGGATGTTTTGGTATTTTCCTGAGAATAACAAAAATGTAGAATATCGCCAGCCTCATCCTTCTTTTTCTTTTATCTTGGAGCCCGACTGATATTTCATAGAGCTGATATTATCAACAGATGTAATAATGGCCGCCCACCTCCACATTGGTTTTGTATACACAGGCTAACTAATGTGAAGGAAATAAAAAAGACAATTCCTTTACATACTGCAGGAAAATGCATGAGGTCCCTATTACACAGTTTGCCCAGAGTCCACTTTAGTTTCAGCACATTTGATCATGATCGTATATACTGATTAAACTGGTGCTAACACTTTCGTTTCCATAACAACAGA
This sequence comes from Gymnocephalus cernua, assembly GCA_023631565.1. NCBI lineage: Eukaryota > Metazoa > Chordata > Actinopteri > Perciformes > Percidae > Gymnocephalus > Gymnocephalus cernua. The sequence continues at coordinate 6,151,298 of CM042432.1, forward strand.
GCACTTCTTTCAGCTCACCTGCTGAACTTTTTCAATCCTTTCTACCCATTGTAATTATCTTTATTGGTTGTAAAAGCCTAGTGTCAGTCATGCTCTAGTAATTGGTGTCATCCATTATGAATTGTCTGTCTTGGTATCATAGGTCATGAAACCATGTAGGTGTAAATGGTAAGGTCATGTAATGGTCATTTGGTAATAGATGCTCATTATGGAATCTGCGGGCGCAGAATTTCCTGCAGATTTTAAACGAGTTAAACAAATTAAAATCTACACATGCATTTACACACACACAATCTATGGAAAGTAAGTGGGACGTGATATTTAGATGAACAAACATTTGGTCTCTCTGATGTTTTCCATCCTTTGCTTTCCGTCTGGTCGCATTCAACCAAACTTTATCATCATTGTTGCTCTTAGTTTTCATGTCCTTTGTTATGTTTACTCCCTTTCAATTTCCTTCTCTGTGAACTGTGCAGATTTAGCCTCATCACTCCCCCCTCTCTTTCTCCCTCTCTCCCCAAATCCCCCCGTCGTTTGAATGGGAATTAACTGTCAATCCCGCTCCTCTGAGTTTAAATGCCGTGACCACTTATACTTATTTCCATATGAATTGCAGATATATAGGACAATTTATAACACACAACAATGGTGACGACAAATTAATTATTTTTAGGCTTGTTGCTCAAAAGAGGGCAGCGTCTGCCTCGATAATGAATCCCACTGGGCTCGGCTGTGGATGATGGAGACGGACCAGCCTCCCTAAGAAAATCTGATGCACGGCGACACTTGCAGAAAATCTTTAACTTGGGCATCTTTTTACACTTCAAAAGATTCTGCCAAGGTAAGAGAAGCCATTACATAGATACCAATCTTAATTTGATGCAGTCACTCAAAGCCAGCCACAGAAGGGTTTTTTAATGCCCCCGACAGGCTTTTGTGCTCATCTTATCACAGCTTTAGACCACATCAGATAGTTGTTGTAATGGAGGAACATCTTAGCAGAACTTGGAACCCACATTTAGACAAGGCGTCAGGTAGGGAAGTTAGCTCAGTTGGTAGAGCAGACAAACACATATAAAGGTTTATTCCTCAATGCAGAAGGTCCAGGGTTCGAGTCCGACCTGTGACAGTTTTTCTGCATGTCTTCCCCCCCTCCCTCTCCCCTTTCATGTCTGAGCTGTCCTATCATTAAAAGGCGGAAATGCCCATAAAAAAATCTTTAAAAAAATAATAATTGACCTACTGAAAAACAGTGGGCTTTAACAGAGCCAAGCTGGTAACATGTGTTGATGTTGTCATGTACTCCAGCTTGTTGAAAAGCTAAACCCCGCCCCCCAAAAAAGAAGATATTGTCCAGTCAGAGCTACCGTTCCGCTTCTTCAACCAGGAACGGCAGGTCTGCCAAGATTTGGATTTCTCCTAATTTTTTTCATCTTTATTTTTGAATAGTTGTTCTTGTATTCTATCCTATTTATTTTTTATTGTATATTCTGTATGTGTGCTGTGTGTCTTATATTTTTGCTGCTGTAGCACTGAAATTTCCCAATCTGGGATCAATAAAGTCTATCTAATCTAATCTAAACTAAAATCAATTTCTCTTTTAAAAGTGAGGCCTGCTGTTTAAAATGCAAAGCGAACTTCTGTGTTACTTCTCAAAGTATCTTTTTCTATAGCAAGCATAAACCATCCAATGAGAAGCCCGGTTTTGTTCACTCCGGTGTAAAATTGGAAGATCCTCGAGTACTAAAATCTGTCGCCAACCATTGTAAACGTATGTGCCATACCGGAACGGAAAATTTGACAGGCGTAGCAACAGTGACTAAGGAGGATGCGTAGCAACAGTGACTAAGGAGGATGCGTAACAAATTCCTACTCTTGTTGTGTTTAAAGTAAGCTCTACTGAACTGATGAATTCCTATCAAGAGTCATTTCAAGTCATTGCGAATTGCTTGAGAAAGTGTGTCCCTTAAAGTAATGAATTTCATTTGTCACACCTCACCTGTTTCTGAGCTCTGGGATATATCCACGAGGAATTCCCGAACTTTTTCCACCCACAGGTAGAGGATGCTCTCCCCCGCGTGCTCCCTGTAGAAATTGAAAGAAATACAAATGAAGCTCAGCGGAAGTTCATTCAGGCAGACTGCCATGCTTCACATTTCTCTCTTTCCCTCTCTCTCTCTCTCTCCCAACCTAATCAGCTGCATTGTCATCAGCTGAATGTGGGCGTTTACTCTTTCAGTTAAACCAACCAGATTTTGCCACAATCTCTGTAATCGCATTGTTGCATTCAAACTTTAAATCTGTTCTACTCATTGTTGCTGACAGCTGTCATTTCAGGCAAAATCGATGTAACCCTCCTCCACCCCCTTCACCTCCAGTTCTCATTAATCCCAGCGCCCTGTGTAGGGCTGGGTACCGAAATCAATATTTTTTAGTCACCGACCGAATTGCCTCTAAAGTATTGATTATCAAAAAATGCCTTGTCATTCAATACTCAATTTCAATACTTAGGAACAAATCTCATCAGAGTCAGTGAGCCAATAAGCATGCAGCATGCTTTTACCTAGATATAATGATGCTTCTGATTGGCTGTCTAACGTTACACGTCGTAGAGGCACGCAGGAAAAACTCTACGTCACGCACAGAGACGGGCTCACGTAGTAGGAGCTGCAAAATAAATGAAAAGATTTGCACCGTAATTAAGTTGTAATTTATTTTTGTTTTATACCGAAAAATGTATTGTTTAGGAACCAGTATCAAAGTCACGGTATTGGTATTGTTACCGGTATTGAATATTTTTTAACAATTCCCATTCCTAGCCCAGGGTTCCTCCATCAGACGCCCCGCTTCACATCACATCCATCCAGATCTTCAGGCTTCCTTTATCCCTTCATCCCCTCCACCAGCCTCTACACTCCATGGGGGGATATTCCTATATTGTGATGCGGACCTTGACAATTCTGCATTGATGCAGTGACAGACCATAATCGATTATTGCCTACTGATACTGCTTGTTGATTTTCCGCTCACTGCTATTTTTGTTTCTGCCTTTTGTCTGTTGTGTTCTAGTCTCGCATTTCCAGACCTTCCTCGACAGCACTGTGGAGGAGGGTCTGGCGAGTCCACACAGTATTCCGGGATGGGAGAAAAACATGCTCTGGTTAATTGGCATTTCTTTAAACCAATCACAATCGTCTTGGGCGGCGCTAAGCTCCGCAGGGAGCCTCTGCAAAATAGTCTCTGGAAGGAACTTGTTTTGGTGGAACATGTGTACCTTCAAAGGTTGATTTAGTCGTGCAACAGAAAACTCAGACTGGACAGATAGTCTAGCTAGCTGTCTGGATTTACCCTGCAGAGATCTGAGGAGCAGTTAACCAGAGTCCTCACAAATCCACCAAGGTTTAAAATTACAACACAAAGAAAGCATAAGGTAACTGACATCGGCGAAAAGACTATTTCAAGCAGCACCGGAGCAATCCCGGAAGTGGAACGTCGAGGATATAGACTAGTTGTGTTCAGACTCCGCTACATTCAGGAAGTGTCTTTTTCAAGACAAGATACAATAAATTCAAATAGATTTCATATATGTCTGACTGCTTGAATTTGTCGATGAAAACCATGTGTAGTAATGTATAACAATAGTGAGGTGACGCATCGTGATATTTAATCGATTCGAATTGTTGACAGGATACTCCAATTGAATCGTGAGACCGGTGAAGATTCACACCCCTAATATCCACAGCCTCTATACATACCCCTTATAATTTAACATTGCAAAGGAGTCTAATCACCAAAGACTCTAACATATCAACCTATTATGCACCATGTTCATTAAACTTGTTTTATTCTTAAATGAAGTCTTTCCTGATTGAAATGAGGTTGGACTATCTGAGAGAATGACCACAGAAGAATTGCACTGGAGAAACAATCATGAAAAGCTTTAGTGCCTCCTGGTGAAGTCAGAAATGATGAGAAGCACTCACACATAGAGGTCTTCCAGGCTGTTTGCCAATTTGATCCTCTCTGGGCCTCGCAACCACGCTGCGCTACAAAGGCCGAGAGCAAACAAAGGGTTATTGAGTAAGAGGACGAGTGGGTTTTCAAGTGCAATGTTCTACCAGTTCAACAGATCTCCACAAGATTAAACCTGAAAGGCAAACAGACTCACTTGATCTGGTAGATAGGCGGGGCGGCGCTCGGATAATCATGTGGGAGAATGATCTGCTCAATAAGCAGAAGGGAAAAAATCCTTCAAACAAACTGCAATGCCACACACTTGCGATTAATATATCTAAGATTTATTTTTTTCTCTACCTGCAGACATGCTGTCAGTTTTGGCTCCTCTAAGTCGTTGGATATTTTGATGCAAAATATTCTGGATGCTTCATCTATAACACACCATTCCTCCCCATAGATGGCGGACAGAGCCTCCACCTCTTCAATCTAAGCAAGAGGAAACAATAACAAAGCAAAAATTTCACTCATGTGTCATTTCAGCATGTGGACCGGTGATGTACTCAAGGCTTCAAACAGCAGGCCTGGATCTATTTCTGTATATTTAGGTTCCTGAAATGAATAATATGCTAATAGTAAAGCATGTTTAGAGTAGCTGTTGGTAGATATCTTGCTATGTTTTCCATAAGACCAACATTTGAGGCTGTGTGTATGTTCATAGTTCTAAAAAGTTCAAATCTCCTACAACACTTGTAGTATAAAGAACAACTTTATGGTAAGGCTGACGCGTTTTGGCTTGTGGCCTTTATTAGTCACAGCATCTGGTCTGGTTAACAAAGTAATGCAAACTATACTAGTCCACTGTGGCATTTGTATTGTTTCTCTGCAGAGAGCGATTAACATTTTTTTTTATTTGTTTTCTGTTCCTTTGTTTACCCAGGCTAAATATTCTTTAATTTTTATTTAAACTTTATTTATCCAGGTAAGTCGATTGAGAACAAATTCTCATTTGTAATGACGACCTGTCACATTCACACAGTTCCACATTCATACCTGGAAGCTGCCCAGTACAACCACAGTCTGATCTGCTCCACTGGAGCAGTTGGGGTTAAGGGCCTTGCTCAAGGGCACATCACTCCCGCCTTTGACTGAGTCTTTGTCTAATCTGTCAGAGGGAGAGCAGGAGTGCGGTTGTGAACTTTAACGTTTGTAGTCCCCAGAGAAGAAGTTGGTAATTTCGTGGCGCAGATTAGAACCCAATAACACTTTACAAGGCACCGTGTAACGTTGTCATTAGAGGCTGAGCCCCCCTAAAGGTCTGATCCTAGAATCGGCCCTGCTGCCAGCCTCTTGTTTGGCTCATACGCTCTCTGCAGGCCACGTCAAAATACTACAGCAAACTTGCCAAATTGTCTTACCTTCATCAAAGAAGTTGTAAAATGATATCTTACCTGATCCTGAAGATCTCCTTCGTTTTCTGGATTTATGACGTCAGCCATCAGTTGAAGTGTCCGCTATTGAAAATATGAAAATAAGTCAGTCACAAAACAGATAACATAAACGTTAAGGCACACAAAGTACATGTTGAGCTCAAGCCTGCAGCATGTGTGGAAGTGTAAACAGCTTCCAGGGCAGAGCGGATTGGTGGGTGCGTTTTGTCTTCCGGGTTCTGACGGGTCGGTATCACTCAACAAAAGTAGCCCACTAAAGCGTTATGAAAAGACAACGCAAAGGGCAAAAGTGTAACGAACAAAGAACTTGCTTTTAAAATGCATAGGCTACTTGTTAATTGCTCATAATGTGTGAAAGAACGCGCGACTGTCTGATGTCACTGGAAATTGTATTCTGCGTTTAAAATAACGGGCAGAGCTTTTATTTTGAAAGGTACAAACGATTTTGCCGAGCGGGTTCCGCTCTGCGAAGATCAGCTGATGTCAGCGTAAACAGAAAACAAGACAGAGGTGTGTATGTGTGTGTGTCAGTGTGTGAGTGTGTGAGTGAGTGTGACAGAGAGACAGGGACAGGTGTATTTTATCATCGGTCATCTCAGCCTCAGTTGAAGACGAAAACCGGGGACTGAGTGAGTGACAGTGGGATGTGTCGGACGATGCGCGCCGCGCTGTTGGTGCTGTAGTAGCAGCAGGAAACGACTCCGCAGCTCCACAGAGGGCCTGTGTGAGAACAGCGGTCTGAACAACCTGCATTTCACTTCTCAGGGCTGGAAGAGCTGAAGCAGTAAGTGTGTCTTGCTCACTGTGTTGACCCTGTTTGCTGATCGTTATTATCTGCTGAAAGTGTTATTCTAATCACACAGCAGCTTCACATCATGTCACCTGGTCACAGCTGGCATCACTTCAGGCTGATTTTATATTACAAATTCAGCATGCAACTGGTTGAATTTAAGCTAGACAAGACATTTGTTAGTGATATATTTTTTTTAAACTTCATGTTCCCAAATGAGTACAATTATTATGTTCACTCTGTGGAATTCTGAAAAGTAAAAGTCACAAGACAGTAGTGGTGGAAGAAATAGATCCTTTATTTAGAAGTGTCAGTGCATTAAAATACTCCATAACAAGTAAAAGTCCTGCATTCAAAATCTTATTATATAATAATAATAATAATAATAATATTAATATATTGCATTAGGCTATTACCTTAGTATCAAAACTAAAAAATACTCTGCAGTAGAATGAACCCTGTGACTGATATATTTCTATTCTTATTATTACATTAATTGATTATTAATACTGATGCAGTGGTTCTTAGGTCATGCCCCCTCAAAAGCATCACCAGATAAATCTGAGGGGTTGTGAGATGATTAGTAAAAGAGTAAAGAAAAAAGTTCTACAGGACAAATTTGTATTGATTTTATTATTAGATTAGATTAGATTAGATTTAACTGTATTGTCATTTAGCAGAATACAGGTACATAGTCAATGAAATGCAGTTGACATCCAACCAGAAGTGCAGGTTGAGTACAGTATTCTGTGCAGTTATGTAGATGATAGAGATTAATTATGTACAAGAGTGTATATTTAGATAAATACAGGTTTTCCAGATTACATGTCTGCTGTGACAGATAAGGAGTATAGAGGGTTATGTACAGAGTATTAGACATTCTATATATATACAGTGTGTATATATATATATATATATATATATATATATATATATATATATATATATATATATATATATATATATACACACACACACACACACACACACACACAAGTGATATACATACTGTATGTATATTGCACAGGTTTATGGGCAGGTTATGGAATAAGAAAATAAATATATTGTGCAGTTTTGAGTGTTATCAGTGCAAGACATCGATGAAGCAGTGCAGTAAATGTAAACAGGTAAACAATGCAGAAGTAAAAAGTAAACAGTGCTAGACAGGAGGTGAAGTTTTGTTCAGCAGAGTTACAGCCTCTGGAAAGAAGCTGTAGCTGAAGCTGCTGGTGCGGGAGCGCAGGCTCCTGTATCGCCTGCCAGATGGAAGTAGGGTGAAAAGACCATGGTTTAGGTGGGTGGATTGGTGGCTGGTATTAATTTGGAGTTCTCTCAAAACTTTGCTTTTTTAACTATTGGATAATTTGATGCCTTTGGGCTTCAAACTGTTATCTAAATGAAACCATCTGAGAAGTTTAGAGGGGAAATGTGTCTATTTAAAAAGAAATTATTGTATTTTATAAGCTTATTATATGTTTTTAATGTTAATGCTTAATCTGAAAAGTGATAATTGGTTTATTTAAAAAAATAAGATTAGATTAATTTATTAATGAATAAATCAAAATACAAATTAAAAGAGGATTTTAAATATTAACGATGGAAACGTCAAAGCTCTGCATATATCCTGGTTATGCTGTTGCAAATAGTTTACAGGTGTTTCCCGGTGATTGCAGTGTATAGTAGAAAGACAGGCTGAGTAACAGTTAGTGTCACATGCTTTTTAACCCCATTTAAACCTGTTTGAGTGCCAGTACCAGTCCAGGCTTGCAGACATCAGATTTTTTTGTCTTGTGTTGTCTGTGGTTCATTAATTATTTGTCATAGCCATGTGACATTCCATAACATTTAAGCAAGAGCTCTCTTTTTCTTGTCAGCATGCCAACTTTTTATTGCAAATACAGAACGTCATGTGGGCTAGGAGTGTATAAAGGGGAAAGGGGAGGACTTGTTTCCTTCCTGGAAAGCTAGTCTAGTGACTACCACCTTTTGCAATAATTCTGACAGTTGCTCTTTTCTCACTGTCTGACAAAACAGACTCTCGTGACTTTTTCCTCATGTGTCCTAAACAATGAGAGATGACGACGACTCGTGAAGAAATAAAACCCGAGACAACTTCCCCAGGCCAAACTCTGGAGATTTAAAGAATCACTTCAAAGGTGCACTTCACTGTTTTTAAAATCAAGTTCAGTTTAGCCGTCACAGAGAGTATACTGAAAACTGTTGTATATAATGTGTGGGAAAATAACTCTGATGCTGTCACCATGATGTCATCTTTGATTTATTTCTGCTTGGGTTTGGACACATTTTTTAGCAGAAAGCCTCTGTTATACACTTGAGGTGTGGTGTTTGAAAGAGGTGAGTGTTTACCAGGCATGAAAAGACACAGTCCAGCTGCATTGTGGGAAATATAGGATCCGGTGTTCCTGGAGCTCAATCAACACTGTTGACTGTAAGTCAGGATATCTCGGGCCTCTGCTGCTTCAGTTTTCCATCCATCTTCGTCCGCCTATCCGGGGTCGGGTCGTGGGGGCAGTATATATATATATATATATATATATATATATATATATATATATATATATATATATATATATATATATATATATATATATATATCTTTTGCATAAGTGTTTTATTTATTTGTTTATTTAAAAGGAACAATGCACATCAATTGACATATTTTGTTTACACTCAAAATGTAAAAAAAAGCTCATTTTCATCTGTAGTCCCTTGGTAGGTCAACACATCATCATATTACATTAATAAAAAAAAGAATGCAAGAAAGATAGGAAGCAAATTAAGAAAGAAGAGAGAAAAGAAAAGAGAGAGGGACAAAAAATAAATAAAAAAATAAGTACAATACAAAGAAGGGCATTACCTAGGATTAGGTAAACCAGCTGTTGATGATTGCAGTGTTGATTGTTTTTAATCCATCTCCTGAGTGTGGTTTTAAATGATATATAGCTGGTGATTTCTCTGAGTTCAATAGGAAGGCACTTCCAATAATTTGAGGCCCGTGAGAAGACTGTTTGGCCAAACTTACTACATCTATACTGTACAACCCAGTCTCCCCTGGTGGCTGCCCTAGTTGCCCTGCCACTGCTGTTCTCCTGTTGTATAAATTCACCCAGTGGTGGAGGTGCAAGCTCATGTCATATTTTGAAAATGAGGCAGGCATCTAGATAATGTAAGAAACTGTCAAAATGAAATAAGTTGTATAGTAGTGATATGGCAGTGGTGATAGCTGATAGGTTTTTGATCTAGTGTTTTTAAAGTTGGCTTGTAAAGGGTTTCTATTGGTTTAAGAGTTGTCATGTTTGCTTGGGACTAGCTTGTGAAACAGTATGATATGTGGGAAAAGATCATGGCATGCACAAAAAGTGTTTTGCTTGTAAGGTTTTTTTACTCAGTGGCTAATTGCCTCTACAGAGAAACCTACAGGCTCATCAGCTTTCTTGCAATTTAGCTCTAAATGATTAGTAATAAGCATATACTTCCTATAGACACTGGGTTTCTTTTCAGAGAGTCTGTGCACGTGTCCTTCTGAAAGCATCTTTTTAATACAGTTGAGTCACAGAAATAAAAAGCATGTTTTTTGTGCTGTTGCTGCTTCTTTCCTGCGTTTGCTCTGCAGGGGTCCATGGAGGAGCTGGAGCCAGAGGAGCAGTTCCTGCTATTCGCCCGGAATGGGGATCTGCCAGGCATTCAGAGGCTCCTCATGTCCAAGATAAAGGAAGAGACGCACATCAACATAAACTGCAGAGGTACATGAGTAACACTTTACGACAAAAAACAACCAATCATTGTGTGTGTGGTGTAACACAGTATGCACCTGTTTTCTCAGGTAAGAGGAAATTTAACCTGGGATGGACGCCTCTTCACTTGGCCTGTTATTTTGGACACAAAGATGTGGTGGAGGAATTACTAAAAGTAGGGTTTATTAAAAAAGAATGTATAAAAAAAATATTGTTTTAGATTTTAAATAACTGCATGGCTAACAGGTGTGTGTTGCCCATTTATTGTTACCTCCTGCAGGCCGGGGCAGATGTTAACTTGCCCAATAATGTTGGAGACACACCGCTGCACAAAGCCGCCTTCACAGGAAGAAAGGTATCTCAATGCATCTTCTATTTTCCATTCAGATTTTGAGTTTCTCTCTGCTCTTCTTGTCTCTTTGTTGATAGTATGTTTTGTGCATGCATGTATTCATCTATTATGTCAGTCTGTCAATCAACCAATCAATCAATCACGTATTGGTCAGGAGGTTGTCATGCTGCTGCTGCACTATGATGCATGTGCTACTGTCATCAATGGGACAGCACAGATTCCCAAAGATGTCACTCAAAATGCCGAGATCAGAAGCATGTTAGAAGGTGAGAGAGACGCGTTGTCTATCCAGTTTCACAGAAAAAAATAAGATAAATGTATCAATCTATATCAATGTTTTAATATTTCAACATACAAGCTGTTTATATAATGTACAGATTGTAAAATCACCCTCCATTTTCTCTTGTAAATCGCATCATTCTACTGATCCCAGCGGCCGAGAGAACGGAGGAGAGGAAACTGGAGGAGGAACTTTTGGAAGCTGCACGAGAAGGAGACATGTCAACTCTTACTCAGCTTGTGAGTGCCAGACGCTGATACCTGATCAAATACTGCCAAAGATATCGAGTGGAAGTCGGAAACATTTTGACCAATAATAGTGCGGAAAGTCCTCTGCTATCCTGGGCTAATTTCTTCAGTTACTATGGTGGTAAAAGGGAATATTTCTATGCAGTGATGGAGTACTGGAGTCTTGGACTCCGACTTAAGTCACTGTTCTCTGAACTTGTGACTTGACTCCGATTCGAGTCGCTATTCTCTGGACTCGTTGCTCAAACTTGGTCTCGCACACTGATGACTTGGACTCGGACTCAAGGATTTATGAAATCGGACGCGAGCATTTATGAAATAGGACTTGGACATTAGATAACGTTTCTTACTACTTTTTATGTGTAATAGGCAGTGATGGAGTACTCGAGTCCTGGACTTGAGTCTGACTAGACTCGCTATTTTCTGGACTTGTGACTTGACTCAGACTCGAACGCAGATAATGGTGACTTGACTTGGACTCGACTCTGACTCTTCTTTGGTGACTCTGACTCAAACACTAGGGACTCAAGACTTGACTCGGACTCAACAGTTGGTGACTCGACTACAACACTGTTTCTATGTGTTAATTTCAATTCAGATTTATTAGCCACGCTAGCGGCAGAGCTATAGGCATGGCAATGTCAGCCTGTCACTTTATTTGTCACCGTGTTAGCATGTTAGCATGATATACTCTCAGATATCATCACATATTTACAAGTCCTGACAGGTAGGCAGTCGACTACAGCCTTCAAATCTCAGTGATAACAACACAATTGTCCATGAAAACCTTATTAGGAAACGGCTCTGAAAAAAAATGGACACTGACAGGAAAGTTTTGAGCAGCCTTAAATATTCCTGCTCTTGGACACTCTTGGAAATCAAAGAGTTTTTAGCGAAATGATCAAGTTTGGCAACAGACAACCCATTTGTTTTTGTCCTGTGTTCGCTGCAGCTCAGCAGGAAGAAGACCCCAGACATCAACTGCACGGACCTTCTGGGCAACACTCCGCTGCACTCGGCAGCCTATCGAGGCCAGAAGCAGTGTGCCCTGAAGCTGCTCAAAAGTGGAGCCAGCCCCAACATCAAGAACAAGAAAGGTAAGATGTATTTGCCAGAGCTGGCAATCATGAAAGACTCCTGTCTTTAAAGGATACTGCTGGCAATATTCTGCATTCCCATATTCCCATGAAAACCAACAATGAATTCATCCTACTAACAAGTATTGCCTGTGTAGCCAGAACTTGATATAGTGTATTTCTGTGTGCCACTGACCTTCTTTGTTGTCCACGAACACATCAATTACAGGATCAGTGGGTAAGACTTACAAAACTAACTTTCTGTCATATTTGCTGAAAGTGACCCTATGTTCCAGTAGAACTACATGAACCAGGTAATTAAAAAAATCTGGCTCCTCTGGCATTACCTACAGCCTGTAGTGCGATTTGCAAAAATCCACAGCTCCCTGTTGAGATGCACCAATCAGGGCCAGGGGTGTCTAACTGCATGTCAATTACTGCTCATGCACACGCATTCATTCTCCGTTGTGGGGGGAGGGGCTTAGGAGACCATTATGGGCTTTAGCGGAAAGGGGGGAGGAAGTCCTGGATCTTCACAATCCTACCTACGGCACCTTTAACCACACAGTTGGCTGCAATGGTCTTGAGGGTGAGAGCTGCAGAGTAAACTGACACATTGTTGGTTTTAGTCTTCTCATGGGATTATTTGACAATAATCAATAATAATAAAAAATATCAGTGAGAAAACAGTTTTGTTGTCATTACTTAGAATTCTTCATGGGGGACAACAGAAACTATGCAGTATAGCTTTAAAGGTCCCATGACATGGTGCTCTTTGGATGCTTTTATATAGACCTTAGTGGTCCCCTAATACTGTATCTGAAGTCTCTTTTATATAGACCTTAGTGGTCCCCTAATACTGTATCTGAAGACTCTTTTATATAGACCTCAGTGGTCCCCTAATACTGTATCTGAAGTCTCTTTTATATAGACCTTAGTGGTCCCCTAATACTGTATCTGAAGTCTCTTTTATATAGGCCTCAGTGGTCCCCTAATACTGTATATGAAGTCTCTTTTATATAGGCCTTAGTGGTCCCCTAATACTGTATCTAAAGTCTCTTTTATATAGACCTTAGTGGTCCCCTAATACTGTATCTGAAGTCTCTTTTATATAGACCTTAGTGGTCCCCTAATACTGTATATGAAGTCTCTTTTATATAGACCTTAGTGGTCCCCTAATACTGTATCTAAAGTCTCTTTTATATAGACCTTAGTGGTCCCCTAATACTGTATCTGAAGTCTCTTTTATATAGACCTTAGTGGTCCCCTAATACTGTATATGAAGTCTCTTTTATATAGGCCTTAGTGGTCCCCTAATACTGTATCTAAAGTCTCTTTTATATAGACCTTAGTGGTCCCCTAATACTGTATCTAAAGTCTCTTTTATATAGACCTTAGTGGTCCCCTAATACTGTATATGAAGTCTCTTTTATATAGGCCTTAGTGGTCCCCTAATACTGTATCTAAAGTCTCTTTTATATAGACCTTAGTGGTCCCCTAATACTGTATCTGAAGTCTCTTTTATATAGACCTTAGTGGTCCCCTAATACTGTATCTGAAGTCTCTTTTATATAGACCTTAGTGGTCCCCTAATACTGTATCTGAAGTCTCTTTTATATAGACCTTAGTGGTCCCCTAATACTGTATCTGAAGTCTCTTTTATATAGGCCTTAGTGGTCCCCTAATACTGTATCTGAAGTCTCCTTCCCGAAATTCAGCCTTGGTGCAGAATTACAGCCACTAGAGCCAGAGGAGGAGAGAGGGGGGGGGGGGGGGGGCAAGGTGGAGGGTGGGGGTGTGGCCTTGACCAACTGCCACTTTGCTCGTTTGAAAGCCATGATGTCTCTCTCTCTCATGGGTTGGCCAAATTCTCTGGGCGGGCAAAGCAGAGAAAGGGGAGGTAATCTTGCTTGTTATGACCTCATAACAGGCAAGATTCCTGATTGGCTCAAAGGCAGAGCACGATACCCAGGGCTCGGTTTACACCCATCACCATTTCAAGCCAATTGGGGACCATAGGCAGGCTGGGGGAATTCATATTAAAAATTAAAAATCTCATAAAGTGAAATTTTCATGCCATGGGACCTTTAAGTTTTGACTCATTTCATACCATCTCCATTCCTTCACCCAAACAGTAATAGCAGCTGACTGAGTAAGCAGCTATCATTTCTGCAGTAATTCAGTTTGACCTCTGATTATTTTTTTCCAACACTGTGGTTATTTGCTAGACTGGGTGAACCCAGCCCAATCTGCCGGCGATTTGATTTCTCCCTGCAGCTCAGGCTGGAAACCTGTATGTTTATCTCTCCTGCCTCTGTTACAAATCTGCGTGAACCAATCACAAACTGGCTTATCCACCTGGCGCGCTATTAGTGGGTTTAACACGATGACGATAGAGAAGCGACCAAGCAGCTTTTTGTTTACATTCAACATAGCGGCCACTGAAGCGCAGCAACCCGTCACTCAACCTGTCACTGCTACATCACCCGGATCGTTGGTCTGATTGGACTAAGGACTATCCAATTGTGTACAGAGTCATTTGAACTATGCCCGTTGATCACGCCTCTTGTGCAGTAGAAAATACAGAGCAGACTCTCCAGACTAATGTTCAATCTTAAAAGATTGAGCTTGGTCTGGTGATGGTCAGACTAGTTATTTCTGTGAATCAAACATGATTATCAATGTAAGAAATGTAAAAACTATGATTACATGAGAGGCACAAGCTGGGCCTGGTTTGGATGTTACAGCGTGAATACCAGCAGTATATTTGTCCCTTTGTTTACGTGTGTTCTGTTGTTCTAAAGCCCCACTTGTCTTGTGTGCCCATCATAACTCACAGGCCAGACAGTGTTTGACCTGGCTAGTGATACAGCAATCAAACTGATCCTTGAGGGCAACGCTCATCGAGTGAGTCCTCAGCTGATACTCGGCTTCCTTAAGTTATTTTTGATTTGTTCTGTGATTTGTTTTTGACTTCCTTCATGTTTCTCGTCTGTTTTCCTTGCAGGGTATGACTCGCCATGTCAAGAAGTACGAGGGTCTCCTCTGGAAGGTAAAGTCTGGGGATGATTCTGAGTGCTGGCTGAGAGAACGCTACAGCGTGCATTACAGCTATTAACAGCGCACACATAATCAAAAAATCATCTCTTTTATAGATCACCGAAACAATATGTAATGGGGCCAAATTAATGTCACTTTTAATTAAATAATTAACAATGTATTTGTATATGGATTCGTTGCAACTTCATAATAGCATCCAAATAATGTTAATTGATTTATTGATGATTTACAAAACAATTATTAACCTTTTGACAAAGTATAAGCTATCTAAATTTATAATGTAATTAATTACTTATTATTATTATTATTATTATTACGCTAAACTAATGATAAAATAACATAAATTATAACTTTACTTTATTACATTATTAATAACATTTATTATTATTAATTAGTTAACATTATAAATCTTCAAGATTTAAAATCCTTTATTGATCCCACTACAGGAATATTCACAGTGTTCAATCATTCCATTGTTTGTTAACAGTAAAATAAATATCAACTAAAGTTTAATTAACTATAAATATATGATATTTTTAAAAAGGAAACTATGCTTTTGGGGACAAAATACATACATACATACATGCATACATACATACATACATACATACATACATACATACATATATATACATACAGTGGGTACGGAAAGTATTCAGACCCCTTTAAACTTTTCACTCTTTGTTTCATTGCAGCCATTTGCTAAAATCAAAAAAACATGCACTGTGAGCTGTAAGGTCTTATATAGACAGGAGTGTGCCTTTCCTAATCAAGTCCAATCAGTTTAATTAAACACAGCAGGACTCCAGTGAAGGAGTAGAACCATCTCAAGGAGGATCAGAAGAAATGTGAGTTAAATATGAGTGTCACAGCAAAGGTCTGAATACGTATGAATGACCATGTGATATGTCAGTTTTTCTTTTTTAATAAATTTGCAAAAATTTCTACATTTCTGTTTTTTTCTGTCAAGATGGGGTGATGTACATTAATGAGAAATAAAATTAACTTTTTTTGATTTTACCAAATGGCTGCAATGAAACAGAGTGAAAAATGTAAAGGGGTCTGAATACTTTCTGTACCCACTGTATATGGATATATATATATATATATATAGATAGATAGATAGATAGATAGATAGATAGATAGATAGATAGATAGATAGATAGATAGATAGATAGATAGATAGATAGTGCTTTATGACACCTCTGTTTTTGTATTTTACTTCATTGTTGTTGGCTGTGTTGTTCTTGGTTTTATTTGCTGTTTTTCTGGAAAGCACTTTGTAAAAAGAAGTGCTATAGAAATAACGTTTTTTATTATTGTTATATATATATATATATATATATATATATATATATATATATATATATATATATATATATATATATATATATATATTTGGCTACCTGATTAATTTAAAGTTGCCCTGGGTAGAATGCAATAAAAAGTATCTTCTTTCAGCTCTTCTCCCCTTTTTGTCGCACTGGCAATGCATGCGCAGAACAGCCAATAGGAATATGTGGCTCTTCTGGGGAGCGTGCCTATGTTCCCACAGCCATATGAAAAATCTTAGAAATGTGGGAACATAGGGCTGTGGGACCATAGGGCTGTGGGAACATAGAGCTGTGGGAACATAGAGCTGTGGGAACATAGAGCTGTGGGACCATTGAGCTTTTGGAACATAGTGCTGTGGGACCATTGAGCTGTGGGAACATAGTGCTGTGGGAACTATAGGGCTGCGGGACTATAGGACTGTGTGAACAGGGCTGTGGGACCATTGAGCTGTGGGAACATAGTGCTGTGGGAACATAGGGCTGTGGGACTATAGGACTGTGGGAACAGGGCTGTGGGACCATTGTGCTGTGGGAACATAGGGCTGACCCCCTCTTTAGCTGCTTAATGCTTCACTATGTTCACCATCTAGTCGCTAACTATACTAGCGTACAGTTGTTCTTTAGAGATTTTTTGCTGATAATGGCTGCCTGCTGCGGTCAAATAACAACGCTGCTGATATGAGAGCTTTGAAAGTCAGACCCTTGTCGTTGTCTCAGCTTCTGAATTACATGACCACGCTTGGGAAACCCAAAATCTTGAACGTAACTTTCACTATGCTACCTGCTGAGCTAATCAGTTAGAAAATAAACCCAGGCGTTATTTTAGCTTTTCTGTACGTGCTTGCGCTTTTAGCATTTGAAAATGGGTTTCTAAATGCAGCATGAATATTTGTGTCGAGTATTTGAGTAAAATCTGGGAATGTAGTTTTTCCAATTTGCTCTATTTTCTCGAGGTGCTGTGCTCTCTTTCAACCACCACTGAAATCAGATCAGACTGAATAATATGAGAAACCAATGAAAATCAGCCCGCTGATTCTTCTCTTGTGCTTCATCCCGCAGAGCTCCAGATTTTTTGGCTGGCGCTCCTACTGGGTCGTCGTTCAAGATGGGGTTTTATCCTGGTACTCCAAACAGTAGGTGCCGTCGCTCACCTTGGCTGTGCTTGTGTTCCTTGAATCTCGACATGTGATAAGTTGTCAGCACCAGATAGATGAAAATACTGCACTCTTTTGATTAGAAAGGTGCTGGAAGTGACAGGAAGATAGAACGGATTCTGTCTTCTGTATCACCATTGAAAATGTGTAATTTGTCAAACATTGAAGTAAGCCTGCAAAAGAAAAGACCTCGCCTCTTTCTCTGTCATGCAGGTCAGACGCAGATGCCAATGTCAGAAGACAAAGCTGCAAGTCCCTCACACATGCTCAGTGTTTGGTAAGCACACATAACCCTCCGGTTGTCCTCGGGTCAAATTTGACCCATTTTCAAAATGTTTCTATATCAGACATTTGGGTTTCTCTCAACCAAATTGTCAAAAAAATAGCATTCATGGTTCCGTACAACGCTCTTCACATGTAAAATAAATGATCAGTTCATTACTTTCATTGAATTTGGGTGTTTTATTCAATTTTATAGTGTTTGAAGAAGAAAATTGATAAAATAATGTTGAAAAAAGTGACAAAAAAGTCGAAAAAAACAACAAAAATGTCAAAAAGCACAGAAAAAATCGACAAAGACATCATAAAAAGTTATAAAGAACATTGGGAAAAGTGACAAAAACTTCGAAAAAGTGTCGGTGTTAATTTTAAATGTTGACCCAGAAAAACAAAAAGTTGCATGGTCGACGGGAAGACAACACAAGGGTTAAAATAATTACTCCCCTTTTTTTACCGCTGTGTTGAGTTTGGCTGAGTATAACTTTTACGCCACTGAATGTTTTTTGATGTTATCATTACCAGGTCCGAGCCAAAGACAGCTGCTTTTTTACCGTCAAGTGCTTCGATGACAGCGTGCATCACTTCAAAGTATCACCTAAAAACGACCCAGAGGCAACGAGAAAAGTAGGTTGAATGTCTCCTGTGGCTGTTATTAACATTTTGTCTAGGTCTATTTTTACTCGTATGCATTCATTTTGTCTCCAAAGCCATTCTCTAACTTGGGTCTTGAATGTTCCACCTGTAAAGCACCAATCAGCGCTCAGGATCAACACAAGAGAACCAATCACGCTCCATGTTATCAGAATGCAGCATAGAAAATCTGCTTAGAAATATAGGAACTATTGGATAGGATATAACACAACAATGTAATTCTGCTAAATAAATCACATAAAATATCACATTCACAACGCATTCATTTTTTATTTCACTTGTTTTTATTTTAAACAAATTGTATATCCAAATACAATACACATTTTTTTTTTATAACCTCAGTCTGCCACTTAAAAAGAAATTATCCATAGTATCAGAATTTTGTATAGTCACCATGGAAACATTGATTGGTCATGTGACAAGGGCTGGGAAGATTGGCAGAACAGGCAGCCAAGTGACAGTACTCTGATCCAATGGAAATCACAATTGCCAGATGTGGATGGATTGCGGATCTAGAAAATAGATTTTTGATATTAAATATTTAAAATACCTTCTTCAGGGTGTCTGTTATTTTGACCAATAAGAGAGAACTTTTCTAAGTTGCTACGGTATTTAGGTTGTGAAAACTTTGAACGTCAGTATCTCAAAAACTCTTGAAATTAAAGTAGGAGCTTATATTTCCATGGTCATGCTCTTAAGATAAATCAGTACCGTGTTTTGTTTGTTTGTTTGCAGGCATGGCTGGATGCACTGGAGGAGCACTCGGCTTACAGCACACACTACTGCTCCCAAGAGCAGGGCAGTGAGAAGGACGAGGAGGAGGAGGAAGGGATTTCACTCGGGGAGCTCACCGACTCACTACAGGTGGCTGTAAACAAAAAAAATCCATAATCAGCTTGTCAGAATACTGATCCGTAGTGTTTGTGCTGTGCCAGAAAGCCCTCCGGTCCTCCCACCCTGCGCTGCTTTTGTTTATTTGCACTCTCCTCTCCTCTCTGAAACCAGGCAGCTGAGGCCAGCCAGAGGAAACTGGAGGAGGAAGTGGAAGCTTTCCTGTCCATGCTGAAAAATGACAGGCTGGCAGAAAGTAAAACCTGCTATTTCATTGTCAATTATGTTTTGTTTTCTATAAATTGTAATATACGTAACAGAGGAGAAACCTCAAGTAACACACACTGTAACACACAAATAACTACACACTGCAATGCACTGAAGCATTAGTTAAGTATGTGTAATACTCCATTCCTCATTATAGAGAGGCAAAGTCCCCCCCCCTTCTGGTGGACCTCATGGGACTTTAATAATTAAAATATGCATGGTAGTGAACGGGGAGAGACAAATTATTTTATGATCCCGTTTGAATTGAGCCATGGATTATAAATATGATGTACGTCAAGTTAAAACATCATTTTTCAACTGAAGAAACTCTCAGTTTGCCGTAGGTTTGGTGTAGTACCGCTTAGTTTAGTGTGAAACGGCTCGGCGAGCTACATCTCTCGTCTCGCACAATTTACGTCACCTAGCTTGATGCTCGGCTTGCTCGCTAGCTAGCTTAGCGCTCTTGTGTATGATACACACCGACATCGTAGCTTCAGTGAGACGACATCCATGTGACTTTGAAGTGTGTAGTCTTTCTAATTACGCATTTTCACAGTCTTATACTTCAACAGTTTAACAATAAACTGAGACTTTCTTGACTTGCAAAACTATCTTTTAAACTGATGAACATCATATGTGTAATTCATGGCTCAATTCAAACGGGATCGTTATTTGTCTTTCCCGGTTCACTACCGCTCAGATTTTTTCCGAATTAATGTCCCATGGCGGTCCACCGGAAGGGGAGGGACTTTGCCTCTCTATAAAGCATTGTTCCTAATTAATACACATTAGTATGTCATTTATAAACAGTTATACATGTTTTGTTCTTAATAAGCTCATCTATATATAAACTATATGAACTCCTAAAAACTAGTTTGTAATTGATAATATACTTAATTTAGAAATGGTGAATCCATCACCATCAAAAAACAACCATTAAACACATTATAGATGAGCTTATTAATTAATAATAAAACATGTATAACTGTGTTTATAAATTACAAACTAATGTGTATTAATGTGGGAACAATGCTTTGTAAATGATTTATGTATTTATTGATCCTAATGATTCTTCGTAGTGTGTAGTTATTAAGTGTTGCAGAACGATTCAAGAGTGGAAATGAAAACCTTATGATTAAAATGACAAGCATTGCAGGCAGATATAAATGCACGGTATTGATAGACGGACGTCTGAAATCCTCATAATTAAGAGTTTTCTGCACCATCCGTTTCTGAGGCTCGCTTGAGAGCATGAGACAAAATGAACACTAGACAGCTTTGAGTTTTCTTTTCACTCATTACTTTGTGCTGATGGTTCTTCATTGATGCGTTTGTCCCCTCAGGGTTTCCCACCGCCCTACCGCAGAAATTGCAAGAAATCTGTGAGTTGTCCAGGGAGACCAGTTCCAGTCTCAGTGTCTGTCTCAGTCTCCTCTCCAGACAGGAAGGGGTACGTGTCAGCTTCCCCCCAGGACAGATTTGTGTCATTGTGTGAATGCCCGTTATCAGCTATTGGTCAAGTGTTTGTCTGTTGTACCATTGATTATCAGCATTTTACTCTCCACAACCCATAGCAGAACACAGATATAAGACAATACTTCTCATGTTAGACCAGGGGTGTAGAACTCATTTTAGTTTGTGGGCCACATACCCGTAATTTGATGTCAAGTGGGCCATACAAGTAGCCTGACAACTCACCATTGGCAGGGCTCAATCTGAGGGGCGGGATAAACGGTTGCCTTTCAAATTCCCTCTGCATGCAATAGGATAGCGCTACAACCAACCAGAGCAACGCTAGTTGATAGATTCAACTTTTGCCGTATCCGGTCGGCAAAACTCTGAACACATCTTCCTTTTTAAAGAATGACTTCAGTGCCGTTCTTTGTTATTTTCCCAAAGAAAACCTTAAAGCCCCAGTGTGTAACATTTGTAGTTGTTCATTATCAAAATCTGTATTGCCCTTCACAAACTTGTCCTTTTTTATGAATATTGACCACCACCATCAATTCCAAGTATTCCTATTGGCTTGTTACATTTGCGCTTACATGAACTGGGGTAGACGCTCCATAGCCATGCGCCATCTTGAACTACGGTAGCCCGTAAGGACATACAGGCTATACTGCTCCGCATTTTGCGCTTTTCACTCAGTGGCACTGACTGTGACGTATGCCAGGGAGGGAGGGGGAGAAGATTACTTGTAACTCACCGCCGGCAGATTTGAAAGCCTGTTGCGTCTATTATCGAGGACATGTAACTGAATCACAGAGGACATTAAAATGACAACGCCACAGGCAAAGCAACAAGACCAAAGATAATATTGTTGTGGCTTTTCCAAGATGGAAAGAGCTGATGAGGAGCAAGGATTTTAAAAGGTTGCCTGCTTTCTTCTCAACAGGTAATTCTTTCTATTTGTGTAAAAGTTGTATAGTTGATACTTGCTTGACAACGTCTAGGATACTTTTCCTCGCGTCAATGATGAAAAAGGATTGTCTACCTTGTAACATAAACGTAATCATATGTGCCGTGATTTCCCTGGCAGACAACTCACGTCATGGATCTGTAACACAGACTAGCTACAGCTAGAACAGCTGCGTGGAAACGATGGAGACACTAAGAGATCATTTCAGTTTCATTGACATTGTTCATACTGCTCAGAGAAATATATTAAAAACACAAACCTCCGTTGCTTCTCTCCTACGCTGTAAACTTCGCCTTACACTATTAATCTGGTACAATATACAGAATAACGATAGCACTGATACTTTACTAACATTAGCTTGCATATGTTTGGGAACCTGATAGCTGATGTTAGCAATGAAATGGTTCCAAAATAACGTCAAACTATTATTACACTGGAAGGGACTCTCACGGACGGTTGTCGCTAATTTTGGGTTCGGCCACCGTAGGAGTTATAACACAGTCGGAATGGTGGGGGCTACAAAGTGAAATTCAGTTGGTTGTCATATACAATTTCACCGCTAGATGGGAGAAATTCTTACACACTGGGGCTTTAACTCCAAGTCTTCCAGTCGCGGCCAAAGCTGATTCCAAAGGCCGCTGTTCTCCAGCAGCAGCCATCTTCTTTGTTTTCAAGTAGCAGGGAATTCACGCAGAACCGTCGCACCTCTGCCGTCATTATGTTTAGCCCGCCCACCGACTCTATACACGATGTGATTGGCCTGACTAGAGTTTGTTTTTTCCAGCTCGCAAGCCAACGGAGAGTTGCTAGACGGCCCTGGCTGCAAATTAGGGTGCGTCTAGATTTCTAGGCTACCATACAAGTAAACCATTCCGGAAAGATCAGAACTTTATCTGCCACAGAGTTTCTTGTCAGCTGTTGGCAAATGCAAGTTGCTTCTGCTACGACACCGTTCTAAAGCCATTGTAGAAAATACAAAATAATGTTACGGACCTGGGAGATAGGGGTAATATTAAGAGAAAAAGAACTTGGATGTTCTCTGAGATTAAAGTGGTGAATCTGGAATTCGAATCAATCACTTCTGTGCAATTTTCACTCTTTGCAAAGTCATCCTGTGGGCCTGATTGGACCGTTTGGCAGGCCGGTTCTGGCCCACGAGCCATATGTTTGACACCCCTGTGTAAGACTATGGTGACGAGTGCAAGAGGTCAGAGTGCGCTCCAGAAGCTTGATGCCCCACATCTCTCTGCTGTCCGGTTTGCCACAAATGCCTCTTTCAAAACACACCACTGCACTCTTTATTCCTCCTGTCATTTGGCCTTCCTTACACCCCCGTCGTAACATGCATTGGTTTGTGCTTATCTACAAAACCCTCCTTGGCTATGACTTTCCCAGGTAAATGAAAGTTCAATAAAAAGGTTCACTCAAATGATTTGTTTTGGCTATTATGTGATAATATTTAAAGATATTGAGCTCTGAAACGTTTGCTGCCAACTCAAACGGAGGTGAATATCTGTGGACATTGTTTCTGCAAAGACACATACATATTGAGGGTTTCAAGTGTAACTGAGGGCTGAGTAAGAAGAAAATTTGTATATATTATATTATACATTCTTTTTGATTTGAGTGACCTCACCCTTTGAAAAACAAATGTGCAGACTATAAATGCTGTAATCAAACGAATCCTTACAATCTGTGACCGTCGGGTATATAGTGATTTGTTTTGTTTAATGAATAAGATGTAAAAACAGAACATGTTTCACAAGAAAGCGGCGACACAATTCACACCTCCTTATCCAAGCAGCCAGTGGAGCGCAGTGATTACACGCTGTCAGATGGTTGTTTTTCTTTGTGTGTGATTCAATGGATTTGATTGTAATGGAAGGATTCAGTGGATAGATTACATCGCTCCAGAAAGGAAGAAAGATAGATGGCACCTCTTATAGCGCACAGCAAGTGCCAACCCTGTACATCAATTCTGTAATAATGTCAAACTTAGAATAGCACTTGACCAAACACAGCGTTTACACGGTGATTCGCATAATAAGATCCATTTCGGGCTTTTAGCGCAGGAGGCTCTGGCTGCCCTGCTGAGGTTTTGTGTGGCCTGTAAACGTAAAGCTCAGTGTAATTCTGTTGGATACAAAACTTGGAATTCTTTCAGGCAGCAAGTAGGGAATTTGCATTAGTGCCATACTGTAAACATGAAGGCAAACAGCGGTGATGTAACACTAATCCAAGGGTGAGAGTGTTTTTCATTTTGCATAATGACCAATCACAGTTATGGTGCACTGGCAGCACTTCCTGAACCAGAATTATTTCTGAACATCCCATCACAATAAGAATTACAATCTGCTCCCTGCTGATTGTATTGAAAGTGATATGGAGCAGTGCAGCTGCTTTTGATGCACCGCACAGTGTTGGTATGCAGTGATGAATGCACACTTGAGTTGTTGAATATGTAAATCAAGGGGTGTTCACCTTCACAGATTCTTTTATCCACAGCTGGTCTGCATTTTCAGTCATAATAATGGACATAAAGACATGAACAAAATTGTTAAAATTCCAATGCCTGAATTCATAAAAACAGTAGATATTGGCTCAGTTACAATGTTTTATCTTTTCTTCCTGTCCTCTTTTCTCCTCACACTCATGCTCACTTCTCACAAAACGACATAGTTGCAGGGATATTTAGAAGCTGCCGGTGTTCAAATCATTTGAATGTTCTCAGTTTAACAGCCAGTCCAGTGCTTTCATGGTGTACACCTGTGCCAGGCCTCGAGCGCTCAGCTGTGCAGCCTTTTGAACTGTGATCTGCGAAGGCAGAGCGCAAGATAAAAGGCTGCACAGGATGTCAGAGCTCTCACCATGAATAGGCCTGGTCTCTATAGGAATAAGTCAGACTTGTACAGTATATCTGGGGTTTACACATGATGGTATGCAGTATGAATGAAACAGCGGGGTCTGCGAAAGGAAATACACTGAATCACTTAAAGCTCCTGCAGCTCTGGTTTGCATTGTATTGTGTAGGATCCAATTCCACTTGTCGTCCTCCCGGGCCAAAACAACAAAAATCCACACTTTTTGGACGTTTTTGTTCCTTTTTTCGACACTTTTGGTGCTTCTTTCAATGTTTTTGGCGCTTTTTTTGTTTTTGCTGTTTTACATTTCTTTTCACTACCATGAATAAACACCACTAACACCAACTTATTACTAGTTTTACACTTATTTTTGGAATTCATGGTCAATAACCTTATTTATATGAAATTATACCTAATCCTCAAGTTAAAAAAGCAGAATTTATGAACTATTTAGACTAATATTAAAGGAAGGATAATCTACATGTCAACTTTCAGTTTGGATACTGTTTCCAAACGTTTCAATTTATTTTTCAAAAGCTAAAAATTTTAACAAAATTCAATGAAATTAGAGATCCAATCTTTTGTTGTACTTGCGAAGCGTGTTGTATGGACTCATCCATGTTATTTTTG
The DNA here is from genome assembly GCA_023631565.1 of Gymnocephalus cernua. NCBI lineage: Eukaryota > Metazoa > Chordata > Actinopteri > Perciformes > Percidae > Gymnocephalus > Gymnocephalus cernua. The sequence goes on from CM042432.1 coordinate 6,176,690, forward strand.
GTTAATTAACATTAGGAAGTTAAAAAGAAACCCATATTTCTGATATAGACATTTGACCCAAAGACAACTCAAGGGTTAAAGTTCAGTGTGTTGCAATAATGGCTGTAGTCTGTCATTATATAGCACTTTCTCCACACGCCACCTTGCCTGCTCTGGTCCTGGTTACCATCTTGTGGATTATCATTTACCATCAATTGTCCCTCTTCTGTCTCTTTGACAGTCTAAAGTAAAACACTGCCTCTTTTGTGGTCTCTGCACTTAGTATTTGTTTACACATTGTCAGACTTTGAATGGAAGCAGATGTTCAGAAAGGTGCAGCTGAAAAATGACCACATCTTCATTTTATAATCACTAATGTCTTGTGTAAAAAGGAGGCTTGGCTAATGGTTTATACCTGAGTCCATTACCCGTCATTTGAGCCCCTCTCTTCCGCTGGAGTCATGTTCTCTGGCTGGCCATTTGAGACGGCCGCGTCAAGGCAGCTGTCCTCCATTACAGATAAACACGGCTCATCCCTCTCAGCTCCATCTCTGTCCCTCTCTGTGGGTCTGATAATGATAGGATGGTGCAGATGGGAGGATCAGTCAGTCAGTCAGTCAGTCAGTCAGTCAGTCAGTCAGTTAATTTGCATCACAGTCTGATATAGTCACACACATTTGCCTTCTTCCGTTTGTGATGAGAGTCAGAATAAAATGTTGGTAGCCATGAAAACATTTTGTCTGTTATCAAATGTGGAAGACATGACATATTTCTACATCTTTCTTTTTCTTCGTGTGTGTGTGTGTGTGTGTGTGTGTGTTTGTGTGTGTGTGTGTGTGTGTGCTTGTGTGTGGCGATCTCAGGTGCGCAGTTTGAAATTGGAGCAGGAGGTCGAGAAGAATAAGATCCTCTCCGAAGCGCTGCAGACTCTCGCCACAGAGCACCACGAACTTGAGCAATCCGTCGTCAAGGGATCCTCGCCGCAGAGTGCCCTCAGCGAGGATGAGTTCCACGACGCCGTGTCTGGTGAGTCGACAAGTTCTCAAACACCCTCGGGAGATGCAGGAGATTCTGTGACAAGCTCCCACTCACACCGGCTGCTCTGTCATTCACCTATAGGACACTGGAATACTTTCTCCTGCCGGTCAATGTCTTTGGTATTTGGTGTGCCGCTCCTCACGTGACGTAAGCGCAAGTGTTGCCTGGTTGTGTTGAAATAACTTGAAGCCTTTTCACACGAGTGAGTGTTTTGGGGTGAGAAACCTGCATGGTGTAGTAACATTTTTACAAACTGACTGATGCTTGAGGATAGTTTTGAAAATGGAGGAGTTTGTAGGCCTAGCCTACTTCTTTTTATTTCTATGTATTTAAACTTCATCTGTAACAACAACACCTTTTGATCTAATTTGATGCTATTGTCTTGACAGCAGTTCTATTGTTGAAAGGCAGTAAGGATGGCTGTGTCGAGGCTGAGCTGCATGGGAGATGTGCATTGATTGTTGCAGAGCATGATTGTTGTGAAAGACTGACTGAAGATGTTTCCTGAGCGAGACATTTTACTGTTGAAAACTTAATTCGTCACCATTAGCTGGTAGACAAACTATGAAATGGTGACACAGTTTCAACATTATCTCACAGACAAATCTTTGGCATTTTTGAACTGTCATTTCTTGTTTTTTGTTGGCTGACATACTGAATACACTGACACAGCAGTATGTGCATTAAGCTAGTCTATATCCACGACGTTCCACTTCCGGGATTGCTCCGATGCCACCGGAAATTCCCCCAGATTTCACTCATTTTGGCCAGATGTCCGGTACCTTCCACTTTCTTTGTGTTGTAATTTTAAACTCCGGTGGATTTCTGAGGACTCTGGTTAACTGCTCCTCAGATCTCTGCAGGGTAAATCCAGACAGCTAGCTAGACTATCTGTCCAATCTGAGTTTTCTGTTGCACGACTTAAACTACTTTTGAACGTACACGTGTTCCACCAAAACAAGTTCCTTCCCAAGGCTATTTTGCAAGTACGCTGTGTGGACAAGTGGAAGAAAGTCTGGCAAAGCAAGACTAGCGTTAAGCTAATATGGGCCAACATATCGACACTGATATGCACGGGATAATTCATTTTATACCATGGTCTGGGTGAATACTCGATTCTGATTGGCTGTAGGATGTCCATTAAAATGTGATATGGGACATCTACTACGTAGTTCCAGTAAATCTGACTGTTTACCGTTCTAAAGGAATGCAATAAATTAAATGGGGAAACATAATAATCTGTGAATATGTTCTTTCCAACACTGAGTGTAGTCCTTCAGTGCCTTATCGCCACAGGATGGCAAACACACAAGCTAAAAGAAGCAAGTTATACTGCCCATCTGAACTTACTTTTACTGCATCACAGTGATCATCTCACATCCCGTTCGCTGTTCAACACTCACTTCACTTCAGGCTGCGGCCGACAGTACACATGGCGTGTCATATGTCCGTGAAAGCCTTTGTTGATTTGGGGACAAGGACATGGCTGGAAAGCTAGCTTGCCTTGTTTTTAAACACTGTCAAATGTACTGATTTTCAACCATATGCAATGTTATTGACTTTGAATCTTGCTAGTATAGCGTTAGCTTTCCGGCTCGTAGCTGTCTGAGCCAAAGGGTTCAACGAGCTGAATGGGCTAGAAATATCTCCTGTTGCCAGGTCGTATCTAGGGTCCTATTTACTGGAGCAGTCAACAATGTTTCCATTGCTTAAGAACCTTTTGGGATGGGAATGATTGTTCCAGGTATTAGTCAAACCTTCAGGTGTTACCAGTGAAACAGAGTTATTGTTTTAAAAAAAAAAAAAATTGATTTTGATTGTAAAACACATGTTGTTTGGTAAGTGAACATGGTGTAAGCGGGTCAGTGCCCTCAAGGGGTCCGTTATCGAGAATTAATGGACTCCAGTTGGCCTCCCCGTCGTTCATTAATTCCTGAGATTGGACACAGTGTCGGCCATTAACCCTTACTTATTATATCCCTCTTTTAATAAACAATTTGATTTTATATCCTTTTACAGATCATTATATAATTTCCTCTTACTACCAATTTGAAAAGTGAATGAATTACCTCCATGTGTCCATCTCAGAATCGGACTCGGAGATCTCCCTGAGCGGCTTTGAGACGGTGGCCAGCCATTCCTTTGACGAGGACGAAGGCTCCGTCATGTTACTAAGCAGCCCTTGCAGCAGCCCCACCGGCATGTTCCAGGAGGATCACCATGGCGACAAGGACGAGACTCAACCCAACGGGATCACAAAGTATAGGTCAGCAGCGGTGCTGTGCGCCCCCACAGTTTCGTAAATGGACTGCTGACCCCCTGCGCTTTTATCCACCTTTCATCAAAAGAAACAAACTCAACAAAGCACTCCTCTCCTCTTAGCAGACTGTTATCCTTGCAGTTTATTTCTTGCTGTAGTATTGATTCAATTCAATTTTATTTATAGTATCAAATCATAACAGGAGTTATCTCAGGACACTTTACAGATAGAGTAGGTCTAGACCACACTCTATAATTTACAAAGACCCAACAATTCCAACAATTCCCCCAAGAGCAAGCATTCAGTGCAACAGTGGCGAGGAAAAACTCCCTTTTAGGAAGAAACCTGGGACAGACCCAGGCTCTTGGTAGGCGGTGTCTGATGGAGCTGGTTGAGGGTGTGATGAACAGTGGCAATAATAGTCACAATTAAGATAATGAAACAGTGACTAGAAATAGTGGTTGTAGTAGCGTAGCAGGGAGCAGCACGGCATAGCAGGGAATTGCAGCAGAACCACGGCAACAGCTGGAACTATGATTTGGTGCCATCCTAATCCCGGGATTTCATCCTGGGTGAAAAGAAACATAAAGACTCCGGGGAGCAAGCTCCCCAGAGCTAGGTTAGTAACAAGCATTTCTGGGACAGAAAAGCAGGTGCACCAGGTAGGCGGACGCTGCAACTCCTCACGCCCTAACCATAAGCTTTATCAAAGAGGAGAGTCTTAAATTTACTCTTAAATGTGGTGACAGTATCTGCCTCCCGGACCCAGACCGGGAGCTGGTTCCATAGGAGTGGAGCCTGATAGCTAAAGGCTCTGGCTCCCATTCTACTTTTAGAGACTCTAGGAACCACAAGTAACTCTGCATTCGGGGAGCGCAGTGCTCTAGTGGGACAGTAAGGTACTATGAGGTCTTCAAGATATGATGGTGCTTGATCATTTAGAGCTTTGTAGGTCAGAAGAAGGATTTTAAATTCACTCCTGGATTTTACAGGGAGCAATGCAGAGAAGCTAATACAGGAGATATATGATCTCTTTTCTTAGTTCTTGTCAGAACACATGCTGCAGCATTCTGGATCAGCTGGAGAGTCTTAAGGGACTTATTTGAGCTTCCAGCCTGGAAGTAATGAATGCATGGACTAGTTTTTCAGCATCATTCTGAGACAGGATGTTCCTTATTTTGGCAATGTTACGAAGAGGAAAAAAGGCTGTTCTTGAGGTTTGTTTTAAGTAGGCATTGAAGGATATATCCTGGTCAAAAATAACTCCTAGATTTCTGACAGTAGTGCTGGAGGCCAGGGCAATACCATCCAAGGTAGCTATATGTTTAGATAGTAAGTTTCGAAGTTGTTTAGATCCCAGCACAATCACCTCAGTTTTGCTTGAGTTTAACATCAGAAAATTGTAGTTCATCCATGATTTTATATCTTTGATGCATGCTTGAAGTTTAGCTAACTGACTGATTTCATCTGGTTTGATTGATAAGTATAATTGGGTGTCATCCGCATAACAGTGAAAGTTAATTGAGTGTTTCCTAATAATATTGCCTAGAGGAAACATATATAAGGAGAATAGAATTGGTCCAAGCACTGAGCCTTGTGGAACGCCATGGTTAACTTTAGCGTACTCGGAGGATTTATCATTAACATTAACAAATTGAGATCGATCAGAGAAATATGACTTAAACCAGCTTAGTGTGATTCCTTTAATGCCAACTTCCAGTCTCTGTAACAGGGTGGTAAGATCTAGTAAGACAAGTATGGAGACAAGTCCTTTGTCTGAAGCAGTTAGAAGGTCGTTAGTAATTTTCACCAGTGCCGTCGCTGTGCTATAATGCATTCGAAATCCTGACTGAAAGTCCTCAAATAAACTATTGCTATGTAGGAAATCACATAACTGATTAGCGACTACCTTCTCAAGGATCTTGGAGAGGAAGGGAAGATTAGATATAGGTCTATAGTTGACTAAGACCTCAGGGTCGAGGATGTTTTTTTTCAGAATAGGTTTTATCACAGCTACTTTAAATGACTGTGGTGCATAACCTGTTAGTAAAGATATATTAATCATATCTAATAATGAAGTATTAACCAGTGGTAGTGCTTCTTTAAGTAACCTTGTTGGGATGGGGTCTAAGAGACAGGTAGATGGCTTAGCTGAAGAGACCTTTAATATTAATTGTTGAAGGTTTATAGGGTAAAAGCAGTCTAAGTATATGTCAGGTGTTGTCGTTCCTTCTAGCAGACCTGCGTTTAAAGGTGAACTGTTAGAAGTTGAGGGCAAAAGGTGATGAATTTTATCTCTAATTGTTATTATTTTATCATCAAAGAAGCTCATGAAGTCGTCACTACTCAGAGCTATAGGAATAGATGGCTCAGTAGAACTGTGACTGTCTGTCAGCCTGGCTACAGTGCTGAAAAGAAACCTTGGGTTGTTCTTATTTTCTTCTATTAGTGATGAGTAATAGTCTGATCTGGCATTTCTGAGGGCCTTCCTATAGGTTTTCAGACTGACTTGCCAATCTAAACGAGATTCTTCCAGTTTGGTGGAACGCCATTTACTTTCAAGTTTTTGCGAGATTTGTTTTAATTTGCGAGTTATACCAAGGTGCTAGTTTCCTTTGCATCCTCGTCTTCTTTTTGAGGGGAGCAACAGAGTCTAAAGTCGTCTGCAGGCAGGCCGTAGCACAAAATTATCAATTTGGGGGGGACTGAAGTTAACAAAAAGGTCCTCTGTTATATTAAGGTACGACATTGAGTTAAATGCTGATGGAATATCTTCCTTAAATTTAGCTATAGCACTGTCAGATAGGCATCTAGTGTAGAAGCTTTTATCTGATTTTGTATAGTCGGGTATTAGGAATTCGAAAGTTATTAAAAAAAATGGTCTGATAATAAAGCATTCTGCGGAAATACTATTGAATCTTCAATTTCGATGCCATATGCCAGCACAAGGTCGAGGGTGTGGTTAAAACAGTGAGTGGCCTTATGCGCACTCTGACTAAAACCAACTGAATCTAATAGTGAGTTGAAAGCAATACTAAGGCTGTCGTTGTCAACGTCCATGTGAATATTAAAATCACCTACAATAAGTACTTTGTCTGATTTTAGGACTAAACATGATAAAAACTCAGAGAATTCAGATAAAAATTCAGAATACGGGCCTGGAGCTCGGTAAACAACAACAAATATAATTGGCTGTACTGTTATCCATGTTGGATGTTGAAGATTAAGAACAAGGCTTTCAAATGAGTTATAATTTAGTTTAGGTTTAGGATTAATTAACAGGCTTGAATCAAATATGGCTGCAACTCCCCCTCCTCGGCCTGATCCTCTAGGAATTTGAGTATTATTATGACTGGGAGGAGTGGCTTCATTTAAACTAACATGTTCTTCAATGCCCATCCAGGTGATATCAAATCGTTTACTAATACTGATTTAGAAGACAAAGATCTAATTTAATAGTCCACATCTAATTTTAAGTATATCATTCATGTCAGGATGTTTTATATCCCAAGCTGTTTTTTTTCATTTTCATGTCCTCCCTCGGGTCTTTCCACTTTGTAGTGTGAATAATTTAGCCAGGGCCAGACTGGTGAAGGAAAAAGAAAGAGGTTTATTGAAAGACGTGAGCTCTGTGTTGGAGCTGTTAAATATTAATAAGGTCACAGGGTAATGCAATCATTAGGTCTGCAGTATGATCTCATGTTGGCCTCCGGGGTTCAGTTCGATCTATTTGGATACATTTCAAATTTGATTATAATATTACCCTTCCTATTATTTTTTACATGGCTTATATGCTATATTCTTGGGATTTTAAGTATATTATCCTAACCCCAACCTGTGAAGCTTTTAAAATAGTTTGACGTGGTTGGTCTGTTGTTTCTGTTGGACTTACTGAGCAGTTAGATAAGTGCTGATGGATGATCCCAAGGCTGTTCCCCACCATTGATACCGGTGTTGATTTTCTCTCTGGGCTTTGTTCCAGTATGTCACATGATACATTACAGGCTTTTGTTGACTATATTCACTTGAATAATATATGATGCCTGCAGCTATTATATGTCTAATATGTTATTTACTCTAATGAAAAGTGTCTACTCTCAGAGCACTAGCACAAAGTCAAGGTATCAAAGAAATCAAAGAAAAGTGTTTGTGTGTGTGTGTGTGTGTGTGTGTGTGTGTGTGTGTGTGTGTGTGTGTGTGTGTGTGTGTGTGTGTGTGTGTGATTCTAGGACCAGGTTACCTGCACCAATGTTTTCAAGAAATGACTTCAGTATTTGGAGTATCCTGAGGAACTGCATTGGAATGGTGAGAATGATGTTTATGTATTGTGTCAAGCTAGCTGTACCGTTCGCCGCTGTTTTCAGTGAAAAAGCTGTATAAATCCACTGTACACTACCCGCTCAACACCAAACTGCAGACAGAAAAAGTTAGAAACTAGGTGGTAAACATAGTGGAGCATTTAGATATTTCGCTCAGGGGTTGGCAGAGACCAAAAACAGAGCTAAAAGAGTGAATACTGGACTTTAAGGTCCCATATAATGCTTAATTTTCAGGTGTTTACCTGTATTTGTGTTGTTTACTAGAACATGTTTACATAGGCTACTTTAATGTTCAAAAAAGACTGTTTGTCTCATAATGTCTGTCTGAATATACCTGTATTCTCCCTCTGATCGACAGAATTGTTGTCATCACTTAGAATTCCTCATGGGGGAGACATAAACTACGCACTATAGCTTTAAACAGCATACCTGCATGTATTCGCCTTACAAGCCAGACCCACATCCAGATGTTGGTCTGGGAACTCACCATCAACAGGGCTCAATCTGAGGGGCGGGATAAACGGACTTTAAAACTCCCTCTGCACGCAATAGGATAGCGCTACAACCAACCAGAGCAACGCTAGTTGATAGATTCAACTTTTGCCGTATCCGGTTGGCAAAACTCCAAACACACCTTCCTTTTTAAAGAATGACTTCAGTGTCGTTCTTTGTTCTTTTCTTAAAGAAAAGTTTAACTCTTCCAGAAGACCACCAGCAGCAGCAGCCATAAGCCCGCCCACCGACTCTATACACCATGTGATTGGCCTGACTAGAATTTGGTTTTTCCAGTTCGCAAGCCAACGGAGAGTTGCTAGACCCCCCTGGCTGCAAATTACATTTGATGCCGCTAGGGTGTGTCTATATTTCTAGGCTATGCATGTATACCATTGTGAGCAGATTGCCGTGCATTAGCATTTTTCTCACAGCAAAGTACAGTCTCACTTCATTGTATAAAAAAATAGATGTAATGTGTTGAGCAGCATGTAATGTATAACCGTGTACATTTCTATACTTCCAGATTAGACCAGGAAAGAGTTCAGACACCATAATCCTTATATGGAATGTCAAAAACCTTTTATTCTTATTAATCTTATATTTGAACTTTTTTGAAGCATCATTTTATATTTTGCACCAGAGAAGATTACAGTAGATACAACACTACATTTACATTAATTCATTTGGCAGACACTTTTTTTTCCAAAGCAACATACTGTACAAATGACATCCGGACACTAGTAGGCTGCAACATGTTCGAAAATCAATATTTTCTTGGGCCTTTATAACAGTCAGCATAAATGTTACACTTTCAACGGTTGCTGTGTGAAAAGAATTCCTTTCCCTCTGTAATGAAACCCAGTCCTCTTCTTGTCAATTTTAGGAACTCTCCAAGATTACAATGCCAGTGATTTTCAACGAACCGCTCAGCTTCTTGCAGCGACTGACAGAGTACATGGAGCACACTTATCTCATCCACCAGGCCAACTCCTGCTCAGACTCTATTGAGAGAATGAAGGTACAGTAGTACGCTCTGTTACAAACGCAGCTTAGGCTTGGTACAAAAGGACACACCCACCCAAAAGCCAAATGTATTTATTTAATTCATAGTGTAATAAGATGGGGTGTGGAGATATGGAAGGAGGCAGTGGTGTATGGAATAAGATAAGATAAGATAGACTTTATTAAACCCACACTGGGGAAATTCCTGTGCTACAGCAGCTCAGAAGAAAAAAATGTACACACATCAGAATAACACAAATACATAAAAAAAAACTATACATAAAGTATAGGAAATAAAAAAAATAGAATTACTTATAATAATAATAGTAATAAAACAAACATATTTACACAATAAACACCCTTATATAAACAGAGAGTATATAAACACAGATATACAGATGAATAGAAAGTACATATTGCACAGTTGGAGGTAACAAAGAGTGATAAATAAATAAATAAGCATAGTGCAGAATATTGTCCAGTGATGGCTCGTATTACAGAAACAGCTAGCAGTGATACATTATGATGTTGCATTATGTTGCATGATGTTGCAGAATGTATGTATGTATAAGAGCATGTGTGTGAGTTTTGCACAAGGTGTAAACCTAAATCAAAGCTACAAAAGATGTGGAGGCCATGAGGAGATGTTGAGGCTGGTCACAGATCTGGAACATCCTGTACACATCATGTGCAAATTCCTAAAACTGTGTGACTTGGAGTGTGTGCTTATGTGCTGTTGGCAGTGTGTGGCTGCGTTTGCCGTGTCCGCTGTGGCCTCCCAGTGGGAGCGGACTGGTAAACCGTTCAACCCTCTGTTGGGAGAAACCTATGAACTGGTCAGGTAAGTGGGATTATACAGCACTTGTTCAAAACAGATTATACACTTAACACTTGTGTGTCCTCTAATGCTTCCCACTGTGATGCCTGGCGTCCCAGAGAGGATCTGGGCTTCAGGCTCATATCGGAGCAGGTGAGCCACCACCCTCCAGTCAGCGCCTTCCACGCCGAGGGCCTAAAGCAAGACTTTGTGTTTCATGGATCCATCTACCCCAAACTCAAGTTCTGGGGCAAGAGTGTGGAAGCGGAGCCGAAAGGCATCATCACACTAGAGCTGCCCAAGTAAGAACTTCTATTTGATTTCTTTTTTTTTTTAAAGATGGCATTCTTTGGTTTTTATCATATTTTCTTTAAAAAAATACAATATCAATCAACTCTTCCTAAAAAGACAAATAACTCTGATTGATAAGAGCTGTGACACTGTTTATACAAACCAGTTTCTAACTCTTCTAATGTTCCTCTGTATGAATAGACTTTTGTCACACATTCTCCTTTACTCTAGTGCTCCACTGATTTAGCATTGCACTCCTTTAACATTTTCGCATTATCTCACAACAGATAGTTAAAAAAGAGATACAAATCAAAGCAGCAGAACCAGAGATAACGTCTTTTTATTTCCACACATTCTTCTTTCTTGTCAAAACCTGGCACCCACATTACCCACAATGCAACTCTAATGTAACCTTGAGCCTCGAGCAGAGATGAGGAGCAGGCACAAAGGTCTGGTGAGCTCACTTCTTTCGACCTCCACACCCCCAGAGTTCTTTTAAAGTGCTCATATTATGCTTTTTGGCTTTTCCCCTTTCCTTTTATTGTGTTCTCTTTTTTGTGCACATTATAGGTTTACAAAGTGAAAAAGCCCAAAGTCCCCCCCCAAAGGGACTTACCATCTCCAACAGAAAACACTGTTCACCAACTGCTCCAAACAGCTCTGTTGTAGTCCAGCCTTTACTTCAGAGACACACGTGGTCACTTTGGAACACACGTTATAATGCTCGCCTAGCTGCTAGCATGGCACGCCCTCATACTCTGCTTCTGACTGGCTAGTAGTCCTTACCTAGGTACTGTCAGGACACGCCCTCATACTCTGCTTCTGACTGGCTAGTAGTCCTTACCTAGCTACTGTCAGGACACGCCCTCATACTCTGCTTCTGACTGGCTAGTAGTCCTTACCTAGGTACTGTCAGGACACGCCCTCATACTCTGCTTCTGACTGGCTAGTAGTCCTTACCTAGGTACTGTCAGGACACGCCCTCATACTCTGCTTCTGACTGGCTAGTAGTCCTTACCTAGGTACTGTCAGGGCACGCCCTCATACTCTGCTTCTGACTGGCTAGTAGTCCTTACCTAGGTACTGTCAGGGCACGCCCTCATACTCTGCTTCTGACTGGCTAGTAGTCCTTACCTAGCTACCGCGCATGTGCGACTCCCAACAAAGATGGAACAGAAGTGAGATGTCTCACTCTGTAGCTACAACAGAGAGCTCAACACACAGGGTGAAAAGAGGAGCAGCAGCAATGTGCAGTACAACAAAAATATGGTGTTTTTTTTTAAATTAAACTATGTAAACCTATTCAGATATAACCTCTAAATACAATTATGAACCTGAAAATGAGCTTAATATGAGCACTTTAATTTTCAGACTTTAGACTTTTAGACTCTTTAGACCCAACCAACGCTGACTCAAGTGACATCACTTGAGGTCATTTATCAGACCTCTGGAGACACTAAATCAAGGCTGAAGAACTTTGTTTTTTCTTGAAACAATTGTTCATTTCTTATACTGCACTGTAACTTTTATTCTCGTATTTTATCTGTTTTTATATTTTTAACTGTTTTCAACTGCTCTTTAATTTTTATGTAATTATGTATTTTGAATTGCCTTTTTTGCTGAAATATTCTATACAAATAAAGCTGCCTTGCCTAAAGGCTTAAGACAACTTGTTTTCACATATGCAGCAGTACTCCTGTGAACACATGTTGATGTGTGAAATCGGCAGAGATCCTCTTTAAGTCATTGTTTCATCTCCAGGTACAATGAAGCCTACACATGGACAAATCCTACATGTTGCGTTCACAACATCATTGTGGGCCAGCTGTGGATCGAGCAGTATGGAAATGTGGAGGTGATAAACCACAGGTAAGAGGACAAAAATAACCCACAGTCAGCAAGTACAATGTTTGCACATATGTATTGGACACTATACTTATTTTAGGATCATAGAGTACTGTTTTGCATATTTATCAAGTAGAACAAGTCTGATACAGTTCATATAAACAATTTGAGGAAGTTTGAACAGCAAGGAGAAAAAATGGACGGAGCAGATGAGGAAGTTTTGTATGACTCAGCCAGCAGAGAGTGAGAGGATGATATGCTTTTTTTTTCTTCTTTTCACCTAGAACTGGTGAAAGGTGCTGTCTGAATTTCAAACCGTGTGGCCTTTTTGGCAAAGAACTGCACAAGGTTGAAGGCTATATTCTGGATAAAAGGTATAGGCTTACACTGACACATGATGTTCAGAAAAGTCATTCAAATAATGAGTAGTCTTTGGTACCCAGACTTATTATTCTTGTCTTGAATGTTGAGGGAAATAGTAGACACACCCTGAATTATTCATTTCTGTGAATACTTTTTGCATATTGCAATATATGGCACCGGTATACAGTTTATCTGGCTTATGCCTTCCAAAGCGTATTCCTTTCTGCTCCCATATTGCAAAACAAATATGACTCAATAAGCTGTTTAAATATGCTTCATTTGTAAATCAGGACCTACAAAGTTAAGTAGCCGGGGTGACTCCCCTGAGATCATTTCCAACTTTAAATGAGCCCATTACAAAATCAAATAATGATGCTAATTGTCATTAAATGTATTCACCACCATCATAAGCAGCTCTTAACAGACGTGGGCTTAAAAGACTGAGGGAAAAGGCAGCTAGCACGTCACTGATAAAGTAAAACAAAGAGGAGCAGATGGTTCAATCAAAGGAGGACAAGCTGTTTCCAACACAACACAACAGAGCCAATGACTCAGCATGAATGACAAGTCCATGTGAACAAGACTAAATATGCAACCGCAAGATATTCTGACCGACTGACTGAAATCATTATCTAGTGTTTGTGCCTGAATGTGTTTATATCTGTGTGTTCCCACAGCAAAAAGAAGCTGTGTGCTCTCTACGGGAAGTGGACCGAGTGTGTGTATGTTGTTGACCCTGCCGCCTTTGAAGCGCATAAGAAAAGCGACAAGAAAGGGACAGGAGAGAAAAAAGGCAGCCAAGCGGTATTAGCTGTTTATTTTTGTGATTCGACATGTGTGATTCAAATAATGCAGTTTGATGACGGAGTTAATGGACAAATATCAGTATTTTTGTAAGTCAAATAAAATTATAATATGATGAGATCTTTGCTAACATGTATAAATGGCTTCTATCAAGAAACGCGGTATTAATGGGGAGCGTGCCTATGGTCCCACAGCCCTATGTTCCCACATTTCTAAGATTTTTTTCAAAATTAGGCCTTATGTTCCCACATTTAGAACCCTAACATAGGGCCTAATTTTAAGACAAATCTTAGAAATGTGGGAACACAAGGCTGTGGGACCATTGGGTTGTGGGAACATAGTGCTGACCCCGTATTTGCATCTTGCAGAAAGCATGCTTAATATGTAGACTTCTCAGTGCATCATCTGTTTGTCACTTGTGCCGGTGTTCAGGGTTGCAGCGGGGATCAGGAGGAGGTTCCCTCTCCAGCTGCAGACACTGTGGAGATGATTCCTGGCAGCCAGCTGCTGTGGAGAATCGCCCCTCGACCGGCCAACTCTGCCGAGGTCCGACCAATGAATAAGCTTTCATTCGAGTGCAGTCTTAAAATCAGTATGTGTCTGTAATGTTATACAAAATTGACCTGTAATTGCAGATGTACAGCTTCACGTCCTTTGCAATGCAACTGAACGAGCTGCATAAAGAAATGGAGGGAGCCATCCCTCAGACTGACTGCAGGCTGAGGCCAGACATACGGGCCATGGAGAACGGTGACATCGGTAATAATTGTTGGTAACATGCCGAAATAAAAAAGAAAGAAAGAATACTCTAGCGGCAATCTGAAACTCTACAATGTTATTATTCCAATAGACCTCGCCAGTGAGGAGAAGAAAAGGCTCGAGGAAAAACAAAGAGCAGCTCGTAAAAACCGCTCTAAATCTGATGAAGACTGGAAGACGAGGTGAGTTTTTTTTTTTTTTTTTTTTAATGAAACTGGACAGGGCATACTGTTCTCCTCTCTTAGCTCAACAGGCTAATGTATGCAGTTAGTTTTCATAGTGACATAAACGTCATTGCAGTATTTGTCACTGAATGGCCCGACCAAATTAAAGGCAATATTCAGACAATGGCCTTCATCTGTGTGCATAAAATGGACAACAATTGATATTTAACATTAATAAAGTTTGAACATTGTCAATTCAGATGACCCTCCGTTCAATCTGCTAAACTGAAGTGTCATTTATATAAATTTTGTTAACTTTTATATGCAGTTTTTTGTCTTTAATAGAATAGTTCTAATTTTTGGGAAATGCATTTATCCACTTTGTTGCCGAGAGTTAGATGAGAAGATACCACTCTCCAGGGGTGTAAATGTAGACCGTGCAGGGCACGTAGAGAGAGTGGACCCTCCAACAATGTGATCTGGGAGGAGAACTGGCCCTTGCTATATTTTTATATATATAGTCAGGAGCAATCTATAACAAAATGATATGCTATTTACCCTCCTGTTGGCCTTGGGTCAAATTTGACCCATTTTCAAAAAGTTTCCATATCAGAAATTTGGGTTTTCTTGTAAAAACCCAAAAAGAAAAAACACTTGTAAAAAGAAAAGTGACAAAACATTTCCGGAAAGCTTCCAAAACATAAAAAATAAAAAGTGACAAAGACTTTGGGGAAAAGCAAGAAAAGTGTCAAAAAAGACAACCAAAACGTTGGGGGGGGGAAAGTTTTTATTTAAAATTTTGACCCAGAAAAACAAAAAGTTGCATGGTCGACGGGAAGGCAACACAAGGGTTAAACCGAGGAGCCCATATTGCATATTAAACTGGGCCTACAATAATGTGTAGGGCGGCCTAAAGCCTTTATACATAGCTGTTTAGTGCCTAGAATACTAAGCTATTAAAATAATAATTGCTGGCATGATTTTCTTAATGATCTTTTAATGTTAAACATACATGTGGCACAGTGAATTTTTAGGATTACTGTATCAGTGGATGGCTACCTTAGTGACTACCTTACCTATAGGACAGGAAGCCAATCATCAATGTTTTTCCAGAAATAGGCCAATTTATATTTGCTAAAAATATGTTGGAGAAACTTATAAAAAAATGTATAGTTTGGTGACCACTGCAGTAACTCTGAGAACCCCCCATGGGACGGAATATCTCTGTTCTGCATAAAAAAAGATTACTGGGTAAAATGTATGTTGATGTCAAGTCCTTATTTGATCATGTGACGAGACGAAACGATACAAAATACGGTAGCTAGTTTAGGCGTAACCTTTATTATTATTAGTTTTGCATAACATAATGAATTATTTTGCTTGGTGCTTGTGGACTACAGGGAGTATAATGTTACAGCAGCATGTTTAGGCCCTGTTGTTGACCAACCACAGGCCCACAGTGGTATAGCCTAAGCAACTTATTTACCATACACATATAGGGAGTAGTATCAATCTTCTCATGTAATCAGGGTCCAAAATGAACTTTTTTGTCCACCAGCCAAATGGCTAGTGGATGATCATATTTTACCAGCCACTCAGTAGATAAACATGGTATTTTGGCTAGTGAGTGAAGCAAAACTACCAGCCACTTGCAAATTTAACCAGCATTTGGCTGGTAGATGTTAATTTTGGACCCTGCATGTAATACTCGGCAAGAAAACAAATGAGTGCATTTCACAACACGTCAAACTGTTTCTTTAATAAAGTGTAATTTACATAGACTTTATATGCAGTTTTACTTCTGGATAAATATAAAAAATAACATGACAATCATCTTTGTTTCATACTTTGAAATGCTGAAGCTAAATCTCAATGTTCCCTTTGACTGACTTGTTTTTCTGTTGCATCGTTGCTTTGATGTTAAGGAGTGCTGCCCTGGGCCCAAGGTTAGAGCTGCTCGCTGTTTGATGTGCCTGAAATGTGTGATGTGATCCCGTGATCTCGCAGTCTCAGTGTTTCCAAACACTTCTTATTCTCTTCAATTTAAATCAGATTTTTAGATTAGATTAGATTAAATTAGATTCAACTTTATTGTCATCGTACAAGTACAAAGACAATGAAATGCAGTTTGCATCCAACCAGAAGTGCAAAAAGAGCAGAAAAGTGCAATGTGATATACAAAGTATAGACAGGTATAGACAGGTGGTGCATAGACAGTAGTAGCAGTGTAGACAGTAGTATACAGTTGGTTTACAGGAGGTGGTTTAGAGTAATATAAATTAAATATAAATACGTGCGGTGTATTAGCAGTTACCTTATAAGAGCAGAATAAACATGGCTATGTAATATGAACAATGTATGAACAACATGTACAGATATGCAATGTAGTAGCAGTGACATTATAATAGTAGAAAGAATAATAGATATAGATAGATATATGCAGTGTATTAACAGAATATATTATAAGAAAAGCAGAATAAATATGGATATGGATATATATATATATATATATATATATATATATATATATATATATATATATATATATATATATATATATATATATATATATATATATATATATATAAAACTGCGTATTGCTTTCTGTTAAGATATGATAGAGAAGAACTGATAGAGAATAACTGATGATGAATAGAATCACAGTTTGGAGACAATGTGCTAATCTGCTCTGCCTTCCACCAGCATGGCAGCTTCCTGGAAATACTCACACATGAGTCCTCTCCCCCTAATCACTTCTCTCCTTGATTTCATGCAGCTAAGAAAAATCAATACAAAAGTAATATTAGTCTAACGCAAACAGCCCAAACTACCAACTCCCATGCAAATTACCCATAAGCTTGTGATGAAGCATGCCTGACCTTCCTTACCCGCTTTCCCTGATTTGTTTGAGTTATGTTTTCTGTCTGGTGTCACGTTGGTTTAATAGGAGCTCAAGCTGAATGCTTATGTGTCTCCGCTGTATTTTCAGGTGGTTTCAGCAGGGGCAAAATCCTCACACCAACACCCAGGACTGGCTCTTTTCTAGTGGATACTGGGACAGGACATACAGCCAGCTGCCAGACATTTACTAATGGACATTTCCTGCACAGAGAAATGAGCACCATACAGTGTCCTTTGTACGGAGCAGCGTTACCTTTTTTTTTTTTTTTTAAATGAAATAGGTACATTAACTACAAGCAATATGCAAAGAGCGTATTTAAACTGTGTGGCCTTAATCTACATTATGATGGTAAAATGTAAAGTTGTTGACAATGCTTTGAAATGTTGCATTTGTATTCACAGTGAGACCGGTTTGTTTCTGTTGATAATGGACTTTTAGCACGCACAGCGGAGAGGTGCTGATGCACAGGGCTTCATGGTTTTAGTGTCCATCTGTCTTCTTTTACATTCATAATAGTGTTTGACTCTAAATGTTTATCTGTATATATATATATACTTTACACAAATTCAACGATCAGTGACCTCATCAAGTCGTTCACATTCCCTCCTGACTCCATACATCCACTAGCAGTCAGTACATATTAGGGTTTTATATGGATGTTGTTCCTCTTGATGTATTTTGCCTTGTAAAGACAAAAATAGAAGTGATTTTTGTCTTGTCCACTGAATTCTGTGTCTGCTGAGCTCTGAACACACAAGAATTGACTTGTGTGAAGACTGTGAAGAGGTCTATTACTATTTTTGTGTATCATATAACCTGTCAGACAGACTAAACAAAGCTGAATGGGGGTTATAAGTTGAAATGGTGTCGAAACTGTTGGATTTCCAGGAGTTTTGCCTCCATATAGAGCATCACAAGTATTTTATTGGAAACTGAAATATACCAAGTAAAACACTTCAACATATTCATGTATGTTTTACTGTTTATGTGAAGTATGCTTGGGATGCAAGACTAAGTCTGAAAATATAGTGTAATCTGAATTAATAGTCTCTGTAACAAAGGCCTGCGTCCAACTCCCAACCTGGAACGAGTGGACCCTTTTTATTAAAAGATATGGACTTGGTAGTTGAGTTAGCAGAGCTCTCATAAACAATGTATACAAATATCCTGATGCGGCATTGGTACTTTGTATGTTTTTGCCTTTGTCTTATAGCACATAAGAGATGACTCTTTATGTGTGTAGCTACCATGGTCAGGGGTGTCCGGACTGGTTGGATAAGGGGGACTAAGTACCCAGTGCCCTAATGTGAGGAGGGCCCAAAACGATACTAGAATGAATAATTGTGGATGCAGGGAGGGACCCATAGATCGCCTTGCTACAGGGCCCAGAATTTTGTGCTACACCCCTGACCATGGTACGCAGCAAATTACATCAAATGTTTTATGTTTTCATGGGCAGTTAGAAGCAACATGAATGAATGAATGAATGTAGGTTTATTCAGTTACTAAATGTAGAACATGAAGAAGGCTGTGCTCTGAGGGGGGGATAACCAGGAGTAAAGGTGTTAAAATGTTAATATTTTCAGTGGCCAGTGTATGTGCTAATGGAGGTGTGATTTTCAAGTGAATGAGTGGAACTGAAATTAAATATCTTACATAGCCATCCATTATAAAAAGTGTTGAAAATAGAAATGGATGGCCAGGAACAATGTGAAATAATAAGACACCCATATGTTTTGCCTTTATATTGAATTAATGCAATTTTACTTTGCTTTAAGTGTAACTTATGCATAAGTAGCTTTCTCAGCACAATACTTAAATAAGTCACTAGATGGCGCATCTATGGTAAGAACACCCTGGGGCAGATACTACAAAAGCTAAATGCAAGCTGCTAATTTTGTAGCTAACTAAAAGTGGCAGGGGGTTAATATTCCTCCAAAAGAGATGCCTCAGCATAAGACTTAAGTGTGTGTTGATTCACTTGCAATAACCTGTCAAGATAACGGTCAAATAGTTTTGCTATTACATGAAAAAAACAGGTTTAGTCATAGCTAATATGCTAAGCTAGCACCTGTTGTCAGTGAGTAACGGTAAGGACAGCAAAGGAGACGCTAGCAAGGCAAGTTAAACGGGGTTGATGTCTTTGTGAACTTATGTGCGCATACTAACAGGATAATGCTAATTTTTTGATATATTTTATACTCCTATAGCAGCATTCATGTTGCTGAATATAAAACCGCGAATGGTGTAGCTACTTGTGAGCATTCAGTGTAGTAATGAGTGTTTATTTACTGATATTTTATTGATTTATTACTATTAGTTTTTCAGGCTGAATACAGGGCAGTTTCATTGAACAGAGACTAATGTAACTGCATCTTCTGCTGTTGTTTTTCACACGTTTGGTAAGTGAAAGTCAGAGCTCTTTCAGCTGACACACAGTGCTACTTGGGGAGTTAATGGCCACCATTGTAGCTGCCTTGTATATGTGTTTCATTCATCACCCATTTAGTCCTATTCAGGGTTACACAAGGCCGCAGCCTATCATAGCAGACCTTGAATTAGGAGGCACACATCCCAGACAGGTCATGGGTACATTACAGCTGACACATAATAAAGCCAGAGGTAGCACATACAGAGAGCAGGACTGAACTGAACACATTACATTAGGGCAAGCACTCCATCACATGGTCACAAGTAGAATAGCAGATTGTCTATTATGCCAGTTAAATGAGTTTTGAGCATGTCATGTTGTAAAGCTGCTGACACTGTATGTAGATGTGTGTGCTGGCATATTTCTTTGTGTTTTTGCAGTAAAGTGAACTGCAGCTGTCTAATATTGTGCTTATAAAACATAGTTAACTGATGGTCCAAAACAAAATTATGTTTTTATTTTGTGTGGTAATTCTAAGGAAAAGCTGGCCTGCATTATATATACAGTAGGCTATATAGCTTATAAACATCCAGAACTTGTGGAAGCTCTTCAGAGATGTTAGTTACTGCTTGAACCTGAATGCTTCCAGTATTTCCCTTACATTTCCCTTTAAGTAGTTTTAAAGTACATAAAACATTTTTCCATTATATATATCATTATATATCATTACATTTGATATTTGTTTCTCTCACTGCTTTTTATAAATTATTTTGAGAAATTAAAATCCAATCCATGCTATTTTGTATGGCTGCCCACTGCAATTAATAGATTCTTAGATGTCTAACCCTAACCCATAAAACCGCTTTACAAGATTCCCATTTTAAAGTAATCTTTAATCATTAAAAAGCCAACTGAAGACATTGTTTTCAACCAACTCATTAAGTTAACATTAGCTTAATTAGCTGGCTACAGTTGGTTAAAGATGCAGTAGGTAATCCTTATAAAACTAGCTTTCTGTCATATCTGCTTAAACTGACCCTATGTTCCAGTAGAACTACATGAAGCAGGTCATTTAAAAAAAAAATTCTGGCTCCTTTGGCACCTCCTACAGCCTGGAGTGCAATTTGCAAAAATCCACTGCTCCCTGTTCAGATGCACCAATCAGGGCTGGGGGGGTGTCTAACTGCGTGTCAATCACTGCTCATGCACACACATTCATTCTCCCTTGTGGGGGGAGGGGCTTAGGAGACCATTTTGGGCTTTAGCAGAAAGGGGGGAGGGACTAAGAAGTTGTCGATGTTCAAATCTTTTGGCTAAGTCCTGGATCTTCACAATCCTACCTACAGCACCTTTAAATTTACTATCAATAGCTGTCATTAAACGGTCGCCGGCTAAAAATGAGAAGCCAGTGTTTGTCTTCCTGTGACTGAATTCAGGACCTTTGTTTCTAAATTTAGTTTGACTAATAGCCTCTACACATAGACCAGATCGGGCGGTCATCGGCAGAAAAGGCATTTGGACTGATCAGTCTCCCTGAACTGTTCAAAATATGCCAGAGAACACACAGAGGAGACGAGACGTAATACGTCTCCATAACGGCAGGCGGCGCTAATCTGTATTGTCGGCCAAAAATGAAAACCGCCAGCTGATTGGACGAATGTGTCACGTGGGTCTGGTTGCTGCATCCGGATTTTGGATTTTTCAAATGGCCATTAATGGCGACTCGTTCAGAATACAATCTCAAATTCTACTAAAATAGTTCACCGAAACGTGTTTCTGAAAACATTTTAAGAAATAGGCCATGCAGTTGCTGAATCTGTCTTCATTTCAGATCGACAAAGGTCAATTTAAAAGATTTTGAGAGACTCTAGTCACGGCCATTCGGCTCCCTGTTTCCGGGTTAGCACTCCACCAATCAGATTGGTCATTTGAGCCCTCCCGACTATGCCCTACAAATCGGCAAAAATTAAGGCCGATGGCCCTTCCAATGGACGACGGCACGGAACACAACGCACAGAATTGAGTTACTGACCTCGCCAGACTGTTTGACGGCCGATTTTCGGCTTGGTCTGTAGTGGGCTTTAGGCTTAGTTGCTTTGAGTGGTAAATCTGACCTGTAATCGTTATAAACTGCAAAATGGAAAGCTTGACAGGTGTAGCAACAGTAGCTTACGGGGGGCTGTGCTTGCCTAATAGAATTTCAAATTAATTTCTGTGGGTTTTTAACTAAGCTTGTCTGCATAATATGACTTTGTAATGATGCCAAAGGGTATGTGCGGTTAAAGAAGTTGGTGTGTCACCCATTAATGACACGTCCTTAGTCTGCAGGGCAACTATTAATGCTGACAGGGTCAACCACCCTGGATCCTGTCTCAAACGCAACCGGTCTTCCATTAAGCTTCACATTTCGTAAGCAGCCTACAAATGGCGAGGGCACGGGGTCTCGGTTCTGCTTTCTTGTCCCTGAATGGAGAAGAAGAGAAGCAGGAAGAGAACTTTTCACCATCAGTACTTTTCTTTAATATATTTGTTTAACTATTCATCTGTTAAGTAAGTATATTTAGTCGTCTTTGATATACTTTAATGCAATTGCACGCATGTGTATACATACAGTATATACGCATGTGTGTGCCTACATATACATACATACACTTTATTTATTTATCATGTTTTGTATGTTCGACATAGATACAAAACAGAATGAATACAATGATAAAAAGCTGATATTTCGAAAGATATTCTGCGACATGTTTGGTGGATTTACCTCCTACGTAAAGTGTATCCAGTGTTGTTGAGGTGGATGTGAAGGGGACGGCTTTCTGCTGAGAAATGGAGTCCACCACTAGTTTGATAACGTCACGTTGTTTGGACACTGGAGGACAAAAGTACTAGAATCCAAAATCTATAGCTACTCATGTATCATGACATCTGTGTGAAGTGTCAGCACGAGAAGTCGTACCTGTAACCCGGTGAAACTTTCCATCACAGAGGCTTTCGCGAGGAGTCACTGAGACATTGACAGCCCTGTTACCATCATTCACTCTGACACCCACCTGGTAAAAGATTACAGTCACTAAACATAACGTTTTGTTCATTTAATGCTGAATTTCTTTCGAATTGCTGCCTGATCAGCTGTCATAGTTCATACTTAGAAGGATTCACCTTGTTCTCCATTAGAAAGACATTAAGGCTGGCCTTGTGACTTTGCACATGGAAGAGAAGACCTGTCAGGTATTGAGGACGCAGCTCGAAGGCCAACACAAACTCAGAGCCAATGGTGAAGTAATTCTCTAAAACAGAAATAGTCCTTATTAGACTTAAGGTCTGTTTGTTGTAACTTGCACTCATACTGCCCACTGACAACAGGGAAATACATCAGGATTCATGCAATTTGTCAAACCCAAGACGATGTGACCGCCGCCAAAGTATGTCCCGATCTCTGCGAGCCCATCGAAGCAGGGTAAAGTTTTGTAGCTTGCCTCAGGGTCCACCACAACAACCTCATTCATTTTGAAGTCCCGTATACAACCAATAACACTGTTCATGGGAATGTTGTGTCCCTGAGGGAGGACAGGAAGAGAAAAGAGAAGAGGCTCAATATGTAAACAAATGAGAGGAAAATACAAACACTGATTGAGGTATGATACAGACTTTCGTGGTGTTGCTTTTGGGATCACTGCCCAGATACACAGGGTTGTGCAGGTCTAAAGATGATCCCTCATTGTTTGGCAGATGTCCATCAGTCACACGGAACCCATCAACCAGCAGATGAAAAGTGCTCTTCTCCACACTGAATTCAACCTGTTACACAGGAGAAGTGACTCAACACAAGTCATTCGCCTAAAGACCAAACCAAAAGATTTTAGGTTGCTGTCACTGTGATCCTTAGCAACCGTAACTAAGCAGGAAGGCCTGTCTAGCATTGGACTTCTCCACATGTTGAAGCTGATTGCATTGGCCTGTTATCAGAGCGATTATAATTGAAAGAGTTTGGATGGTGATGTGTTTTTTAGCCTTTACAAAACCAAAAGAAAATCCTATAAAAAAAACTATAGGACTGTAACTTTAGTATGGCTACCTACTGGCTACCTGCAGTACTAGGCCTGCACGATTCAGGGAAAAATATGAATCACGATTTTTTTAGCTTAGAATTGATATCACGATTCTCTGCCACAATTATTTTTTTCACAAAGTGTAATGTTTGTTGCACACATGAACCATGACAAAACAAAACAAATTGTCAGTACCAAACCTGATACAGGCTCTATCTGAACTAAACATGGCCCTGATACAAGCTCTATCTGGACTAAATATGGCCCTGATACAGGCTCTATCTGAAATAAATATGGCCCTGATACAGGCTATGGACTAAATATGGCCCTGATACAGGCTCTATCTGGACTAAATATGGCCCTGATACAGGCTCTATCTGGACTAAATATGGCCCTGATACAGGCTCTATCTGGACTAAATATGGCCCTGATACAGGCTCTATCTGGACTAAATATGGCCCTGATACAGGCTCTATCTGGACTAAATATGGCCCTGATACAGGCTCTATCTGAATTAAATATGGCCCTGATACAGGCTCTATCTGAATTAAATATGGCCCTGATACAGGCTCAATTTATGTACAGTATCAAAAACACACTCTTTTACTGCTTACCTTTCATGTCTTCAGCTGTCCTACCAAAACAATTTTTTAATCGAAGTCATTTAAAAATTAAATTGGGAACAGGTTGAATCGAGATCGCGATTTTATAACGATTAATCGTTCAGGCCTATGCAGTACCTATAGCATTATTTTCAAAGTCAAAGGGCATGTTATTAGCTAACCAAATTATTTTGTGGGGTTACAGGTTACATTAGAAAAAAACCTGGTCAGAAATGGAACTTCTGCCCTGTTGGAGCCAAACTTGCACTAGATATGGTCCCCTAAACCTTCAAAGAATGTTCCCTGAATGTCCACAAAGTAACGTCCCCCTACCCTTTTAAGACTTTTTCGGAAAACACTGAATTTCTCATCATTTTCATGTATGTAGCCATCATTTGCATCCTTTGGATCATTTTGCAGTTTTTGTTTCTAATCATGTAATCTGGAAACAAAATCTGAAAAACAGTTTTCAAATAACTGATGGAGTTTAAGCACTAGCACTACGTCATCCTAGCTAGCTATAGCTGATATAATCTACATAATCTACGAGAGACATGCTTCATTTCAGGCGACAAAAAAAACTCCACAGTCATCGACCAGAAATAAAAAGCTGCATTTGTTTGCTCGTGTGTGTAATTGTAGACCCCAAATTACTTCGTATTTTGAGTGGTAAATTTGCCACCATTATCATTGTAAGCTACATATGTGCCACGCAAGAACGGAAAGTTTGACAGGCGTAGCCAAGCCGCGCAGCAACAGTAACTAGGAGGGCGGAGCTTAGCAAATGGTCAATTACTCTGTGCCAGTTCCCGTCGTTGCTCTTCTGCTTGTGCTGGATGATTCTGTTTTGCCCGAGGGACATCTTGATCTTGCCATTGGCCATGTACAGAGCCAGCAGGGGAATGGCTCCTCTCCCGGCTACATGGAGGATCAACCCTTTGGACGTCTTGGTCTTTACGTCAAGGGAGAAGTGAGGCCTGAGACACAAGAATAGTACAGTTAAGTCCCTTAAGCAGGATTTATGCTTCTGCGGCAGCTCGACGCAGAGCTTTCACTGTAGTCTACGCAAGTGGCCTGAAAGTTCATACTTGTGCGTTGATCTCTCTAAGCTTTAAGAAAATAGCAGGACCCGGCGTGTGTGTGTGTGTGTGTGTGTGTGTGTGTGTGTGTGTGTGTGTGTGTGTGTGTGTGTGTGTGTGTGTGTGTGTATGTGTGTATATATATATATTAGGGCTGTCAGTTTAACGCGTTATTAACGGCGTTAACGCAAACCCATTTTAATGCCGATAATTTTTTTAACGCACGAGTAACGCATAGAGAGAGCAACGGGATCTGTTAGTCCACTTCTTTAACTGTCTATGGCCACACCATGTCCCGCCCTACGAAGCAGCTGATTGGTTTGGTTTAGGCATTTCACCGCGAGTGGTGAGGATAGTGGATTGGTCAGGGGATAGGACCTGAACAAATTGAGTTACGTTACCTTCGACGCCTGGCCAATAGTAGTGATTGAAGGGCGGGTCTTGTAATTTCGCAGACCGCAAACAAAACAGACACAAGCCTCGGCCGGTTTTAGCTTGCTAGCCGCGTAGCTTGTAGGCTCGTGACGGCGATTATCTTCAGAGCGAGCGAGTAGTGACTCTACAGTCAGTGAGAGAAACAAAGTGTCTCCTCTGTTCTTTCTGACCACGGTGGGAAACCTGGAGCAGGAAAACCCTCTCCTTGATTTTACGTTGGTTATGAAAGAGAACGAGAACCAGGAAATGAGTCACGGGAAACCAGTTGCTATGAGCCCATAGACAGTAGGACCAGCCACGCTCGCCTCAGGCATGAGGCAGTACTATCTGCAGTACTACCTGCAGTACTATCTGCAGGACTATCTGCAGTACTATCTGCAATGGAAAATCGAGGTAACAGCGTTACATTATGTGACAGATTATTAGAACCAAGTGTGAATGTTAGTGTGAAATTGAACATAACGTATATGACAATGTTGTTTTCAATAAAAAAACAGTCACAAAGCAAGCCAATCTACTTTTCCATGCTGATAAGAGAATTAAAATGAGAAAATATAATGGGACAAAAAGAAATCAAGGGACATTTAGAATAGATAAAAATGTGCGATTAATTGCGATTAATAGCGAGTTAACTATGACATTAATGCGATTAAATATTTTAATCGCTTGACAGCACTAGTATCTTTTGGTATGCATTTCAGAAAAAAATGGTTAGGATTCAGGTGTAATTGCAAATAGTGATTATTCATGATTAATCCACTGAAAATTCTGATTAATTTGATTAAAAATTTTAATCATTTGACAGCCCTAATATATATATATATATATATATATATATATATATATATATATATATATATATATATATATGTATGTATATATATATATATATATATATATATATATATATATGTGTGTGTATATATATATATATATATATATATATATTAGGTGTGTGTATTGTTATTAAAGGGGGGGGACGAGTACCGACTCTAGAGTCATAGTGAGCGTCTCCCTTGTTCTTTCTGAACACGCTATGGAGAAGGAGAACCAGGAAATGAGTCTGGGGGGGGGATGCTACCATGCCACGGCCAAGAAGACCATCACAGTTGTTGTGCTCTACGTTGCCGCAAGGTGTAGTTACATTTGGTAGGTGCACGTCAGGCTACGCCGTAGGGTCCGGTGTAGGGTCCGTATCAACACGTACCTACGTATGTACCCACGTGTTGATTTAACGCAGCAGCATACATTGGCTTTTATACGGTTCATATGAATGAATAAATAGATGGATGGATGGATGGCTGAATAAACATTTTATTTAGTTTTTTTATTAGATAACATACCCAAAAGGATACCAAACCCAAACATTTCTGAAAAACACTGTTATAATTTCCACATCTTCAGGAAAGAACAATGTTTTTTATTGTGTATATATAGTATATAACTACAGTTACCTGTGATTGAGGTCCTGTTGAGGCAGGGTGTAACTGAGCCAGCTGTGCTCCACAGAGAGCTGCCATTCACCCCGGTGAGCTCGCCGGGGTTTACACTGGCTGCCTGCCGGAGCCTGAATCTGACACACCGCAGATAAATCACTATATAATTATTATTAATTATAACAGCAGTGGGTGAATTATAATGGTGCTGTACAAATAATGGCTTGTTGTGCTCACGGGTTTGTGTTTCTTGGGCCTTTTCAATACGGGTGCTGGTAGCAGCTCGGTATGTGGTGGCGGATGGAGACTGCACAGGCCAAGGACTACGTCTACCGTTTGTGAAAATGAGCTTAGATCGGCAGGTATAAAGCTCTGCTCAGGCCTAAATAAACACAAAGTCATGTAATTATAGGAGAAAGGGACAATATAATCTGTATTAGAACAGCTGTGGCATTATAAATAACCATTTCTAATGTTTCCAAACCTCCTTGTGTAGAGGTTAGCGATGCAGCCTTTAAATTTCCCTCCTTGCAAATGTTGATCCACTGGCCTGCTATGGGGTGATTGTCCCTGAATCACTTTTACATTATCGATGCTGAGCTCCAGCCTGAGAAAATCAAGACGGGTTCAGTAAAGGTTCCATTCAATTCTAACTGAGATAAAGGACAAATCTTACCCTGTTGGCCTGCATACTGCAGACAAGTAGTGCCAGCTTCCGTCATTGTACCTTTTATCCGACCTCAAGGTATAATTATCACTATTAAATACTACGTAGCCATCAGCCAGGGACAGCTGCAGGTCATGGACAGAGATGGAGCCCTGAGATTGGAGATTGGAGAATGCCAATAGAGTCATTATGAGCATTAGCTTTTGTTTCTTGTTTAAAGCAGAATGTGAGCCATGCAGGGTTTACCTGAGAGCTGCTCCTGAGAAGAGCACCATGTCCGTCTGTGCTCCTGAAGCCCAGAGAGACTCTGACTGGCTGTTCGCCCCAGACAGACGGGGAGTCAACAGACAGAGCTGAATACAACGTAGCTGAACGAACACCCTGCACAAGCCACAAACCAGTGTCGGGAGAAATATTCAGATCCTTTAGTTAAGTATAAGTACTGATACCACACTGTAGAAATACTATATTACAAGTAAAAGTCCCGCATTGAAAATGTTTCTTAAGTCAAAGTATGTAAGTATCATCAGGAAAATGTACTTAAAGTATTAAAAGTAACAGTACTCAATGAAGAAAAATTCTCACATTTTAGAAACTGGAAACGATCAAAACAGTTCTGTTGATCAAGTAAATGTTTAATCGGCTAATCATTATAGCTGGACTTGTAGGTCTATATATTGTTTAATTTATAATAAAACATCGTATTTCATAAACTTCATCTGTTTAGTGTGCAAAAATCTTAAATTGTAAAGTAAGTAACTAAAGCTGTCAGATTAATGTAGTGGAGTAAAAAGTTCACCAAAAACGGAGAAGAAGAGGCGGAGCATGCGCATAAAGCTTGCACATTGTATACAAACAGGCAGTAGAAGAAGAAACCAAACACAAGAAGACGACGAAAATAGCTAGTGCAAGGAAACCAGAATCGTCTGTGTGGACCGATAGTGAATTGTTGTTGTTGCTATGAGACGTCGTCGCGGGATAAGAGATCGAAGGCTAGATGTCGAGGGGTGTGGGAATGACATCATCGATACGCAAGTATGTGGCTTCGCCGTCCAAACGAAGCTGCAAGGGCGGCGTTTTCTAATTTTTTCACCCTGGGACCAGGTTTCAAAAAAGTGCATCTTCAGGCAGCGCGTTTACAGGATTCGTTTGGACGATCGGCCAAAACAGTGCAAAACATGTGCGTTTATACCAAAAAGTATTTCCATGTGGATGGCCCCTAAGTAATGACAACAACACTGTCGGGGCGTCCACATGATACAAGCCTTCCGTGATCGTGCACGGAAGGCTGAATGCAGTTGCTAGCAGCTAAGGACAGGAGAATTAAAAAAACATGATGGACTCTTCAGAAGAGGTAATTATCTTCTATCTTCTATCTATCTTCTGCGCGGGATATTGTGAAAGGTCACCGGACGACACAATCTTCTGAACATAGTCACACTGAGAAATACAGAGTTGTGTGGAGCTGATAGTCTTAATTAGCTTTGTTGCAACTCATTTGGCAACGGCTTGAATGTAACGGACGTTTATTAATATAAAAAAGTTACGCACTAAAGCTTTAAGTACAGTACTTGAGAAAATGTACTTAGTATTCATTCCACCACTGCCAGAAACACACAGTATCAGATTATATTCTCAATGTTCAGTCCTATGCATGAAGCTTAGAGCAGCCATGAATCCGGGTCATCTCTTTTTGGCAGTTTACCAGTAGTGAGACCGGACATCCATCGCTGACACCGATCGTCCTGTTGTACATTACGATGTCAGTGTCTGCTGTCAGGTGATCCACGCATCCTTTCAGCGGTGGAGCTGTGATGTCGTGCCTGAGATCCAAAGGCATTAATAGACAGAAAACAGTACAAAAGGCTAATCAAATGTACAGTAGGGCTGGGTCAAAATAAATCGATTCTCCAATTAAAATCGATCTTTGTTTGAGTGATCTAATATCGATTAATAAAATCCTGCAATCGATCATTTAATATATGCCTTGTCACAATGGATGTGGTGAATTGACCCCCACATTAACCTGGTGCATTATAAAAATAGTTGCTTCTTGCTGGTACAATTTACAGCATAAGTTCTATGAGAATGTCTTTTATATAGAAACAAAATTGGTATTGTAACTGAAATGTCCCCTAACTTAATTGATATTTAAGGACAAATCCGGTGCAAAATGAACCTAGGGGTTAATAACACACGTGTACCGAGTCAACCGTTCTCTTGGATATGTTTTCATGCTAATCGAATGTGACCAGACTAGCTTAT
Organism: Gymnocephalus cernua; assembly: GCA_023631565.1. Classification (NCBI taxonomy): domain Eukaryota; kingdom Metazoa; phylum Chordata; class Actinopteri; order Perciformes; family Percidae; genus Gymnocephalus; species Gymnocephalus cernua. Next base: position 6,206,635 of record CM042432.1, read on the forward strand.
AAAACTAGTCATGGGTAAAGTAAAAAAAAAACTCTATTTCTATACCACTAACAAGGCTCAAAATAGCACCACACTTGAGCCATGTGTCAAGCCGTGCTTGAGCTATGTTACTGTTACTGGTTATACGGCGTTCGACCGGTCGTGACTGTTTTCCCAAGATGGCGCCTGCATGTATACGTGAACGTGAACGTAAACTATCTTTTTAATAAACTGTCTGTACACTTACTTACAAGTTCTCGGTTTACATGTAGGGACCTCATTATGCTACCGTGGAAGTGTGGTGCTATTTTGAGCCTTGTTAGTGGTGTAGAAATAGTGATTTCTTTTTACTTTACCCGTGCCCTGACGACTAGCATTATAAGCTAATTAGCAGTTTGCGCTAAAACTGGTCACATTCAATTAGCATGGTGGGGTGGTGATGGTACAGTGGATATGACACATGCCTTTGGTGTGGGAGATCCGGGTTCGATTCAACCAATGTGTCCCTGAGCAAGACACTTAACCCCTAGTTGCTCCAGAGGCATGCAACCTCTGATATATATAGCAATTGTAAGTCGCTTTGGATAAAAGCGTCAGCTAAATGACATGTAATGTAATAAAAACATATCCCAGAGAACGGTCGACTCGGTACACATGTGTTATTAACCCCTAGGTTCATTTTGTGCCAGAATTGTCCTTTAATGCAGAAATGTAATCAAATCGGGACCTTGTGTTTCAATCTAAACGATTCTGGAAATCATTGGCAATACCCAGCCCTAATCTTATGAGCTAAATAGTGAATGTTGCTGTTTCGTTACCTCTGTCTGAGCTGTGACGGTAGACCCCCGATGTAATAAGTCATGAAGTTTGTTCGATTGTGATCTGTGGAGACCTGCTGTGGTCCGTAGTGCACAGTAAACCTGTCTGCAATAGCGATTGCAAAGTGCTGGTCCTGAGACAGGACACATCATTTTTAGTAAAACAGTTCAAGAATGGATTAAGAAAGCTTGCACTGTTTGATGTTCATTATGTAAAGTATTTTAGATCATCTTACAAACAGAGACACTTTTTCAGCACTCTGAACTCTCAGCTCCCGGCCTGCTTGCTGTCCTTGAAGCACCAGGAAGCCTCTCTCCACAAACACACAGAAAAAAGACTCCTGTAGTAGCAGATAAAACACAAAATCATGTCATATGTTTAGTACCACATGTATCCAGTGCAATGTTCCCATCCACTGTGTTCTACTGATATTTCATTTTCATTTTGTAGAGCATAAAGCTGCTATCAGTAAGAGTTGGAGTGGTGCTTCTGTAAATCTGTTGAACTCAGAAACATCATACTTCATTTCCGATGTAGAATAGCAAGGCGTTTGTCTCTCGGCTGTTTGTGTGAAATTTGAACTGTCTTCTCTTTCTGTTGTCCGGCTCCTTTATGAATGCCATGCGGTAACCTGTTCCCTCATAATAATCAGACACCTCTGACTGGGGAATCCTAAACAAATAATAGGGATTCTTTATCGTCATTTGACCATTTTTACACACTTCTGTAAACAGTGTAACTTTTCTGATGCTTACTTCACAGTAGGCTGCTTTGCATCCATATTGACTGCATGCTTGTAGTTGAACAGACAAACAGAATTGTCATTTATGTAGGAGAGTTTCATCGCTCCTTTGAACTTGGGGTAATGCAGCTCCACTGGAGGCTAAAAGAATCAAAAGAAGACGGACTGAAAATGTTTTCAGCTACTTTACAACAATTATCTATTAGATCTCTGACTTGGATCTGTGACTTTATAGTTTGTGTCACTTATTTATGGAAGCCCCATTTTGGCCAAGAAAAAAAAATACATGAAAAGGTAGACATGATAAAAAACAATAATAATGGTAAGTAACAATTACAATTAAAATTATGACAAGTCAAAATTGAGATACTAAGTCATACATTTGACTCAATAAGTTATGTCATACTACATGTAACTAAAAATTCTAAATTATGACTTACTAAGTCAAAATAGTTACTTTGCCAAAAGTACAAGATTGTAAGTCAAAATGATGATGTGTCAATCAAAAATTTGGATCAGAGACTTTGCAATTCCCACTGGGTGCCAATTCAAATCAATAAAAGCCTTGTCTGATAGAAGTATTTTTTCTGTTTCTACCAGTGTGGAAATACAATACCGTAAAGTCCTCAGGATAGCCGCCCACATAGATAACAAGACTGTCTGGATCCAGTTTGTGGAGGCCGGTCGTCGTGTTTGGAAGGTTACGTTTAGGAGTGAGGCTGACTGGCTTCTGTGATGTGAAGTTCTGTGTGATGTTAACTTCAGCATCTTGGTAAACTCTGCAGGAAATGTTGACACAGAAATAATCTTTTAATTCCACTTGGTGGAGGAACTTTCACTTTCTAAACTCCTGTCATGTGCATGAAGTACCTGTGGAAGACAACCCTGTAATAGTCTGAGGTCACATTGGTGGTTGTTTTTATTTGGCTGGTTTCCACCTCATGGACAACTCCACCCAGCTTGTAGACACAAATCAACACATTGCTTCTGATAGCCATCCCAATGTAGTCTCCAGAGGCCTGAAAATGAAAGAAGAGCATGACAAATAAGAACAATAAATGAAAAAAATATTCTGTCACTAAAACTCATTTTCTGCAAATAGTACTTGACAGGTATGTCAGCTGTAAGCTAACATTGGCAGATGTCTGTATTTCAGGAAGCAGACACACTCACATTCTTGTTGCCCAGGTAGAAAATGAAGCTAGAATCTTTGTGTTTGTTCTGGCGTCCCATTCGTCTGAAGTCAGCCTTGGAGGGATTGTTTTGATGGCGATTGAGAAGCATATCGATGGCTGTAAACGATTTTATGTCTTCAGGGTTTCTCGGAGGACGAAGCTCAACGTAACCTTTTCCGTTGAAAGTGGTGGCAACTGGGAGCTGTGAGAAGAGCAGTTGAAGTTGAAATTATTGGTGTAAATATGGATTCACAAAAAAGACGATTTATTGTGTTTTATTTTTTTGGCTGCTTTAGAGCAGAAACGACCTGTGAACCCAAGACATAGACATATTATAGGTTGATATGCCAAACGTGTTAGCAAACAGTTGCTTTACTTACACATCTAACAGATACGGAGCAACATTATCATTCATTGGTCTGGTTTGTGTCCGACTGATTAAAGTAGGTTCACTATTGTACTGTTACACAGTGTCCTTTTAGCTTATTTTTCCTCTCCACCAGCTCCTGAGGGACAGATCTGTCTCTTTAACTGCTAAATGTTGCACTACACTCAGCAGCTAGTTGCTAAGTGCGCTATTTGGTGCTGGGAAGAGAGTATAAAGTAGGGTTTAGAGCTTTTTTTTGCCTGCTGCGACTGAAAATGACACCATGAGAGCTGTGAAAGTAAACCAAAACATGACAGTTGCAGGTCAGAAAACCAAAACAATAGGGCCGAAAGACACTTTTAGGCTACTTAGAGCTGAGAGGAACGACAGAATCAGATGATAATTGTTTGTGGGTTAATCACTATGAGGTACACCTTTCACGATATAAATCAAATATTGTTTATAGCGGCATTAAATCAAAGCTGACAAGGCAAGAAACAACAAGCTGAAAGGCACACTTTACCCTATTAATAATGTGTCTTGTCTCCTCTATCACATCCTTGATTCTCCTGATGCATTCTGTCATGTTGGCAGTAAGAGGCGTCTTCCCACTGAGAGCCTCAACTTGTGTGATTTTGTCTTTCAACACAGGAAGGGCTGTGTTCAAGTTCTTCACTGAACAGACACAGAAGACAAACATAACAACATGATTATATGCCAGCTGCCAGAAGACAATTAAAGGTGCTCTAAGCGATGTTGAGTGACGGCACTTCATGTTAACGTTCAAAGTATTGTCAAACAAAACGAGGCTAGCTCGCCCCTCCCTCCTCCTCATCCCGTTGGTTGGTTATTGGCTGGAACACTGTTTATGTTTGGTGGTGCAGGTTGGTCAGTTTGTTTTTGTTGCCTTTTTTGGAGCCTGGGCTGTCTACAGAGACCACGTTTTTTTACAGTGTGTTCAGGGGACAGGCAGCTCGCGGATAGGGAGGAGATGTTTGCTGTATGTGACAAAAAAATGTTGTAGCCTAAAAAACGCGTGACATTGCTTAGAGCACCTTTTATACATTTTTAAAAAAAAGTCTAAAAACAGAGACTATGTGTAATACGGAAGGTGGCTGATTTCTGCCATTAAATACTCACATGCCTGGTCTGCATCAACCAACATATCATCTTTATTCACACTGACATTGGTCTGAGTTATTCTCTCCACTTTCTGACTGATATTTCTCAGTCTCTCTGTTATATTACTGATTGTGGAGTTAGAGGCAGCTGCAGTTGTTTTCGCAGACTCTATCAGAACGTCTGTGTCATCTGAAATCAAATAAACACACTATGATCTTCTGTGACGCAGGTACAGTGTGTAAATGTTTCTTGCCAAGTGACCCACTGACCTCTTCTGATCTTTTTGAGGTTGTCACTAACGGTTGGGATGCCCATTCTCAGCGATTCTCCTTTTTCCTTCTGCGTATTCATGCGGCTTTTGAGGGTGTACACTTTACGTGACAGCACTGTTCAAAGGAAATCAAAAGCTTTTCACCTTTGTGAATTAAAAATTAACAGAATATATTTGACTTATTATAAACTATGCTGTTTTCACACTTTTGAAGTCACTCTGAGTCTCGTTGGCTTCTGTCCGTAAGCGAGTTGAATTATCTTCGAGTCCTGGGGCCCCGTTGACGAGGCCTCCCTCCTTCACATCCTAATTAATAGAATTAGAATCATATTAGTACTAAGTGTGGATGAATATTTATATTATTAAAACATTCAGGTTACATTACTAATAGCGTCTAAGTTACCTTTAAGGCTTCATCCGCAGCCTCTCTGGACTGATTTGCTGCCGACTCTGCCTTTTCTACGGCATTTAGGATGCTGTTACACACACCTGTACCCAGCACACTGAGCAGCTCAGTACTGTTGGTAGCATTATGAAGCACTCTGCAATAACATACAGCATGGTGCTTGAATAACAACACACACACACACACACAGTTGTCTTCAGTGTTCATCTAAGTCAGAATTCTTCAACAGGGGGTCCTCAGTGTTAGTGCAGGGGGGCCGCCAAATTATTAAAAAAAAAAAAAAGTTTTGTAAGTTTTTTGTCTTAAAATATCTGAACATATAAATTAAAGGTCCCATGACATGGTGCTCTTTGGATGCTTTTATATAGACCTCAGTGGTCCCCTAATACTGTATCTGAAGTCTCTTTTATATAGACCTCAGTGGTCCCCTAATACTGTATCTGAAGTCTCTTTTATATAGACCTTAGTGGTCCTCTAATACTGTATCTGAAGTCTCTTTTATATAGACCTTAGTGGTCCCCTAATACTGTATCTGAAGTCTCTTTTATATAGACCTTAGTGGTCCCCTAATACTGTATCTGAAGTCTCTTTTATATAGACCTTAGTGGTCCCCTAATACTGTATCTGAAGTCTCTTTTATATAGACCTTAGTGGTCCCCTAATACTGTATCTGAACTGTATCACTTTGAAAGTTTGAAAGCCATGATGTCTCTCTCTCATGGGTTGGCCAAATTCTCTGGGCGGGCAAAGCAGAGAAAGGGGAGGAAACCTTTCCCTTTATGACATCATAAAGGGAAGATTCCTGATTGGCTCATCTGAGCTTTTATTTTCTCAAAGGCAGAGCAGGATACCCAGGGCTCGGTTTACACCTATCACCATTTCTAGCCACTGGGGGACCATAGGCAGGCTGGGGGAACTCATATTAATATTAAAACAACCTCATAAAGTGAAATTCTCATGCCATGGGACCTTTAATATGAATACAACATTTTAATAGCAAAAATAAATTGATTGATTGATTTGTGAAACAAAAAACATGTAATCCACACATTGAAGATAAGCTTACTATAGGTAAGGCCAAACAGGATTTACTGTGCCTTCCGCATGTATGTTTAAAGGACAAATCCGGCGCAAAATGAACCTAGGGGTTAATAACACATGTGTACCGAGTCGACCGTTCTCTGGGATTTGTTTTCATGCTAATCGAATGTGACCAGTTTTAGCGCAGTCAAACAACGAACGCCGTGCAACCAGCAACTAGTAATGGTCAAATGAAGCTTCGCGGACCACTGTCTTTATTTTCTGAGCTCTCTAGATGGCGCTCTCTGTTCAAAGAAAAAGGTTAAAGGAATGGCAATTCAGTGTGTTTTCAACCCTTTGTTGAACAGAGATCGCCATCTAGTGAGCTCAGAAAATAAAGACAGTAGTTTGCGAAGCTTCATTTGACCATCACTACTAGTAACCAGTAACATAGCTCCAGTGACATAGCTCAAGCACGGCATTTGTCGTTCGACTGGTTGTGACTGTTTTCCCAAGATGGCGCCCGCCTGCATACGTGAACGGTACTGTCTTTCTAAACTATCTTTTTAATAAACTGTCTGTACACTTACAAAGTTCTCAGTGCTTCAGTTTTACATGTAAGGACCTCATTATGCTACCGTGGAAGTGTGGTGCTATTTTGAGCCTTGTTAGTGGTATAGAAATAGCGATTTCTTTTTACTTTAACAGTGCCCAGACGAATAGCTTTATAAGCTAATTAGAGGTTTGCACTAAAACTGGTCACAGTTGATTAGCATGAAAACAAATCCCAGAGAACGGTCGACTCGGAACACGTGTTATTAACCCCTAGGTTCATTTTGCGCAGGATTTGTCTTTTAACATTAAAACATGATGTATGAATACTATATAAATATCCATTCATTTTCATCCTTCTGGCCTAGTTTAATATGATTGCAATTGCATACAGTATATGTAGGGGTCCCTACTCTGTCTCTCTTTAAGCTAAAGGGTCCTTGGCCTAAAAAAAACCATTAAAGACCCCTGATCTAAATGATATATATTCACGTTATTGATTCCCTTTGCTTCATACTCACTGATCAAGTTCTGCTGTCACTCTGTTGAGCTCCTCTGCATGCTTCTCAGCATTGGTTACTATATCCACCAATGCCACAATCTGGATGTTATTTAACTTCTTAAAGAGTTCCCGCTTGGCACCATCTAGCTGAGCTGCATGATTTTCAAATTCCTGCAATTTACACACAATAAACTCAGCACACTCAAAAAAACTTGTCTCGTGGAATCGTGGCAGTAAAAGATGACTGCTTACTTTTTTTATTTCCTCAAGCATTAAAAAGACGTTGGTGATATTCTTTAGCAGATCTTTGGTCATTTCAGTCACAGGAAGGAGTGTACTTTGTTCTCTCTCCAGCTGCGTTTGAAGATGCTGGCAAATGACGAACAAAGAGAGGTGAAAACATCAGTATGACACTACAGAGTGAGAAATGATTCGACTGATGCCAGCTGTGTTTCATGTCACCTCCAGATGTTGTCGTGCAGTACGAGCCTTCAGGTTGAGGCCCTGTGTCCTGTCAACTCTGTCCCCTGCATCTGTCAGCAGCTCAGCCACCTCACTCAGAGAAGAGTCTGAGGCCATCAGAGAGTCTCCAGTCTGATTGGTTTCCAAAGGATCTGCCATGTTGTTCCTGATTATGTCCAACACTGAGGGGAACACACAGACCTTTTGGGATTTTACATGGTGACAATGAGTCCGGACTCGGACTCAAGTCCGTTTTTCTATTGTTTTGGGCTTGTCGTGGACTCGTTAGTATTTGGACTCGGCCATTGGACTCGCCAAATATTCTAGTTGGTCTTGACCTAGTCCAGCACCTACTCCTTCAAAACAAAACCATTGATGAAGCGTGCTTGTTCATAAAACAGGTATTGGTTTAATTGATAATCCATCTAGAACAGGCATTGGTATTGGTCCTCGGTATATTCCTGGCTGCGTCATATACCTCAATCATCAGGCATCAATCATTTTCATTTTGGCCACAGACACAATGTCAGCGAGCACTTTGGGGTACTATGGATTCTTCAGGACAAGTACTGTACTAAGTTCAAGAATGTGAACATATCAATTTTTTTGGGCAACTGTGTTGCTTGTTGTTTGTTACATTTTCTATTGGCAGTCCAGGATGTTCTTGTTAAACCAGAATAAAAAGACAACATCTAAAATGTGAAGTTGCACTTCAGCTTCATGTGACTAAAGTGAATTGTTATAGTTAAAGTAAACAATATGGTCTAATTTGATCCTGTCTTTCTCGGTCTTGACTGTCTTTCATTTGGACTCGGTCTTGACTTGGACCCAAACCTTTTTGGACTCAGTCTTGACTCGGTCTCAACTAGTCCTGGTCATGGACTTGTCTTGGACTTGACAAAGGTGGACTTGACTACAGCACTGTTAGTATCCATCTGTTCATGAACAGCCAGAGCTGAATAGAACTATTACTACAATAGCCTTTTTGGTGCCCTTTCATTCATTAGTTTACATTGCTGGCACTGTAGGTGAATTTTGTTACTTTTGGACAGAGCCAGGCTAGCTGTTATCCCCTGCGTCCAGTTTTTATGCTAAGCTAAGCTAACCGGCTGTAGCTTAGCGTACAAACACTAGAGTTGTATTGATTTTCTTATCGAACACACTTGTTATTTTCCTGCATTTAAGTGAGAGTGTTGTTGTTGTTAATCACAGATAAGTGGTTGTGGTGGCTGCAGCTTCAAAAGTTGGGAGAGTTGTTCAAAGTGGCCTGCCCTCTATGAAGTGCCTACTCCTTCACATTATTGGGGAGTGAATGGGATTTGTGATAAGCCACAGGTGCAGTGGTGCACCATTTTATCAATAAGTATGCCAGAAAGCAACCAATGAATAATATATTTTTTTAAACTCACATTTGTGTGTGTCCTCCTGCTCCCTGCCAGCTCTGTCTCTCTGAGCAGTGCAGTCTCTCGCTCTCATTTCGTGCACAATGCGCTGAGCCTCCTCCATCATCCTGGCTTTGTTGTTTTCAGAAATAGTGACTGACTCTCCAGATATCACCCCAGGGTGCTGCTTTATCAAATCTGACAGACCACAGTAACAGAGACACAATGATACGTCTGTGGCTAAGGCTCACTTTGACTTAACCAATCATCTAGTTTCCTTAAAGTGCTCATATTATGCTCATTTTCAGGTTCATAATTGTATTTAGAGGTTATATCTGAATAGGTTTACATGGTTTAATTTTCAAAGAATCACCATATTTTTGTTGTACTGCACATTGCTGCAGCTCCTCTTTTCACCCTGTGTGTTGAGCTCTCTGTTGTAGCTACAGAGTGAGACATCTCACTTCTGTTCCATCTTTGTTGGGAGTCGCACATGCTCAGTAGCTAGGTAAGGACTACTAGCCAGTCAGAAGCAGAGTATGAGGGCGTGCCCTGACAGTACCTAGGTAAGGACTACTAGCCAGTCAGAAGCAGAGTATGAGGGCGTGTCCTGACAGTAGCTAGGTAAGGACTACTAGCCAGTCAGAAGCAGAGTATGAGGGCGTGTCCTGACAGTACCTAGGTAAGGACTACTAGCCAGTCAGAAGCAGAGTATGAGGGCGTGCCCTGACAGTACCTAGGTAAGGACTACTAGCCAGTCAGAAGCAGAGTATGAGGGCGTGCCCTGACAGTACCTAGGTAAGGACTACTAGCCAGTCAGAAGCAGAGTATGAGGGCGTGCCATGCTAGCAGCTAGGTGATCATTATAATGTGTGTTACAACGTGACACGTTCATCACGGAAGTAAAGGCTGGACTACAACAGAGCTGTTTGGAGCAGTTTGTGAACAGTGTTTTATGTGTGGACATTGTATAACAATAAAGGAAAGGGAAAAAGGCAAAAGGCATAATATGAGCAATTTAAGAAGTCCCACAAAGTTTGTTTTTGGTCCAGTCTGACACCTGCCAGCCCACAGAACAGTGGTGTAAAGTCATGACAACACATAAGCTATATCATATTAATGTTAACTGATGTGCGTACCTTGTATTGCTGTAAGGAGTGCTTCAGTTTCAGAGAGAAGATCCTCTGCCTTTAATTTTCTTCCATTCACATTCTGCAAGACCTTCTCCAGATCTGATACAGTTTTAAGTGTCTGGAAAGTCGGTGAAAATGTAAAGACTGTGTGAAGGGCTTCTCATGTGCTTTCAAAACCTTATAACTACCTCTTGCAGTATTCAAACAATAATTCACACTTACTTTTTAATACAAACGTTGCAATTATCTTCCTAAACTCCTGATGGAGTTTCAGTTTGATTAACTGAGGAAAATTCACTCCAGGTACCTTGTCAGTCAGTTGACTCAAGTCATCTCTGCCAACATCCACATCTGCTTCCAGCTGTTCAACCGTTGGATCCAGGTGCCTCACAGCAGCGCTGTAGCTCCCAACCAGACTCTGCAAAACAAAGGGGTGTTAAGTACTCTGAACATAGAGAAACACTGTTGTGTGATATGAGTAGAACAGAAGTTGGGGTCTTTTTCTTTTGGCAAGCGCTTCATAGAAAGTGTTTTAAAGGCCAGCTCATAACTACACACACAGACACCTAAAACCTGCATCAACTGCACCTTGGCTTCAGAGATGTTAGCCTCCAGCCTGGAGAGTAAACCAGGGCCATTAGAGACATTCTGCTGCTGCAGCCGAGCCAGAGCATCGTCCATCTTTTCCAAGTCAACCAGTAAGGAGACAGTACAACTGTCACATTCTGTCAGTAAATACAATAAGAAGATGAAACGATATGATACAATCTTGTTTTTTTTTATGTAACTCTTCATGTCAAAATTTGATTGTAAGATGAATCGTCAACACAAACTCACCATGGCAGTGAGCACCACAGCTGCTGTTACCAGATGTGATGCACTCTATTAATAGGAAAACATTACAGACATATTATGCTCATTTTCAGGTTTCTACTTGTATTTTGGGTTTCTACTTGAACATGTTTACATGTTGTAATGTTCAAAAACACTTTATTTTTCTCAAACCTTCTGTCTGAATATACCTGTATACTCCCTCTGTCTGAAACACTTCTTTTAGCGCCTGTCTCTTTAAGCCCCCCCTCCCGAAAATCCAAGTCTGCTCTGATTGGGTTACGAGAAAGATACGTTGCATCTTTGCAAATGTAGTTCTCAAGCCGTGAGTTGAGATACTCAGATATTGTAATGAGCCTGTATGTGACAAAGGAAGGAGAGCCAAAACTAAAGGGCTTGTTGAATCACATGTTTTCTGATCCAACCCACAAAAAACTGACTGGGTTGTCTCATTTCACAATTTGTGGGTTAGTACTCCAGATACCCAAATGTATGTGCACTGATATATGTATAAGTACTGAAAAACTGAGTTTTTCCATGATATGCCCCCTTTAAAGTGAATTTCATCCCATTAAGGCCGGTTTACTGGTCTTCCTTGGCTCCTCAGCTCAGGCTTTGAGACTACAAGTTTATACCAGAAAACGTTAAATCACCAACCCCTTCAAAACATAGTACGGTAACTACCTTTTTAACCCTTTGCTGCATGTCGTCCCGCTCTCTCTCTCCTTTCCTGTCTTCAATCTGTCCTGCCAATTAAAGGCCTTAAAAGCCCTAAAAAAGAATCTTTTAAAAGCATAGTAACTATAAGAAATTGCAATAAATTACTCTGGTTAGGGAGAAACACACATATAAGTAAAACTGAGGGTTATGACTTTCTGTTTAAATGAAGGCAGTCTTTATCAAACTGTTATTTGTCTGTATTTGTGTGAAAATATATATGTACCTCCAGTCAGAGAATCACAAATGTCCAAGCCATCCTTGCAATTGCAGGGCTTGCAGCTGCCTCCATGCGCCATTGGATTGCCGTAGTAACCAAATGCACATCTTAAAAGAGAGGAAAAACTAAGAGGGGGAAGCTGCTCTTTGAGCTTTCATATTTTCATTGTCAGACCTACATGCTAATATCATTCTTGCATTGAGCAGTGGACAGTAGGGATTAGGATGCAACATTTTGCTACTCTGATAATACAGTAAGATGCAGACACACCTCTCACATGTGGCTCCACTGTAACCACGTTTACACAAGCATTCAACCCCTCCTGAGCCAATGTCCAGACAGGCCAACGCAAAACTGCACAGAGAGACATAATGATATCTTCATATTGTTGCAGAGCAAAAAACAGCTGAGCTTGGTTGAGCTAGGTAATAAAAAGAGACTGACTTGTTCCATGTAAAGGGACATGGACAGGCACGGCAGGTCCTGTTGGCTGCGTTTCCATAGTAACCTTCTTTACAGCAGTCACAGCTGTCCCCCGAGGTGTCAAACTGACAGTTCTGGAGGTCGGTTAGTTCAAACACAACATGAACAACCTTTCAGTGTGATGTAAATCAACGTGTGTGTGTGTGTGTGTGTGTGTGTGTGTCTGTGTGTGTCTGTGTGTGTGTGTGTGTGTGTGTGTGTGTGTGTGTGTGTGTGTGTGTGTGTGTGTGTGTGTGTGTGTGTGTGTGTGTGTCTGTGTGTGTGTGTGTGTGTGTGTGTGTGTGTGTGTGTGTGTGTGTGTGTGTGTGTGTGTGTGTGAGAGCGAGAGAGATAAAGCTCTCATTATCTGCTTTGGCAATGTCTTCACATGCCAATAAAGCACTTTAAATTGAAAAAGGATTGAGAGAGAGCACCAACCACACAGTTCCCTGTTTGCTGATCACACTCATTGGAGAGTCCGTTGCAGCTACATGGCATACACTGACCCCTGTATGGTCCGGCCCGCTCTCTGTAGAAACCAGAGCTGCACTTCTGTACAGACACAGAGAGCTGAACAGTAGACTGTGGGACAATTAACAAGCAAACACTCCAACCCCACTGACCAGCTTTTATCATATTAAGTAATCAGGCTGCAAAGTGATTTACTGGGCATGGACATGGATTTAATCATATTCACGACATACAGTATCAGATGCCTTTGTCACTAAGAAAGACTGGTCTGAGTTGTAAATCAGGGTGTGATATACACACTGAAGAGAGTGTGTGTTGGAAATGGACCTATGCAAAGGCCTTATGTACCCTGATGAAGGTTTAGGTATCAAAGATTAAGTTAAGAATGCCATACAAAACGTTTTATTTATTCCTGAGACAATAATAATTGTAGCTTCATACAATCACACGAGAATAAAAAAATACTTTTTGAAAGGCATCAGAACAATTTCAGGTTGAGCATTGAATGATTCCTTGACATTGTTTTACAGCACACTCAGCAACGTAATCTCCTTTCTGACAAAAAGTAGAACATAAATTTATAAGGTGCTACATTACCTGAGTGATAGCGCCTACTGTCTGGTTATTGAAGGAAGGATCACAGAACTTTTTCGTGCTGTGTGTCTTTTCATGGATCTGACTGTGTCCGTCATGCCTAAACTCTGAGCTTTTCTCAGTAGAGTCACAAACCGGAGCAAAGCAAAGCAGAAACAACAACACTACACTGCAAATCAACGATATATTCCACTGCATTATAAGCTATTCAGAAAGCCATGTGAACCGTGGAAAAACCTCTCCGTCTCTCTCAGAAAGCTCCTCCTCTCCCCAGGTAAACCCTGCAGCAGGTGAACCTTGGAGCTGTGACACAAAGAAAAGCTGGATGGTAAGATACAGTATGTGTGGATGAGTGTAAGCTAGTGCATAGTTAGGCTCAAGGTTCAGTGAGGTGTGGTTGAACTTCAGACATGTAGAAAGCTGTGGATCGTGTATGTGAACTGTTTGCAACGTGCAGCTCAAGTGACAAATACACTTATGAAATGGTTATCACTTTATTTACCAGTCACTTCAGAATTTAAAATATTTCAGTTTATCCAGGAAGTATACAATAGTGTTTATAATGGTAGAAAAAAAATGCAGAAACATTTATTTGCATTGAAAATACAAGGCCATTAGAGAAAAATACAGAACCCCCCCACACACACACAAGAAAAATACCAAGGTTTTGCAGTCTGGAGATATAACAAGAAAGTCAAAAATAAACTGTGACAACCATTGCTCAGTGAATCATTCAGTATTCACATGAGTGAGAGGTTTGTTTAAAATTCACAAAATGTACGTTGAGGTTGCATAATGGTAATTAATCATTTAGTTATTACTCATTTCACAAGTCCCAAGTCAGTGAACTGACTAAGTAATGTCTATTATACAGCAAGTTTGCTAAAATTAGCCACCATTAGCTTAAAGGTTGTAGTAGCAAAATCCCAATAGTGTGTTATTACTTCCAAATTCACATTTTCATTTGAAAGTGTTACAATGTGTTTTTACTTCTGCCCATAGTTTCACTTTACATTATTTAAATTGTAGTTTTTTTATATTTGGTGAGTTAGACTAATCAATAAAACTTTAGGAAGGTTAACAGTATTTGTTGGTGTGTGCACTACATCCCTGAGATAAGCAAAGTGTTCACTGTAAAAGGTTCATATGAGCTCAAAACATGTATACAGTGTCAGAAAGGTTCAGATAATATGGATGACTGGAGCGCTTTTAGAGATGATATGGGCTGTTAAAGCAATGACTGATTGTTTTCTGAGACCCACTGACAGCAGTGAAAGAGTTCAGCATTAACACACGACTGAAGCATCTTATCAGAATCATAGAATAGGGTACAAAGCATAGCTTGCGATGCCACAAGTGTTACTGCCATCTCGGACCATTCGCATGTAGCCGCCTTCACCCCAACTGCTTCCCCAACTAAAACGAAAAAACAACAATTCATATTTAAACAAAATACAAGAAAGACTTGTACATGTGATATATAATAGAAAATGTAGTGTTCAACAAAATCAACCCATTCTATATGTGGAAAGTTTTTCTGACCTGTTCTTGATGATCCAGTAGTCTTGGCCTCCTTCAGAACCATAGCCGACCAGCAGCACCGCGTGACTCAGATTGTTAGAGTTACAGGCTGGCTCATCATATATTCCTGCAAAAGACATTTCAACCTGGATTAATTTATTGTTTGGCGGAAACAAGCTGTAAAGACAACAGTGACACATTATCAACTTTAAAGGTAATATGACAAACTTGTTAGCATACATTTGCTTATTTACACATCAGACAGCAGACACAGAGCAACATTAGCATTCTTGTGGAGTCATTTTTATGTCCACCTGATGAATATAAGCCTAATATTCACTTTCCTTTTAGCTTTGTTTTGGTCTCCACCAACTCCTAATCATCTGTCTTTTAGTTGCTAAATGCTCTACTATGTTCACCAGCTAGCTGCTAACTTTGTCCGTCTGCTGTTTGGTGTTGGGCAGGTAGCATACAGTGGGTTTATCAGAGCCAAAAAGAGTAAATGAGCTGAAAGACGTAGCGTCTTTCAGCTCATCAAACAAAAACAGGACTTTCACCCAGGAGACTGCTGTTTGTGTCCCATTTGAAACCAAAAGTCAGTGTTGACTTTTTTTTAAGTTAACTAACATAACTACGTTAATACGTAACCATGTCACAGACTTACATCCGTAACAAACATTCTCATTTAACCCCAAACCATGATCTTGTCCTAAACCTAACCAAGTAGTTCCTTTTCACAATTTTAACCACTTGTTTAAAACTGCGACCGTATCACAATGTTGAATAGAACGGTCATATATGCTGTTGTGGGAGTCATTGGCAAACAATCTGTCATTTAGGTATGAGCATGTCCTGATTTGAATCACGGACACAACAATTTTACAATTAACCTGAGCTGTAGAACAGGAAGCTGGAATGATCTGCATCAAGAGCTACTGTGATTGGACCGATTGTTGCCACGGCATCAGCCAGAGCCTGCTCATCTCCTTTGGGCAGGAACCTGTAGTCTTTGATATGGGCAACTGCAAGTCTGCTGTCGTAGTAACAGGGCTGGTTGTCCTGTTAAGAGAAACAGAGAGCTTAAAGTTAACGGCAAGCTGGACACAGAATGATCAACTGTTTTGAATGTTCTGATGGAGGCTGAGCCAGTAATGTTAGGCTACATTTACATTGCTAGTTTTTGGTTTAAAAACGAATATCTTTTGATACATTTGCACCTCGGGTTCACACTGCTCTGGCATTTTCCGACCCTGTTTTGGTTTTTGGCAACACCAACACTGACGCCAATGTTTCGTTGCCTGATTGGGTCATGATGTTTCGTTTTTTTGAGACGAAGCTACTAACGTTACCATGGCAACTACCAGCAATGGGCGGAGTATATATGCTGCCTCCTGCGGTACGCGCATGCCCAGTATATGAGAATGTTGATGAGATCTGAGGTTTTGGGGATGTTAGTTTAAACGGAGATTAGTTCTTCTACTGGAGCTAAAAACACTTGTGTGCATGGAGTTCTCTTCTGGCTCAAAACTCTGCTTACAAACCAAAATGTAGCAATGTAAATGTAGCCTAAGCCTCACCACTGAGGTGTATGGGTAGGAGTTTGTCGACTGCAGCCCGTTGTTAACCACGTAGTCATAGGCATTGCTCATCCAGGCACCATTGCAGCCGTAGGTACCATACGATCTGGAGCAGTCCACCAGGTTTTGTTCACTCAACGATACAAGCTGACCTGTCCTCTTGTATATTTGTCCCTCGATAGCTCCTGTAGTGCTGAAGGCCCAGCACGAGCCACAGTAACCCTGCGAAGAACATTTAAAAACATACAGGAGATTTGAAGGTGATCATGATTCAGTCTGGATAAACCCCACTGAAGATGAATTTAGAATGTCTTACCTGGTCTTTCACCTCGGTGACATAGCCCATGTTCCTGTAGTCCACAATCGCAGCATCTAACTTTTTAGCATTGATACGCAGCTTCCGGCCCGAGACTGTCTTCCCTCGCTTCACAAACTGGGAGTCTATCGTGGCACCTTGCAAAACCTTGTACTCGTTTCTCGTCTACATATGGAGAACATAAAGAAGATTGTATCCCATATGTTAATGATGTTGGCATATCGGTGTATCAAAACAACTCACCATATTTATTTAAGCCAATTAAAAAAAGAATACACTTAGTTTCCTGCTGACAGTTCGAAAGAAAAGATGAATACTATTATACTACTATCTTGCCTATACTGTAAATATGTAGCTAGAGCCAGGAGACGGATAGCTTAGCCGCTAAAAACTGGAGGCTCTTTCCAAAAGTAACACAATCCGTCTACCAGCACCTTTAAAGCTCACTAGTTATATTTTCTCCGTTTATTCCGTAAAGATACATTTTAAAATGGCATTTTATGGTTTTATGGGGGTTATCTGCTCGACTTTTTCTTGGTTGGACGCAGTAACTTCCTAGAGTCTTATTGTATGCCAAGCTAAATATTTACCATACAAACATGAGTGGTTTCAATCATCTCATTCAACTCTCGGGCACGGAAAAAAAAGCTGTTTTTTGTATTGTACTACAATGTTTTTATTTTGATATGTATTAAAAATACATTAAACAGTGGCCGGGTTAGCTCAGTTGGTAGAGCGGGCGCACTGTAGAGGTTTATTCCTCGATGCAGAAAGTCCAGGGTTGGAGTCTGACCTGTGACGGTTTCCTGCATGTCTTCCCCCTCTCTCCCCCCTTTCATATCTCAGCTTTCCTATTTGTTAAAGGTGGAAATGCCCAAAAATTAATTTATTTTAAATAAAAAACTACATAAAACATCTCAGCTCAATCACAGATTTAGATTAAAGGACCCCTAGGTTCATTTTGCACTGGATTTGTCCTTTAATTACCTTTTTTGCAATCATCAATAATTCAGTCTGGATTTTCAAATGTAGTCTATAAACTAATGATACGTTTGTTAATGCTATGAAATCTTTATATTTACTTCAAATACTTTGATTTGAGGTTGTAAGCAGTGGAGCTTTTAGCATAGAGAGAAAAACACTACTCCTTACCAGGTCTCCATATTTATTCATGGCCATAGTGAACGGCCTCATCCCCATGAAAAACCCTTGATTATTGTTTTCGATCATGTGCTTGTTCTCCTCCCAGATGGCTCTCCTTTGCATGTCGTCCTGCATGATGACACAAAACACATCACAGGAAGACTCAAGTGAATCAGAGCATGTGGACTGTACACTTGTATTTGAGATGTGGAGTCGGCCTCACCATTTCTTCGTAAGATACGCCGTAGCTGCTCTTCCAGACCTGCCACTCCGTCTGGACCGCTTCATCTGAGTCCGAGGCCACTCGCTGCGGGCCGCACAGTAGCACAGACAGCAGAGCCACTCGCAGCAGGAAGTAGGCCGGCTGCACTACAAGGACAAGAGCACCACAGTGGAGTCAACACCTTCTGTCGAGCCCAGCAGATCAGAGCAGAAACTAATTGCAAGCTGTGGAATCCTAATAGTTGTGTAGTGTTTTGTAAAGTTATTCTACACGTGGTGGCTAAACCTTCAGACCCAAACTGTCTGCTGCACTGCTATACATAGATAAATAGATATTTATTGTTGTTTTCACAGTCTGTTTCATGCACATGGCAATATGCACTGACAAATACATCAACAGATAACATATAGGCTACGTTCACACCGCAAGTCTTAATGCTTAATTTGGATTTTTTGCTCAGATCCGATTTTTTTGTTTGGCTGTTCACATTACATTTTAAAATGTGGCCTATATCAGATTCCAATGTGAACTGTTTGCAGTTTCGAACTGACCCGCATGCGCAAAAGAACAATAACGATGACATCAGACGCAGCACACTGTTGCACTAACGTTATGGAGGAAGTAAGCATTTTTGTTTTTATTTCACAATGTTTGTGTAATGGCAGCCGTAACATTAATGTACAGGCGCTGAGGAGGAGAAGAATGAAGAGAAAGAGCCAAATTGGCTATTTTGGCTTTTTGCAGGGTTATGGCTGCAAATTCACTACAGAGGTGTGTGTGGATGCAGAGACAAAGCCAGGAGTGGTGGGACTGCGTTGTGAATAGCTTACAGAGACGCAGTTTATTCAAAACATTTTAATTTTACTGTCTGTGTCTAGGGCTAACTCCCGCCAGCGCATAATTGTGACAAATGTTGATGTAGATTGATGTAAAAGTCGCATCAAATCCGCCTTGGATGTTCACACTGTGGCCGCATTGAAAAAAGTCAGACCTGGGTCTGATTCAGGACCACATATGGAAGTGGTCTAAATCTGATTTGAAAAAATCTGATCTGGCAACATTTGAGTGTTCACGTTACTTCTGCAGAAGTCTGACCTGGTCATTTGGGCCACTTTTGCCTGCAGTTTGAACGAAGCCATAAAGACAAGTATATAGACACATAGAAACTATGATATGAGGAAAATAGGCGATATGCGCTACGTCTTTGAATATCGCAATAGTCTTTCTATACCTCAGAGTCCTGTATCTGCTGCCAGAGGTCAGCAATACAAAGTGTGGATATAGAGGGTGATGCTATATTTTTTATATCTTCCTCTACCACGTCCAAAATGTGCCATTTTAGCTAATCAACAGCAAAACATGAAACGTTTCTGCACTTCTATAATTAAATGTGCTCATTCCATGGTAGAGTAAAGACATGAGACAGCAACTGCCTATTGTAAAAATCCAGGATGTGTGTTCTAAAAGTGAAAAATGTTATATTGATTTCTAAAGTGGGGTTAATACGCACTCTCTCATGGAATTCTACACCTCAAGGCTACATTGCTAACATGACCCTGCATGGTCTTCACAGAAAATGTCATTTTTATGACCAAAATGCAATTTGATGTAAAAAGATGCAATATGTCTGATACATAATGTATCAATGGATCACAGCACAAACTGTACATGTTGCTGCATTAAGCTTAAATACTTTAGTTTAATTTAGCAGAGATGATTCTCTCCACAACAAGGGGCTTTTTACTCAACAAACAAAAAAGCCATGTATGTCTCATGACAATTAATGAAACTGAGCAATTTGCATGTTAAAATGCAAGATGTCTTTAAAATAAAAGGTAGACTTTCAGCTGTTTTTTTTCTAACACTGTACTCCATATGAAATAAAAAGCCCTGGCCAGCTTACCTTCATGGATGTGAGTCTGTTTTGTTCCCATGGTCTGAGAGATACTCCGCTACACAGCAACAGACTCACTGTCAACCTTCCTTATAAAGCTTTGCACTAAGTAGCCTACATGTTTTCACTATACTTTAATGGATCCCTTAATCAACACTTATGCCAGCACCTGAGAAGGACATTATTCAACAAAAATAAGATGCTTTGCCTGCTCCTCCTTGGTAATACCTCTATTATCGTTTAGAGAGAGCTAAAGCTGCAATATTGTAAATCCTTCAATTACCTGTTTGTAAGTGAGCATAACACCTGACAGCTAACTTTCCAAAAACAGCGGTGGAGGAAGTACACAAATCATTGACTTAAATAAAAAATGAAATGCATCTTTGGGGTTGTGAGATGATTTATGGGGCAGAAAAAAAACAATGTTCTGCTATACAAATTTATAATAATAAAACAAAAATTCTCAAATCTTCGCATTGTTGTGAAATAATGTATAATTAGACATATGTGGGCCTGGAACAGTTAACAAATTGAAACCATCTGTGCAGCTTAGAGGCATAAATCACTATTTGGTGGAACTGATGCCAACAACTCACTGTTGTTAAAGATTAAATGAATGAAATGTGATAAGGGGCCCCAACTAGATACTGTAAGGGACGCAAGCCAAAAAAAGTTCAATCAGTGTTGTAATTTATGAGTTTAGCACATGTTTATTTACAGTAATGTAAACATAATCATAAATGAACTTGAAACTACAGCTGTCAAATAAATGTAGTAGAGTAAAATGACTAATTTGCCTTTGAAATGTAGTGGAATAGAACAATTAGATAAACTCAAGTACAAGTATATCATAATCTATATCTCATATCAAAATAATACTGAAGCACTGAGTAGGCTAAACCAAGTGTGTGTGTGTGTGTGTGTGTGTGTGTGTGTGTGTGTGTGTGTGTGTGTGTGTGTGTGTGTGTGTGTGTGTGTGTGTGCAGCGCCACCCAGCGGCCGGTCTGCGAGCCTCCGTGTGCAGCAGTGACTGCAGCGCTCAGCTGACTGTCTGACTGTGTGTGTGTTATTATGTCCGCGAACCGGCGCCGTCAACACCCAAACACAGTGCAGCAAAACAGGCGAGTGGCGCTCCGCATCGTCTCTAATGAATGAGTGCGCAGGAAGAAACATGAGTCACCAATAAAGGTCTGCAGGATGTCCTTTAAGGTAAACCAGCCTTTTCCATGATCCATCATTCTCTGCACGCATCCTAGAGGGCCTCAATGAGAAACCGGATCACACCTGATTCCTCATAAAGTGTACACTTTCATTCATTTTCAGGGAGTATCTAACGACGTGGTGTATTTAACTAAAGCACCGCGAGGAAGCCGGTGTGCGCTGGAATTAAATAGGCTGCTTATGACAAACTCCAATGCAATCCTAGGCTATTATGGCCTGTGGTCCTGTTCAATTTGACACATTAACCTGTGTAGTGTGCTGCTCTAGCGTATGTGTGCACGCGCTGTTTGATGCAAAATACTTTATTCAAATCCCTAAATCATGTCTACTAGGGCTGCAAGATATGAGGAAAATATGCGCCATGCAATAACGTTGAATATCGCGATAACGATATTACTTGCTTAAATAGATAGGCTATTAAAGTGTACTTATTTCTGCTGCTTTCAGTATTTTGCTAAAAAATGCAATAACTTGTTTGTTGAATTTAAAACAAATGTAAGGAAATTATTTCAAAAAATGTTGTTGAACAAATTGAACATTGAATTTAATATAAAATGCACCACAAAAAAATGACTTCGATTTGTATTGCCGTTTTCATTTATTGCGATTGTAGAAGTATTGCGATTCGATAGTATTGAGTATTGCGATTTTTTTTCTTCTTTAACAAAAACAAAAGTTGAATACACCCTTCTAGAGACAATATATCATGAGACATTCTTGAAAAAATGTCAGTCAGTCAGTCACTCTGTATGTATTTGCTGCATTTTCTGCTTTCAGTCTGTATAAACAGAAAATATTTAGGTGAATCATTGGCAGTGGCGTAGTCTACGTGATACGCAGGTACATGCAGTATTCTCACTAAGAAAGCTCCAGGATTACCATATACCCACTTAAAAATGCCCAGTGACATGCAACAACATACTTTCCATTATAGTTTTGATATATTTTGAATTGTCATCTGTGTTTTACTTTCTTCACATAGGCTAAATAAAGGTATTTCCTACTACAATACATTAGACTACACCACTGATCATTGGTAAAAAAAATAATTTAAAATATCGATTCTGGGGGAAAGAATCGATTTTAAAAATCATCCAAAAATAAATCACGTTAAGTGCAGGAATCAATTTTATTTCCCACCCCTAAAAAAACTATATATTGTGCAGCCCTAATGTCTACTCAGAAAGAGGCGGGAACAATGTTTGTTTGACTCTTTAAACCTTGACTCCTGCAAAGGACACTGTGCTGTTTTTACTGGCTGTACTCTACTGTCAGTGTGTATAATACTATTATTATAATACTGTAATGGTGGTTTAAGGTCAGTGGTTGTTGTGTGTATTTACCCTCCAGAAGGAAACACCCCTGGCTAATGCTGTGTTTTGGGCAGCGAGGAAGGGGAACTTGGCTCTACTTCAGCTGCTGCTCAACAGCGGGCGCGTGAACTCGGACTGCAGAGACAGTGTACGGACGCTGCATGTCCTGGCTGCTCAGCTGCACGCTTTTACCATAACCCACCTGTGGTAGGGACACAGAGAGCTTCAAGCCTTTCCTCTGTGGTTGCATGATGTGTGTGCACCACCCATTTCATGTCTCCCCCCTCCCCCCCCCCCCCTCCCCCATCATAATAAACGGTGAGGGTTTCCTGTGTTAAGTAGGAAAGGATTTTGCAGTTTCATCACCACATTATCAGCAAGTCATCTACAATAAAAAAAACACCTATGGTTGCTAATTTATTGTTGCCATGTTTCTTTTCAGTATGGAACGACAGCGCTGATGGT
This sequence comes from Gymnocephalus cernua, assembly GCA_023631565.1. Taxonomy (NCBI): domain Eukaryota; kingdom Metazoa; phylum Chordata; class Actinopteri; order Perciformes; family Percidae; genus Gymnocephalus; species Gymnocephalus cernua. The sequence continues at coordinate 6,229,535 of CM042432.1, forward strand.
GGCGTCCTACAGCGGCCATTTTGAATGTGTCAAAGAACTTATCATGCAAGGAGCGGACATCAACTACCAGAGAGAGGTAGGATTGGGGGAATAACTGGTTAGCCCAAAGAAACAATATACCATAAAGGCTGATTTATGCTTCTGCGTCGAATCGACAGCGTACCCCCTCTGCGTCGCCGTGAACCCCCCTCCGAGCCCTCCGCCATAGTTCGACGTGCACCTCCAAAAATGTGTAACTTTGCGTCGAGGTGACACAGACCGCAAGGACTGTGATTGGTCAACTCGTCCTGTGTGTTGATAGTCGGTGTTTCAAGCAGCCTACTGTGTTGAGTAGCGACATGCTAGTTCACTGACATCAGCTTTGCAAATAAACTCAGACATATTTTGGTTACAATGACGGGTTATCTGTTTGTAAAGTGTCTATATGTCAGAAACGTTTTGAAATTAGCACTTCGCCAGCAAGCAGTACTTTGTGGGCAGTTGTGCTAAAGTTTGCTTGCTAACATAACATAAACTGGCTGGCAGACACCTCGCAAATAACCTCAGACTTTTTTTCTGGTTACAGTAACTAGATCAATGGATTTTACTGTGTCTATTTCTCAATACTTTTTACAAAATCTAAGCAAGAAAAGGCCAAACAAATAAGATGAATATTTTAGCACGAGAGTCTATGGGGTTTGCCATTCCGTTTCAGTGGTGAGCGACACAGACACAGGTGATACCCCCTGGCGTTAGAACTCCGAAAGGGTCACAACGCCGTAGGAGTGACGGCGTAGCTACGGCGTGGATTTGATGCAGAAGCATAAAACAGCCTTAAGTCACAGTGAATCTGGAGTCCGTTCGTCACTGAGAGTTTACCAGGTAAGCAGCGGAGACTCCAGGAAGTCACTGCTCCCGGCCAAGAACATAACCCCCGTAAAATTGTTATTTTTACACTTAACGCAGTTTTTGTACGGTTTAAACAAATGTAAACAAATCCTGTCTTTGTGCTAAGATAATATAACTGTTTTCTGGTTGTAGCTACACATTTAGATATAGATAACTTTAAATATAGCTTCTGTAATGTCAGTTTTATGTTTAAAAATTAGTTTGGCTGTAGAAAACACATCAGTATAGTCTTGGGTTTAAGAATAAACAGGGGCAGGGCTAGAAGAGGGGCACGGGGTGGCACTGGCCCCCCCTAACAAAATATTGCCCCCCCCCCCCATACCACCCCACTTTAAAACATCCTGAAATCCTTGAGAATAAAAACAGACAAAAATTGTAAATATGGGCAGTAATATGAAAATGTAAATGAAAACAGCAGTATCTTTTTTTTAAAATTGTCCTTTTCAGACAGGTTCTACCGCCCTGTTCTTCGCCTCCCAGCAGGGACACGATGACGTTGTGAAACTCCTCTTTGAGTTCGGTGCTTCCACCGAATTCCAGACTAAGGTATGCAGCAGGGACAATGCATGTTCATCACAGTCTTTATATTATAATACTGGGTGTGATGGAGACTGCTGTCATGCTATCATCTCAGAGAATCAGAGTGCTTCGTTTAGAGATCAGTAAACAAAGGTGAGGCACAGGCTGCTTTTTTACACACACACATACATTATGCTTTTTGGCTTTTCCCCTTTCCTTTATTGTGTTCTCTTTTTTGTGCACGTTATAGGTGTACAAAGTGAAAAAGCCCAAAGTCCCCCCCAAAAGGACTTACCATCTCCAACAGAAAACACTGTTCACAAACTGCTCCAAACAGCTCTGTTGTAGTCCAGCCTTTACTTCAGAGACAAACGTGGTCACTTTGGAACACACGTTATAATGCTCGCCTAGCTGCTAGCATGGCACGCCCTCATACTCTGCTTCTGACTGGCTAGTAGTCCTTACCTAGCTACTGTCAGGACACGCCCTCATACTCTGCTTCTGACTGGCTAGTAGTCCTTACCTAGGTACTGTCAGGACACGCCCTCATACTCTGCTTCTGACTGGCTAGTAGTCCTTACCTAGGTACTGTCAGGACACACCCTCATACTCTGCTTCTGACTGGCTAGTAGTCCTTACCTAGGTTCTGTCAGGGCACGCCCTCATACTCTGCTTCTGACTGGCTAGTAGTCCTTACCTAGCTACTGTCAGGACACGCCCTCATACTCTGCTTCTGACTGGCTAGTAGTCCTTACCTAGGTACTGTCAGGACACGCCCTCATACTCTGCTTCTGACTGGCTAGCAGTACTTATTGCACATGTGCGACTCCCAACAAAGATGGAACAGAAGTGAGATGTCTCACTCTGTAGCTAAAACAGAGAGCTCAACAAAAGGAGCTGCAGCAATGTGCAGTACAACAAATATATGGTGTTTTCTAAAAATTAAACCATGTAAACCTATTCTGGTACAACCTCTAAATACAATCATGAACCTGAAAATGAGCTTAATATGAGCACTTTAAGAGACGTTCTCTCCGCAGCATGTAACACACAGTGGTGACTGTTATTCTTACTGCTAAATTAGTCTCGCATTGCCAGACCTTCCTCCACAGCGCTATAGGAGGGTCTGGCTAGTCCACACAACATTCTGGGATGGGAGAAAAAAAACGTGCTCTAGTTTATTGGCATTTCTTTTAACCATAAATCGCCAGCAGTTTAGAATGCTAACACAAAGAAAGCAGAAGGTGACGGACATCCGGCCGAAAATAAGGGACATCCGGTGGAATTTCCGACGGCACCTGAACAATCCTGGAAATGAAACACCGTTGATATACAGTAGACTACTGCTAAATTGTTTTGCTTGTGTTTTCGTCACAGGATGGTGGCACAGCTCTCACAGTCGCCTCCCAGTACGGACACTCTAAGGTGGTGAGCACCCTGTTGAAGCATGGAGCCAATGTTCACGACCAGCTGAATGTGAGCCACATCTTCAGCCTCTTTATTAGATCTGTCTCCCTCTCACTGTCAGTGCCTCTGTCCGTCTGTCCGTCTGTCTGTCAGGAACATGATTGTTCAGTTGCACACAATGTCCCAGCTGCTGGAATCCAGCCTCTCAGGTTTCTGCAGACTGCTGAGTCATACACGACTGACAGTTGGCAGGATTAGTGTCTGTCCTTAGGCAAGGAAAAACAACCTGACTTGCACATACATATATTTATGAAATAGTAGTATTAACGTATTATGTTATTAATACACTTTTTGATCAGTTGGAAGCTTTTCTGCCAGTAACATAGGTTACCCTGTGTGTGAGATGATTCTTCTATGTTTCAGGACGGTGCCACTCCTTTGTTTCTCGCTGCCCAGGAGGGCCATGTGACTGTGATTCGTCAGCTGTTGTCATCTGGTGCCAAGGTTAACCAAGCAAGGGAGGTAATGCCCTGGCTTCTTTAGCTTTTTATTTTATTATTATTTTTTTTTAACAGATTTAAAGGTCATAGTCAGTGGTGGAAGAATTCAGATTATTCAGATCCTTTACTTAAAGTGCTCATATTATGCTTTTTGTCTTTTCCCCTTTCCTTTATTGTGTTGTATATCTTTTGTTGTGCACATTATAGGTTTAAAAAGTGAAAAAGCCCAAAGTCCCCCCCCAAAGGGACTTACCATCTCCAACAGAAAACACTGTTCACAAACTGCTCCAAACACTTTGTAACACATGCTCGCTTAGCTCTAGCGTGGCACGCCCTCATACTCTGCTTCTGACTGGCTAGTAGTCCTCACCTAGGTACTGTCAGGGCACGCCCTCATACTCTGCTTCTGACTGGCTAGTAGTCCTTACCTAGGTACTGCACATGTATGACTCCCAAAAAAGATGGACCAGAAGTGCGATGCCTCACTCTGTAGCTAAAACAGAGAGCTCAACACACAGGGTGAAAAGAGGAGCTGCAGCAATGTGCAGTACAACAAATATATGGTGTTTTTTGAAAATTAAACCATGTTAACCTTTTCAGATATAACCTCTAAATACAATTATGAACCTGAAAATGAGCATAATATGAGCATTTTAAGTAAAAGTACTAATACCACACTGCAGAAATACTCAGTTACAAGTAAAAGTCCTGCATTGAAATGTAACTTAAGTAAAGGTGTGTAAGCATCACCAGGAAAATGTACTTACAGTATTAAAAGTAAAAATACTCAATTCAGAAACTGGATACAATCAAAACATTTCTGTCAATCAACTAAGTGTTTAATCATTTCAGCTGGACTTGTAGGCCGTTATATTGTTGGGTAGTTTAATTTATAATAAAACATTGTATTTTATAAACTGCATGTGTTCAGAAATCTTAATGTGTAAAGTAACTAGTAACTAACTAAAGCTGTCAGATGAATGTAGTGGAGTAAAAAGTGAAATATTTCTCTCTGAAATGTAGCGGAGTAGAAGTAGAAAGTAGCATGTAAAGAAAAGACTCAAGTAAAGTACATGGACCTCAAATTTGTACGTAAGTACAGTACTGGAGTAAATGTAACATTCCACCGCTGGTCATAGTCACACATACAGTCGCCTCCGCTTTCTCATCCCTTCAGGATATCCTGCAGCGATTAATATTCCTCTTCTGTTTCACCTCCTGCCCCTTATGTCCCCCCCCCATGTGTTCTCCAGGACGGCACTGCCGCCCTGTGGATGGCAGCCCAGATGGGTCACAGTGAGGTGGTGAGGGTGCTACTCTTACGTGGTGCAGATCGGGATGCTGACAGACAAGTATGTAGTTCTTTTAGAGTTAATAGTTTGTACTCGGGCTGTGCAATCATGATTATGATTTTGGCTTCTAACGATCACAAAAAACACAGACATTAAGAAAATAGATTATTTTGCACATTGCATTTTTTGCAAGTAAACTCTTATTTTGTCTTGTGTTTTGAATGAGAGAAAAAAAGTTCAAACAGGAAAAGTATGAAGGGAAATTTCACAGTTCAAGGTGTTTTCACTGTTGATATGTTTAATTGTTTTTTAAGTTCAATAAATGCAACATCTTTCCAAAAGTCAATGAGTAATCGTGTTAAATAATTGTGTTTTCAATATTGACGAAAATAATCGTGATCATGATTTTTTCTGTAATCAAGCAGCCCTACTTTGAACATCTACAATTTCATCGTGACAACAGAGCAAACTTTGCTGATGAGGACCATGTAGTCGAAAGAGGACCATGCAATATAGTTGAAAGCAGAGCAAGAAGACCTTAAGTGGAGATTGTTTTGTTAGATAATTATATGCCTTCTCTGTTGTTTTTCAAGGATGGATCAACAGCGTTATTCAAAGCTGCTTTTAAAGGACACAACAGTGTCATCGAGGAACTTCTCAAGTTTTCTCCTTCCGTTGGCCTTCTCAAGGTAGAGGATGCTACCCTGGAAATCCAGAGTTCTCACGAGAGCACAATTGTAATTTGCTCAGCGAGTCACACTGGCATTGAGTAATGATGCTCATTAACTATGCCCTTGTAGCCGAGCTGCACCAATCACATCAGTGTGTCTGATATAGGCGGGCCAGAGGCGAGCTAAACAGATGACGACAGTTTAATCTACCAGTTAGCTCCGCTGGTAGCTAAGCATACGGGGCTCTGGATGCGTCACCCCGTGTATTGTTGTGATTGGTCGTAGTGTTATCCAGTTGCGTGCAAGGAGATTGTCAAATGCATGCTTGGTGCCGCCCCTTGAGTTGGGCCATTTTCATTACTCGATGCCGAACCCTTAGGATCTGGATTTCTAGGCTAAGAGGATGCTGCTATTGACTTCGAACATTTTGGGAAGTATGTTTACTCGCTTTCTTGCTGAGAATTAAATGAGAAGCTTGATACCACATCTAATTTCTGTATGGTAAATATGTAGCTACAGCGAGGAGACGGTTAGCATGGCATACCATAAAGACTCCAGAAAGATAGTCTGGCACATAAACCCCTGTAAACCCTTAATGTAGAAGAAGACATACTTTATTAATCCTGCAAGGGGAAATTACATGTTTCATTATGTTGTACACACAGGCCTGAAATACACACACATGCCCAGGACCTATACATGCCCAGGGCAGAGATGCCAGAGTGAGGGGGCTGCCCAAGGCGCTCGAGCAGTTGGCGGTTCGGTGCCTTGCTCAAGGGCACACTGACAGTGCCCAGGAGGAGAACTGGCACCTCTCCAGCTACCAGTCCACACGGACTGAGTCCGGACTGAGCTACTGCCAGTGGTCTTTACACTTTTTCATTACCTCTCTCACGTCTGTCCATTCAAAATGAAGTTACAGCCAGCAGCCAGTTAGCTTAGCTTAGCATAAAGACTGGAAACAGGGGGAAACAGCTAGCCTGGCTCTGTTCAGGAGGTCACATAACTCCCTGTACAACCTCAACTTCTTGTTTTTACACTTGATTAGTGAGCTTTAGAGGTGCTGGTAGGTGGATTTGTTTTACGTTTGGACAGAGCCAGGCTAGCTGTTTTCCCCTGTGTCCAGTCTTTATGCTATGCTAAGCTAACATGAGAGCATGAGGGTGGTATCAGTCTTCTCATCGAACTCTTGGCAAAAAAGGGACTAAGCATATTTCCCAAAATGTCAAACTATTCATGTAATACTAACCCTGCAGCACTGGACGAAGAGCAGGTTTATATTTGTTCAAAACTGGAGAATGCAACGCCTCTCCATAAGCATTATGAATACATATCTGTATTTGTTGTCTCCAGAATGGCTCTACTGCCCTACATGCTGCTGTTATGGGTGGAAATATTCGAACTGTTCTGCTGCTGCTTGGGGCCAACGCAGACCCCACACTACCCAACAAGGTAAGGCACTTAGGCTTTAAAGATGAGATGATAAACAGACAGAACATGAGCAGATCATTTCAGCTTGTAGACTTTTTCTTGTGTGTGTTTTGCAGAATAATGAACTCCCTGCAGATCTTACAAAGAGCGATCGCATCCTAAAGGCGTTACATCCATCTAAAGCAATCTTAAGTGGAGACAGCTGATGACCACCCATACTCCTACCTTCATGCCTGGCTGTACTAAGAGGAAAATAACACAGTGTCAAATCTACTCAACTACCACATATACTGTACATGGTGCTTGCTTTTGATTGCGACTGGAATTAAGTCATAATGTTGAATAAACCTGGACTAAATATAGAGCAACTCAATGTGCAACCAAAATGCATTTGTCTGCCATGTGCATCATCTCCTCTACTCTGTTGGTGTACAGCATGTGCATTTATTTTTGTTTACCCCAGGTGTTGTAAGATTTCTAGATATTTTGCACACTTTTTATTTGCCTTTTTAATAGATGTAATAAAGTGTAAATTTGTTATTCAATCCATAAGTGTGAGGATTAAGTAATTTTATTTAGAAAGTCATAGACATCCTGATTATTATTTAAAAAATAAAATAGATATTACATGTTGTAACAATATGATTTAGTGTTAATGCCTTATATTCCCAGAGGTCAGTCTTTTGACACCTGTTTCCACACCTGTAACTCACTTTGATTGTGCTTGAATTCATTTAATTTCCGTTTTTTTCTGCAAAGTTAACTAATGCATTCTAAATATGTACATCTATGTAGTAGTTGTACCTTAAATGATTATATTAATTTTTAAAAGCATGAGTGAAATGGCCTCGCAGCAGCTGATGACATCCGGACAATAACATTGTCACGTGACCACCGCGGAAGTGACAGTCAACTTTTTGTTGATGCGGAAGAAAGACAACCAGTCTATTGTAGTTGTTGTTAATGAAACAAAAGTAGCAGCTAACAAGAAGAAGTAGTTTACAGTTGTATCTAAAGCGACAGGGTAAAGTTTGACCGACATATCTAAAGCTAATGGCCGCTGGTAATTTACAGGTGAGTGACGAACGTTTAGAAAGCTAGCTGACCTTACCTGGTTAGTTACATAAGACTGTGACATCAAAAAACGCGTTAGTCTGCTTTTTGATGAACTGTCCGCTTTTATTCATCTTAAATGGCTAATTCAGCGTGTGAAAGTATGTAAAATGTGAACATAAAGCTGAACTAACTCTGTACCAGCCTTTAGAAGTAATGATACATTACTTTATTAGTTGTTTATTTTTTTTTTATCGTTTGGGGCTAACGTTACAAGTTAAAACAACATTTGAGAATCCCTTTGGCTGGAGTTAGCCATTTATAGTGGTGAAAAGTAACGAAGTAATACACTTAAGTACTGCACTTAAGGAAAGTTTTGACGTACTTGTACTGTACTTCAGTATTTGAGCATTTGATGCTACGTTCTACAACGTTGTACTTTTTACTCCACTACATTTATTTGACAGCTATAGGTAGTGGTTACTTTTCAGATCACATTTAACATACAGTGCTTAGCATAAGTGAATGCACCCATGCTAAAGTTGACTAAAAAGAGGAATACAAAATCATATTTTGGAAATTGATCTTAATGCCTTAATTAAAAAAAAATAGGAAAAATCCAAACTTTAAGGACACCAATTTTCTTTGTGAATGAATAATGTATCGTAAATAAATAAATGTTCTTCCTTAATATACAGGGGGCATAAGTAAGTACCCCCCTATGTTAAATTCCTATAGAGACAGGCAGATTTTTATTTTTAAAGGCCAGTTATTTCATGGATCCAGGACACTATGCATCCTGATAAAGTTCCCTTGGCCTTTGGAATTCAAATAGACCCACATCATCACATACCCTTTACTATACCTACTGATTGGTATGGGGGACTTTCCATAAGATCATCTCTCAATGCAAATCAAACCAGCTATTAGGCTAATTGAAATAAAACCATGGCAATCTCTAGGTATGGTAAAGGGTATGTGATGAAAAAAAAATAAGAAACTTTAGGAAGAGCAGCAGAGGAGGGATCCCTCTCCCAGGACTGAGAGACATGCAATAAATGAGCGTGTACAGAATAGATCAACATAGTAAACTTACAGTATGGACACAATTACTGTATAAACAGCAAAAAAAGAAACTCCCCTTTTTCAGGACACTATTTTAAAGATACTTATGTAAAAATCAAACTAACTTCAGAGATCTTCATTGTAAAGGGTTTAAACAATGTTTTCCATGCTTGTTCAATGAACCATAAACGGTTAATGAACATGCACCTGTTGAACGGTCGAAAAGACAGCAACAGCTTAAGGATGGTAGGCAATTAAGGTCACAGTTAAAAGAAAATTAGGAAAGTAAAAAGACCTTTCTACTGACTCTGAAAAATACCAAAAGAAAGACGCCCAGGGTCCCTGCTAATCTGCATGAACGGCTACAGCTGATTGTCCTCGCAGCGGCAGACCACGTGTAACACCTGCATAGGATCGGTCCATCCAAATATCACACCTGCGGACAGGTACAGGATGGCAACAACAACCACAAGAACTGGCCAGTCCCCCCCCCCTTTGTTCAGGGACACATTATTCCATTTTTGTTAGTCACATGTCTGTGAAAATTGTTCAGTTTATGTCTTAGTTGTTAAATCTTTTAATGTTCATGCAAATAAGTTTGCTTAAAATATAAAAGCAGTTGAAAGTGACAGGATGTTTCTTTTTTGCTGAGTATAGATAGATGGTAGGGCTGTGCAGTTAATCGAAATTTAATCGTGATCATGATTTCGGCTCCCAATGATCACAAAAACAGAATAATCTGTTTTGAGTCTGACCTCCCTCGCACCTCCGTTGCATCAACTGATCTCTGACTCTGCTCATGGAGAAAAATATGTAGCCTACACTGTAAACATTGCCTTACATTATTAGTGTCTGTGTGTCAATCACTGCTCATGCACAACCATTCATTCTCCCTTGTGGGGGGAGGGACTTAGGAAACCGTTTTGGGCTTCAGCAGAAAGGGGGGATGGACTGAGAAGTTGTTGATGATCAAATTTTTTGGCTAAGTCCAGGATCTTTGCAATCCTACCTACAGCACCTTTAACCATTATTAAACACATTAACTACTAATAAACATTTGTAGGGTGCCATATTACAAGGTGGTTTCCTGAATTCTTCTTCTTCATGTCTCAGAAAGCTATAGATCTCGCCAGCAAAGCTGCAGCAGAGGACAAAGCCAAAAACTACGAAGAGGCACTCAAATTGTACCAACATGCAGTGCAATACTTCCTTCATGTTGTCAAGTGTGAGGAGCCTATTCATGTTTGATTTCTTACAATATTCTGTGTGTGAATATATATATATATATATATATATATATATATATATATATATATATATATATATATATATATATATATATATATATATATATATATATACTTCTGTCCAACACAGCACCATGATCTAAGCTACTTCCTGTGTTGCAGATGAGGCCCAGGGAGACCGAGCGGCGCAGAGCATCAGGGCCAAGTGTGCCGACTACCTGGACAGAGCTGAGCAGCTGAAGGAATATCTCAAGAAGAAGGAGAAGAGTCCTCCGGCCAAACCTGTCAAAGAGTCTGATGACAAAGGGTGAGTCAATATCCCACTAGTCTCGCTTTGCCAGACCACCCACACGCTGTGGAGCGGAGGAAGGTCTGGTGAGTCCACACAGCATTCCTGGATGGGAGAAAACGTGCTCTGGTGTATTGTCATTTCTTTAAACCAATCACAATCGTCTTGGGCGGCGCTAAGCTCCGCACGGCGCCACTGTTAAATAGTCGTGCGAGAAAAAACTCAGATTGGACAGATAGTCTAGCTAGCTGTCTGGATTTACCCTGCAGAGATCTGAGGAGCAGTTAACCAGAGTCCTCAGAAATCCACCAGCAAAATATATATATATATATATATATATATATATATATATATATATATATATATATATATATATATATATATATATATATATATATATATATGTTTTTTTTTATTAACCTTTATTTTACCAGGAAATAATCCCTTTTTATATAATAATATAATAATCTCTTTTTCAAGGGAGTCCTGACCAGGACAGCAGTATAATAGTTCCATATTAAAATATACAGTGAAAAACAAACAACATAAAACAAAAAAAAGACAGTTGGCAATTTAACATCATCTCAACATAATCACCAGCAGCGCTCAGTAACAGGACATGTGCATTTAGTACTCAAATAGTCCGTTATCCTTATTTTAAACTGTGTCATTGACTATAGACTAATATCCAAGTATTTGTTGCTGTGGTGATTTTCTTCAGTACCTTCGTCATCACCACCCACCTAAACAAAAATCAAGAAAAGATGACACCGTAACTACCATCCATTCAAGACCATTTAACAAAATAGTAACAAAATAGACAATAAACCATAAACCAAATAAGCATATATACAGTATAAATGACAACTCCATCAGCCCATCATACACGTCTCTCCCTGGGACAAAACTTCTTAGGAGCCCTCCAGAAAGCTCAGGTGCTTTCCCCATTTTCTAGTATAGACATCCAACCTGGCAAACCGTTGATATGACTTCTTATTTTTTCAAACGCCCCCACCCTAGCCATCTCACAAGCCCACTCCTGGATTGACGGCACCCCTTCATTCCTCCATCCTGTCAAAGGAATCTGTCTGGCTATCATTAAACTAGTCTGGACCCAGCTTCTGATGTGCTTATCCATCCCGCTTAGGATTGACCCATCTCCCAGAACAAATGATCTTGGGCTGAATGGAACCTGCGTCCCTGCAGTCCGACATAGGTTACCATGTATCCCGGTCAAAAATTCCTGGACCTTATCACAATGAGGGGCTTTTTCTACAGTATACACCTATAGTATTATAGGCAAAATAGAGACAAAGTTTAGCAACAGCTATTTAAGTCTTGCTAACACACTGTAAACACACAAACTTTACGTTTACATTCAGTGTTAATCAGTAAAATGCATTGTGTGTGTGTGTGTGTGTGTGTGTGTGTGTGTGTGTGTGTGTGTGTGTGTGTGTGTGTGTGTGTGTGTGTGTGTGTGTGTGTGTGTGTGTGTGTGTGTGTGTGTGTGTGTGTGTGTGAAGAACGGCTGACATCTTAATGACTGGAATAACTGACAGAGATTCATTGTTGAAATGTTTAACTCCCTGCAGACACATTTGGCATTTTTTCATGTTTCAATTAATGGAAATATTTAATTCAAAGTGCACCAAAAGAATACTTATAATTAGTACCCAATTACAGAATCTTTTTCAGTAACCTTCCCAAGAATGCAGTGGCATATCGGTTTCTTTCTAAGAAATGATAGGGAAACTAGGGGATCTGTAAAAGCAATAGTGTGTAGTTCCATACAAATCATTGTTGACTGTTTATTAAAGTGCCAATAAATCATGTGGCGGACTGTTGTCATTTCATTTCAGGGATGAAAGTGGCGATGGGGACAGTGCAGAGAAAAAGAAGTTTGAAAATCAGCTCTCAGGTGAATGACGATGTCACTGTGTTGAATGAAAATAGAGGCAGACGCAGCAGTTAAATATGACGTGCAACACATCATCATCATTGCATGACATTTCAGAAAATAATGATTTGATCTATAAAGTGTTTATTATTTATTAACCCATCCCTTTTTCAGGAGCCATTGTCATGGAAAAGCCAAACATTAAGTGGGATGATGTAGCTGGACTTGAGGGGGCCAAAGAAGCCTTAAAAGAAGCCGTGATCCTGCCCATCAAATTCCCTCATCTGTTCAAAGGTACTGAAAACAAGAGACCTCTTAAACCTCCTGAAAATGAATTGTATTTTTCTAATACAGTATCTGTTTGTGTAGGAAAGCGAACTCCTTGGCGGGGGATCCTTCTGTTTGGCCCTCCAGGAACAGGGAAATCCTACCTGGCCAAGGCGGTGGCCACAGAAGCCAACAACTCCACCTTCTTCTCCATCTCCTCCTCGGACCTCGTGTCCAAGTGGTTGGGGGAAAGCGAAAAGTGAGGCCCGGGTTCTTTACACCAGGGGTCGTCAATGTTTTTTTCTCAAGTGCTCATATTATGCTTTTTGTCTTTTCCCCTTTCCTTTATTGTGTTATATATCTTTTTGTGCATGTTGTAGGTTTACAAAGTGAAAAAGCCCAAAGTCCCCCCCCCCAAAGGGACTTACCATCTCCAACAGAAAACACTGTTCACAAACTGCTCCAAACAGCTCTGTTGTAGTCCAGCCTTTACTTCAGAGACACACGTGGTCACTTTGGAACACACGTTATAATGCTCGCCTAGCTGCTAGCATGACACGCCCTCATACTCTGCTTCTGACTGGCTAGTAGTCCTTACCTAGGTACTGTCAGGACACGCCCTCATACTCTGCTTCTGACTGGCTAGTAGTCCTTACCTAGGTACTGTCAGGACACGCCCTCATACTCTGCTTCTGACTGGCTAGTAGTCCTTACCTAGGTACTGTCAGGACATGCCCTCACACTCTGCTTCTGACTGGCTAGTAGTCCTTACCTATGTACTGTCAGGACACGCCCTCATACTCTACTTCTGACTGGCTAGTAGTCCTTACCTAGGTACTGTCAGGACATGCCCTCATACTCTGCTTCTGACTGGCTAGTAGTCCTTACCTAGGTACTGTCAGGACACGCCCTCATACTCTACTTCTGACTGGCTAGTAGTCCTTACCTAGGTACTGTCAGGACACGCCCTCATACTCTGCTTCTGACTGGCTAGTAGTCCTTACCTAGGTACTGTCAGGACACGCCCTCATACTCTGCTTCTGACTGGCTAGTAGTCCTTACCTAGGTACTGTCAGGGCACGCCCTCAGACTCTGCTTCTGACTGGCTAGTAGTCCTTACCTAGCTACCGCGCATGTGCGACTCCCAACAAAGATGGAACAGAAGTGCGATGCCTCACTCTGTAGCTAAAACAGAGAGCTCAACACACAGGGTGAAAAGAGGAGCTGCAGCAATGTGCAGTACAACGAAAATGGCATTTTTTTGAAAATTAAACCATGTAACCCTATTCTGGTACAACCTCCTGAAAATGAGCATCATATGATCACTTTTAATCAAGGACCCCATAACTGAAAGAGAGACAGAGCACAGTCCCCCTACTACGTATATTGTATAAAATGAATTTGCATATTAAACTGGGGCTGCAGTAACGTGTGGGCGGCCTAAAGCCTTTATACATACCTTTTTAGTACATAGAATACTAAGCTAATAAAATAACAACTGTTGGCATGATTTTATAAATCATGTTTTAATGTTAAGCATACATGTGGCACAGTGAATCCTTAGGGTGAACTGTATCTGTGGTTAGTGACTACCTTACCTATAGGACCGTAAGCCTTTTTTCACAAATGGGCCCATTTATATTTGCTAATAATGGATTCATGTTAAGACATTTTATTTTTTGACAAAACATTTAAAACATTATACAAATTATGATACACCATACCATCTCCCTGCAGTAACTTGTTGAAGATCTCTGCTTTACACGATGATAAAACTGGGAATACGATAAACGGACAATAAACATCTACTTGTTGCTCCCCCGTGTCTCTCTCCAGGCTGGTGAAGAGCCTGTTCACCTTAGCCCGAGAACACAGGCCATCTATCATTTTCATCGACGAGATCGACTCCCTCTGCGGCTCCAGGAGCGAGAACGAGAGCGAAGCAGCGCGCAGAATCAAGACGGAGTTCCTCGTCCAGATGCAAGGTGAGCAAGAAAAGATGCCCTTAAAATATCTCTGATCTGAATCTGAATAGCAGTAGTTTGTTTATGAAGTGTAAAATGTCCTTCTCCTCTCAGGCGTTGGAAATGATAATGAGGGGATCCTGGTCCTCGGAGCCACAAACATACCATGGACACTGGACTCTGCAATCAGGAGGAGGTTAGTTTCACCTGCTGTTTAAAAATAATAGTCTCACATTGCCACAGACCTTCCTCCACAGCGCTGCGGAGGAGGGTCTGGCTAGTCCACACAGCATTCCGGGATGGGAGAAAACGTGCTCTGGTTTATTGGCATTTCTTTAAACCAATCACAATCGTCTTGGGCGGCGCTAGGCACCAGGAAAAGCGGTGCCGCTGCAAAATAGCCTCGGGAAGGAACTTGTTTTGGTGGAACATGTGTACATTCAAAGGTTGTTTTAGTCGTGCAACAGAAACTCCAATTGGACAGATAGTCTAGCTAGCTGTGTGGATTTACCCTGCAGAGATCTGAGGAGCAGTTAACCAGAGTCCTCAGAAATCCACCGGAGTTTAGAACGCCAACACAAAGAAAGCCCAAGGCAACGGATATCCAGCCTAAATGAGTGAAATCTGGTGGAATTTCCGTCGGCAACAGAGCAATCCCGGAAGTGGAGCGTCAAGGATATAGACTAAAAAAGAATGACTAGGACAGTGCGCGATCACGGAAGGCTTGTATCATGTGGACGCGCCGACAGTTTTGTCATTATTTACAATTCCTCATGTGGCCGACATAACCTTCCTATCAATTTGAGGAAAAAAAGAGTAGACCTCTGAGGCATGGTCTTAAACTAGTCTGGTTGCATCCTATTTCAGTTTGAGTCAAAAACTTTTTATTAGACAAAATGAACATTGTAGCTGGAGCACCACACAGTCTCACACTCTACCATCTTTTCTGTAGTGAAAACATCAGTTCCCTTATCTCATGCCACTGGAAAAGATGAAACGTTCTCAGAAACGTTCAAGGGCTTCGAGGGAAACTTCAACGGATAATGATTGAATCTTTTGTGTGTCTTAGGTTTGAAAAGCGAATCTACATTCCTCTGCCTGAAAAGCACGCCCGCTCCTTCATGTTCAAACTGCATCTGGGCTCCACCCCCAGCGAGCTGACGGAGGCCGACTTCATCACTCTGGGCGACAAGACAGAGGGCTACTCAGGGGCGGACATCAGTGTTATCGTTAGGGACGCCCTCATGCAGCCTGTTAGGAAGGTGCAGTCAGCCACTCACTTCAAAAAGGTAAAAAAAAACGCGTAACTTCACCCTGTCCTTTTTCAAACTGAAAGAAAAGCTCATTCCATCTTGTGAAGGGCTTATTAAATGGCTAGAATCTAGTCTTGAATCCAAGTCTCCTCCAGAAAAGCTCTTTATGGGAATTGAGCAGGAAAATATGTTCCAAATTAAGACAGATGTCTCAACACCTATTGGATGGATTGCATTATAATTTGATAAACATATGCACGACCCCCTCAAGATGTACTATAATCCCTTAACTTATCATAAGGTCAACATTTTAATTTTGTCCAATACTTTTGTTTGTTTACGTCTAAATACCTCCTGAACTAATGCCATTCTCATTAGCCTCAGCTGTTTGTGTTTTGTGCAAATTAGCAAATGTTAGCATGCTAAACTAAGAAGATTGTAAACATTAAGTTTGTTAGCATTTGTCATTGTGAGTATGTTAGCATGCTGATGTTGGGGATTAGGAAGGTACAGATTCAATTATTGGCAATTTATCAAAGATGTTTTATCAATATTAATAAAGTTATAAATATCTGTATTAATAACTTTACCAAATTGACAAACGATCAAAACGGGGCACCACCCTGGAATCAGGGACCAATAACTGAACTGTGACAACAGTAGGGTTGGGTATCGTTTGGCTTTTTTCCGATACCGGTGCTAAATTGGTACTTTTAAAACGGTGCCTGAACTGATACTTTTTAAGAAAATTTTTAAAAAAAGAAGAAGAAACAAGAAGGATAGGCCTACTAAACAACAGTCGGTGACATTTAAGAACACACTGTTTATTACTAAGGCCATATGGTCAAGATGAAATGATTTAATAGTAATGTAATAACTATAACTTATAATAAACAATAACTTATTTCACCAGTAAATTGCTGTTGAATGACAAAAACAACAACCAGATGGGAAAAGGGTATTTTACAATAACTTCGAATGCACCGCGAGGCTGTATGTTACCAGTTTCAGTGAATGCACCGTCTGTGTTTTTCCGACGTCGGCAGCTGCTGCGCTGCAGAGCAGACTGTTTATATACAGTCACACTTTACACTGTTTAACGTCACCTGTCAGCATTTTAACCGTGTTTAATCCAGCTGCTAGCTAAAGGTAGGCTAACGTTACCTGCTGTCGAGTGTAGTGTAAAGTCAGGCACCAAAATGTTCATTCTTATTCGGTCTCGTTACTACCGTTTACGTCGGAACCGGGGACCTATTGGCACAGAGTTTCGGTACCCAACCCTAGAAAACAGTCTCATCTCTCTTTGAAAATCCAGATCTTAATTCATTTGATTAATTGATCCCATATTTATAAAGTGAACAGGAAGGGTGAAACTCGAGCACTGACCTGTTCAACCAGCTGTTACTACAACATATAGACAAATAATCACAAACAACTGCTCTTTAAAGTATAATGGAAATTTATTTAACTTCCAAATTATTAATTGTCAATCAATAGTTCTTCAATCAATAAACCTATATACTTGTTACAACTACAACAAAGGCAAAAACAAACACACGTGGTGTGTGTATGTGGTGTGTGTGTTAGAAAGAGGGGGAGGTGACGAGGTCACTTGGGTAGCTAAGCCACGTGAGATCAAGATGGCGGATGAAACACCGCGAGATGTGAGGCTCTTTGTAGTTTTTAGCGCAAGGCACAAAATGGCTACTCGAGGAAATAAACAAACAGGCTATTTAACCCCAAGATGGCGGGTAGTGAAACTTAGTTGCAATCCCGCGTGACTATGGGGTGGCCGTCAGCTGATCTGTGTATGTGTATGCGTGTGTTAGGTTACCGTGTAAACGATGAAAGCAAAGCACACTTTAGAGAAAGAAAGACACTTGGAATCTTGATTTTCGAGGAAGTTATAATAACCAATCCTCTCGTTCACTCAGGACTCTGAGAAGTTGTCTAACGAGGGGAATGTTTATTACTAAGCCTCTGGTGGGCCAACAGCTGATTTCTTGCGGCGATAATAACCAATCCTTTTGTCTTCACCGGGCCACGAAGTAACAGTCTCGTTACGTCGTGGTGCCGTGGTTCGAGTGACGAACGGGAGGTTTATTATCTCGCTTGTACAGTAATTAACTTCTCCGTGGCGGGAGATAGCAGTGTATCATTACAGTTTCATTAAGCTACAGTATCAAACACAACATATATCAACAAGTACCGTGATCCAGTACTTTCACAGCGATAAATTTGACTCGGTGGTCACAATCATATTAACAGTAAGACATTTGCAACAGTAGCACTTATAAATTCACATTCAATGCAGTTAACAAGTTGCAGCAATAGCGGTTACTGACATTAATAGCACACACCTATATTTCTCTTCCCAGAAACTTAAGCCTCCTTACTGTGTGTGTTCTCGTTTTCTTGGTCCCATAGATGCTTCACGGTAAAAAACGTGTCCGTCTCACTCGACACTGATTCACGGAAAAACTTGTTTCTCTCCAAAGGCAGTGAAGAACTATAGTCGACTCGATACGAAAAGCAGTGTCCCGGTTGTCGGATTTCTTATAGAGAAAACGTTTTCTCTTCTGCAGAGATGAAACACTGATGCGTGTTTCCACAGGATCCAGGGTGTTCCCAGAACACTAAAAATAGTCCACTCGTCCGTAAAATGAAACTATTTAAGTAGAGTACAAACGTTTGGCTGCGTACCTTCATTCAGCAACGTGGGTTGCAACTGAAAAGCACAGAGGAGAGCACCCTGTAGCAGCTTTCGCGTGCAGCGGATGACGATAAGAAGTGGGTGACCAGAGTATTTATATCCCCGTTCACCTGGGCACGGACCCCTGCTGCGTTCAGGGACCCCGGCCAATAGGGAATCAGAGTTCTTGAAGGTGACATTTAGGTGTGAACTACGACATCTGTAGTTTTTAGACCTCCGGCCATCTTTTTTCATGGAGGTGTGACTTTTAGGCTTTTACAGTTGCATGGAGGCCGCATTCTTTGTTTGAAAAGGGCGCTCAGGCCACATGTTGGTCATGTGACTTCCTTTGTTTAAGATAATTTTAATCCCACTGCTCCGGTCCCAACACTGATATTTAGCATTAAGCTCAAAGCACTGCTGTGCCTAATCTAGCCTCACAGAGCAGCTAGCATTCTGTATCTGTATCGCTGTGGTTATCTCCATTGCTCTTGTTGGGGTTTTAAGTACAAATAGTTGAGGGAAAAAAAAATTATCTTTTCTTTAACAAGAGAGTTCACTTATTGGGAGACATTAATATTTCCTCATTCTCACCCTAAACTAGTCTATACAACTGTATGAATCTGTCAAATTGAGACATTACAACAGTTTCAGAATTACTTATGTTTCTTTGTGTTCTCATTTCTGTCCATCCACACACAAACGCACACTAATTAAGGTCCGCGGATCATCATGGAACAATCCCGACGTTGTGGTGGAAGACCTCCTGACTCCGTGTTCGCCGGGTGATCCCAACGCCATAAAGATGACGTGGATGGATGTTCCCTCAGAGAAACTTCTAGAGGCAGTCGTGTCCATGGTAAGAAAAGACCATGTTAACGTTGATCAGAGTTAATGATGAACACAGACGGCTGCAGTGATCAGCATGTATTGTGACCTGTGTGATGTTTTCCGTGCAGCCCGACATGCTGAGGTCACTGACAAACACCAAGCCCACAGTCAATGAGCAGGACTTGGACAAGCTGAAGAAGTTTACTGAGGATTTTGGTCAAGAAGGCTAATAACACTCACTCTCTACTCATCAATAAGACTGCAACAGGCGATTATTGTCTCTGTCGATTATGCTTGTGATTATTTGATTAATCTTTTGTGTGTCAAAAATGGTAGAAAATGTTCATCACAGGTTACTGGAGCCCAAGGGTGTAACTTTGTTTGTTTTGGGGTTTTAGTTTTTTTTTTTTTTTTTGGGGGGGGGGAAGGGAAGGGTTCTCCACTTTTGAGCAAAATTGTGAGCATGTCAAACACTGCACATATCCTGCTTTCTCGGGAATTTTTCTGTATCAATTTATGGTGCAGATGTCTATAATTATGTAAAGGAAATTAGTATTAGATATTTGGGGGAGTTTGCACTAGCCGTTATGTTACGCCTATAAAGTTCTTAGTTAATATGATTAGCAGTCAGAAATGCCCAAAGTGGATTTTTTTTATGATGTGAAGCAACAGAAAACAAGCTTATATTAAAGCTAACAATTTAAGATAACTTATTTTTTTAACTGGATAATTGACTAAAATGATTAATCGATAATCGAAATCTTAATTGATGACGTTTCGGCCGATCAATAAATCAACTGTTTCAGCGCTAGTTGTCACTAATTTGTCAATCCACTGATGCTCATGTTTACATTACACTTTTGTAGCGTTTCATATTTCTTTGTTGTATGTTCAATTTGTTTTCCTGTCTCAAACCAAAGTGATAATAATCTCTACTTGTTTGAACAGCCTTACGTCCATCACTGTTCTAAGATATGTACAGTAGATGGCGATGCTACACTGGGTGAATGCACATTTTCAACACTATATACCTCTTAGTATGGTCTAATGGGGATTTTATTGCACTTAACAGGCTTTTATAAATGGGAATTTGTACTGTAAAATGTAAGAATGCTCACTCTCTTTTAAATATGTAAATAACCTTTTACTGGTTATTTTTATTTCTCTATATACAAAGTTGTCATCACCAGCTTCAGGGCCTTTTGGGTTTCTATTGAGTCATTAGATTTTACAGGAAACTAAATATTATACAATATTGATTTTACAGTTTTGACTTTCAGTCCTTGGTAGTGGGTCACTGTACACGGAATTTACTTATAGGTGCTGTCAATATGCTCAGTGGGTTTGAAATATGTCTTTATTCAAGAGTTTTTTGGGGGTGTTTAGAGGTTCTTACTAGTTGCATCATTAAAACTAGTTAAGGGGGTCATTTGCACTTTTGTTGTATCCTACATGACATGTTCTGTGAACGAAAGTCTCAGGGTTAAATAAACGCGAAACAAAACAGGAGTCATTAACTTTGTTATTTTTTTTGATTATATTGATATATTGATCTATATATCTATATATATAGATATATGTGTATATATATGTGTGTATATATGTATGTGTATATATGTGTATATATATATATATATATATATATATATACATACATGTATATGTATATATATATATATATATATATATATACATACATGTATATATATATATATATATATATATATATATATATACATATATATATATATATACACACATATATTTACATATATAGATATGTGTGTGTGTGTATATATATATGTGTGTATATATATATATATATATATATATATATATGTATGTATATGTGTGTGTTAAAATACATCTCTTAGTTAACTGTTCTACATCTTTTAGAACTGTAGAAAAATGACATTAATGCTAATCATTTGCTGAAATGATTTGGAAAAAGTCTTAAACATCCAAATGCCGTTAATAATGTGCATATGCAGTATATTTGAAGAGCAGACCAAAAAGGTTTTCTATGTAGCAGAAATTGCTATTCAAAGTGAATAAATATTTCTTTCTTTCTTTCTTTTGTTTGTAAAGCGTCTTTGAGTTCCATGTAAAGCGCTATATAAAACGTATGTATTATTATTATTATTATTATTATTATTATAACAAACATGAAAAATGGACAAATCTGACAATATTCAAGTCATTTGGAGTGAAAATAAAAGCCTAGGCCAATTGAAATGTAACTAAATCTCTAGAGGCTGATTGGCCTGATTTGCATTGGACCGGAGGCTACTGAAATGAAAACCAAAATATCAATCCAAACATTTCAAATGAAATGAAAAGTATGATTCAACAGTTGCCAATGAAAGAAATATCATAAATAATGCATGCAAATATTAGTTAGGAGTGATGTCCCTTTTCACTTCAAAGCACATTGTGTAAATGCTAGTGTTTCCTCATACATAGACGTATTTGTGGTGGTGAAAACAAACATCCATCACAACCAGGATCCACCAAACGGGTGGAACCTCAAAGTGCTACAATGTGTGTGGGCGCCCGGATAGCTCAGTTGGTAGAGCGGGCGCCCATATATATATATATATATATATATATATATATATATATATATATATATATATATATATATATATTCCTCGATGCAGCAGGCCTGACCTGCAGCCCTTTGCTGTATGTCAATCCCCTTCTCTCTCCCCTTTCATGTCTTCAGCTGTCCTATCAAAATAAAGGCCGAAAATGCCCCCCAAAAAATTATCTTAAAGTGCTACAATATGCGTGTGTGCGCACACTCCTCTTTCACAACTCTCCGCCTCCACCACAAATAACCCACGGAATTGAAAAAAAACCACTACGTATTCCCAAACAAAACAGACAAGTAATACATGTGAGACAAAGTAAAGGTACAGTACACAGTAAGGGTGTCACAATTTTGATTTTAAATTCGAAATCGACCGAAATGAAGTCACATCTCGAATTGAAAAATGGAATCGTCGATGCTGCCACAGCCCCATGTCACGTCCGGTCGGCTTGCCAACATGGATGTATTAAGAGAACTGGATACAGCGTTCGGCGCGAAGCCCCGTTCATTCCAATGAGAGTGCTCAAAAGCGCATAAAGCAGTCATGGAGCTCAGATCTTCTGCGTTGACTGGCCCACGACGTCACGATGGACATTCGCACTAGCAACAGTTTATTTGTGTTGTCGTAGCAACATGTGCGCACATGAGCTTCTCTTTCGTGTCTCTTACAAGTATAGTTTGTTCTCTTACTACATCCATGGTACACGTGGCGAACTCATGAACTCGCCGTTTCATTGTCTAAAATATTCACTAACATTAAACATTGTTTTCGTTGTTCTTGATCGTTTACATGCTTATCTAAAGATGTATTTAGACAACCAAGGAGATGTAATTACTATGTCGTGCTACTAGCTAGATACTAGCTAGCGCTAGCTACTAAGGTTAGCCTGCAGTCATTGACATCAACAGTCAACGACAATGTTCATTATAACACTTCACTTTGGCATGTTAATTAGTAATGCTTATCAAAATAAACGATGGATGTTTTGAGAGAACCACGGCGATGTAATCACTATGTCTGTAGTAACGTTATCTAGGCATATAGCTATCTACAGTGTTACCGTTCTTACACCCATGCTAGCTACCACTGATGTTAGCTACTAGCCTATAGCCCAAGCAGTTTGGGAAACGCTAATGACGTTCCATCCACATTACAGGCTTTACAGCATACATATGTAACAGACGTGATTAGGGTGTGGAGAGAGAGAGACAACCTCAGCTGACGATTTTCCAAGATTTATTTTCTGCAGAAGACAATACAACATTAATTGACTTCTGGGCTACTGTTTGCTTCATCTGCACCTCTGCTCCTCAGCAATACAAAACGGTATTGTGTGTGTGACACATACACAAAAATCACATAGTATAGCATCTGATTCAACTCCCAACTTGCACACCGCCAGCCAACAGGAGCGGTAAAAATACACTTGGAAAATCTTAATTGAACTACAACAATAGTCTGTGACAAGCATGAAACCAACATTTTATACTTTAACAGTTTCAGCGAGCAAAGTTAAACAGTACGTGGGTTTGGGGACTGCACAGATAACAATAAAAGTATAATGTCTAACAGAGAAATACACATACCTGCAGAAGACAATACAACATTAATTGACTTCTGGGCTACTGTTTGCTTCATCTGCACCTCTGCTCCTAAACATTAAATAACAAAATTTACACACTCAAACTGGACCGCTGAACCTCCGTTATTTACACTGCACAAAAACAGAAAAATGGCGCGAAAAGAAAAGAGTTAAACAAAGCATCATTAAAACTTATATTTAACCGTACAATGGCACTAAACAGCTTAGTTAATATTGTATTAGCTTAGAGGCACTAAATAGTGAAGGGTCACAACACAATTTTTAACAAAAACAATAAAATAACGCAGCAGCATTTTACACACAGCTTACCTCAGCAATACAAAACGGTATTGTGAGGAGAAGACGGAAACTACGGCAACTTAGGAGGTACAATAGAGGCGCAATGCACAACAACATCTCCGCCAGAAACAGTAGCATTTTATACATAAATTAAACTCAATAAGATAAAATTCAAAAATACACAAACAAATCATTAAATAATGATTAAAATATTATTACAATTAAATTAAACTTAAACTGGAAATTAGAATTAATAAAGTGCATTTTTAACTCCGTTACACCCACCCCCACTGAATTTTATCAAAAAGAGCTGCAGCTACTCAACATGCACTAATCAGAACACAACAAATTGACAATTCACAAGGATCAGTATCAAGAAGACCAACATCAAATGTATCCCATTAGGATGAGGTGGTATGAGAGAAACACTTATCTCCCAATCCAACAACTGGCAATAGGGTGCCTTTTTACACCCCACACGACCCCAAAACATAGTGTTGTATAGACCCACCACAGAATAAAATAATGACACAAAAACAAACTTCCGGACCTGTAACAGCCCAGTCAGGGAAGGCCTGGAACACAGAATTGCAAACCATTCTAACATTGAACCTGCCCTAACCAACGTCCTGCCTGGACATGGTCTGTACAAGCCTGTTTACAGGCTTAATCAGGCGACCAAATCTCGACCTGACCTGTGTCTGTGTATCAGTATGTTCAGAGTGCATAGGTCTAGTCTCGTTAACAGTGTGCAGAGTGTCAAACGTCCTGTCAGTCTGCGTCATAGTGTCAAGAGCAGGGTCTGGCTGTCCCACATGTGCTCGAACGTTCACAGCAGTCACAAGGCTAAAGTCACTGGGCACAGACTGCTGTGTTGAAACGTCCCCCGGTGGGATAGAGGCGGCCTGGGAATCGGAAGTCACACTCATCATATCATCAGCATCCACCTCAGACAGACTCGGTACAGACAACTGTGTAATCCATTCAGAAGTCCTCCTCTCAGAGTCAACAGGTTCTGGGTCAGGCAAAGGGTTCAGTCCTCCTCCCACCGTCACAGATGAGTTTCTGCCACATTCAGCATCAAGGCCGTCACTTGCCGCACAAAGAGGTTCCCCCACTCCT
This sequence comes from Gymnocephalus cernua, assembly GCA_023631565.1. NCBI lineage: Eukaryota > Metazoa > Chordata > Actinopteri > Perciformes > Percidae > Gymnocephalus > Gymnocephalus cernua. The sequence continues at coordinate 6,254,399 of CM042432.1, forward strand.
CCCAACAGGGCTTCCCCTGCCTCCCCCACATCATCACTCCCTGGAGCCGAGGAGGTCGTAGCAGGCACGGACGAGGTAAGATCGGACATCTCACCAGCGTCCCTCACAGGAAAGAAATTTGCCAGCAGAAGCAGGTTCCTGTGGACCACCTTCTCCCTCCCAGTGAGTGTATCACAGATCCTGTAGGTGTGCGTCTCTTCATTCACGTCGACCACAGTGTAGATGGTCGAGTCCCATCGGTCAGCAAGTTTTCTCTTCCCTCTTTCTGTCCTGTTGGCAACCAGCACTCTGTCACCAAGGTTAATTTTAGATCCCTTCACTTTCCTGTTGTATAGACAGGCATGCCTGTCCTGCACCTTTGCCGCATGATCCTGGGCGATCACCATTGCTTCCTTCAGATCATTAGCAAGACATGCCACATACTTATCATAGCTCGTCACATCAGAGTCATGGAGGACAGTACGAAAGAGGACATCGACAGGCAGGCGGGGGACCCGGCCAAACATGAGGTAAAAGGGGGGATAACCTGTTGTCTCATGGGCTGCACAGTTGTACATGAAAGTCAGAGTCTGTAAGCGTCGCGGCCAGTCAGTTTTCTCTCCAGGAGGCAGTGCACGGATCATACCACCCAGGGTCCGATTGAAACGTTCCACACTCCCGTTTCCCATTGGATGATAGGGGGTTGTGTGTGACTTCCTGACACCTGATACCCGAAGGAGCTCACTAATCAGTTGACTTTCAAAATTAGCCCCTTGGTCGCTATGGATCCGTCCTGGGAATCCAAAGACACAAAAGTATCGGTCCCACAGAACCCTCGCCACCTGCTTAGCTGTCTGGTCCTTGCATGGAAACGCCTGAGCCATCCTCGTGAAGTGGTCAGTCACAACCAAAACATCAACAGACTTGTTTCCGGAGCTTTCAGCCGACCAAAAGTCAATACAGACTAATTCCAGAGGCCTGGTTGTAGTTATGGTCACCAGGGGAGCCCTACCCTCAGGCTCAACTGTCTTGCTGACGATGCATCGCTGACAATGACGGACATAGTCCCTCACATCTCTGTCAATGTTAGGCCAGAAGAATCTCTGTCTCGCCAAACTGAGGCTCCTAGACTGAGCTTGATGTCCGGCTCTGTCGTGGATTCCCTGCAGAACCTCAGATTTGAGTGAGTCTGGGACAACATACTGGAAGCGCTTTGCCTTTGTCGTCTGGTGCCTTGAAATCCTGTAGAGCACTCCATTGCTCACAGTGAGCCTATCCCAGTGCTTCAAGTATCTTGTGACAGAGACAGACTCCTTAAATCTTTCTCTCCTAGAGGGTTTCCGGTGTCTTTCAACATACGACAGAACACAAGCGAGAGTCTTGTCCTCTAACTGCTTATCGCGGAGATCCTTTTCGGTGTAGGCAGGTAAGGAGTCCTGTCCAGGCGGAACCAACTGAGGTAGGTACTGCAAAACGTCCACGGCACGGAGTCTCGGGCCAGCATCCCACTCAACGTGTGACTGCAGCACAGCAGACACGTCCTCCATCTTGACAGACTGAGCGTGCATGTGAAGCGGACTGCATGTAGACGGGGCATTGCTACTCACTGGAGAGAGTTCCTTGTGACCACTAGATGAATGAAAGGCATTTCGGACAGAAGTTTTAGACATATCCCTGACCACACTTAGAAGACCCGCATAAGGTTCGGCGAGCAGTCTGTGGCCAACACTCTCCTTGACAAATGGGACACGACTGAGAGCATCAGCAACTACGTTCTGCTGCCCTGGGATGTACTTGATATCAAAGTCATAACTGGCCAACTTGGCTACCCAGCGCTGCTCACAACAGTCTAGCTTTGGCTTCGTCAGGATGTGAGTCAACGGGTTATTGTCCGTCCAGACTGTGAATCTGTGTCCCTTTAGCCAGTGGCTGAACTTGTCACAGACAGACCATTTCAAGGCTAGAAACTCCAACTGGTGTGCTGGGTAATTCTTTTGTGAATGTGACAATGACTTGCTGGCAAAAGCAATAGGTCTGGCCCGTGCTTCACCCTCCTGAACCTGCGACAGAACAGCACCTAAGCCTTCTAGGGAAGCGTCAGTTGACAGCATAAAGGGACGGGTGAAGTCAGGATGAGCCAGGACAACACTGTGAACCAGGGAAGCCTTCAGGTCCTCAAAAGCTTGACTCTGTGATGGCGTCCAGTCAGAAGCACACAACTTCCTGCTTGACAGCTTGTTTGTGTTATGCTTGCCTTTCCTCTTTACACCCTTCAGCAGATCAAAGAGCGGTTTGGCAATGGCAGAGTATCTGGGAACAAAGTGTTGATAGTAATTTACCATCCCCAAGAAGGATCTTATGCGCTTCTGGGACGGGGTCACGCCATCAGGCTCCATGAGATCAGCGCTCGACATGTTACAGATACTCTCAACCTTACTAGGGTCCGTTGAAATGCCATTTTCATCAATCACGTGGCCAAGAAATTTCACAGCCCTCCTGAGGAAAAAACACTTTCTAGGGGCCAACTTCAGGTTGTGGCTGCGCAGCCTGTCAAACACCATCGTCAGGCGGAGGAGAGCAGTCTCTTCATCATGGGCAAACACCAACAAGTCATCCAAGTAGCATAGCAGACTTAAATAGTTTTGGTCTCCAAAAATGCTGGTCATCATGCGCATGAAGCTCCCAGGGCTGTTACAGAGACCCTGCGGCAACCGGTTGTATTCATATAGGCCCATGGGGGTGGTGAAGGCTGAGTACTTCCTGTCGTCCTCATGGAGTGGCATGTTGTAAAACCCAGAAGTCAGATCCATCGTGCTGAATAGGCAATTTCCTCCCAGTGCTGCCAAACAATCTGCCTGGTGGGGAAGGGGATGAGCATCCTTCAGGGTCCTCTTATTCAACCAGCGAAAGTCCGTACAGATGCGGAGATCTCCGTTCTTTTTCCACACCAGCACCAATGGAGATGCGTATTCACTTGTTGACTTTCGGATGATTTCCTTCTCCTCCATTTCGCTCAGTACTTGGCGCAGCTTTTGGTACTGACCAGGAGGCACTCTCCTGTACGGGAGCCTGAAAGGTCTGCTGTCTGACAGGTGTATGCGGTGTACGAAACCCGTCGCCTCACCACAGTCAAGATGGTGGCGCGAAAAGACGTCCTCATACTGCAAAACAAGGTCGGCCATCCGTCTCTTGTAATCCTCTGACACTTCACATGACTCAATGTCAACACTGCTAAGCCCAACCGACCTGAGTTGGTCTTCAGCAGAACTTGCAGCAACAGTAGGTGGCACAGCTGATTGGTTGCAACTGACCAGGGGAACCTCTGTGCGTCCACCAGCATCCATGTCCTCAAGTGCCACACAGGAATAGACATCTGCCAGCTTTGCGTTGCGCCTCAACAGCACAGGCCTCTCAGAAGTATTGATGAGCTTTAGTGGAACCCACCGATCTCCCCACAACGGAGTCACAATCTTTGCGACCAAAACACCTCTGGGAGCAGAGCGGGACGACGTGGGCTCTGTCATGACTGTGCTGCCTGGGGAAACAACAGTATTTTTGGGCAGTTTACCCCAGATGAGATATTCACGACCAGGCTCGAGGCAGGTAGCTGAGTTACACCGGACTGTACCGACCTTATCAGGAACATCTCCACCTTTCCAAGGGCTTAGACCAGAGAGCATAGACATGAAACGTTCAACATCTGTGTCTTTTGTTGGGCAGGGGCCGGACACTGTCTTCCAATAGGAATCACAAAGTTTAGACTGATGCAGGATGTGCTTTATAACATTCGTTCCGAGTATTAACTCATCATGCTGTCCTTGAACGACAAGTGTAGGAACTAACATCTTGCAGCCATACACTTCCATCTCCACTTCGAAAGCACACTTGGGCTTGACACGAAGTCCGCCACAGCCAATGAGGACCACATCCACATCGATCCGTCTTTGATCAGTCACCACCCCAGCATCCCTCAGTTTCATCTCTGCCCTTTCACTGATGCTACATGCCATTGAACCACTGTCCAACATTCCACCAAGTGTCACTGCCCCACCCATTGCTACAGGAGTGTAGAAGAGGCTTTCACTGTTGCCGACTCTGTGAACATTCTGATAAATAACTTCAGAGTTATGTGAATCTTTCACAGCCATGTAAACTGTCTCAGCATCAAACATGTCATCTTCTTGGGAGTCTACGGTGCGACCTGTACTGTCTCCCCCCGAATACAGGTCAGCTAGTTTCCCTGAGACTGTGGCTGGGGAGAGCCATTGGCAGGGCAATTCAGTCTGGTGTGGCCAGGGGCGAAGCAGACAAAACACAGTCTTCCAGACATGCAGTGTGAAATAGTGGTGTGGCTTGAGTCGTTACATACTTTACAAATAGCCTCCCTGGGACGTCTTTCACGAGAAGCACGCTGGAACCTTCCACCCCGACCTGGATGAGGAGTATCATGCTGCTGCATTTTCTCCATCATTTCCTGAAACATGTTGACCATACGAGCGAGAAGTCTCTCCTCTGACTGTTGGAGATTTTGTGCCATAGCTGGTACAGAGGCATGGCCTGGAGCACGGTTGGGAGATTCGTCTCGCACCAGGACAGACACTGGAGAGGGATAGGGCGAATAACACACATGTTGCTGGGCCTGGAGAGGAGGAGATAAGGGACTCGGGCTATGGTACTGCTCGGACACCGCCAGGGAAGCTAACGGCGGACTGGGCTGCTCAGAGGTAACAGCGGCCATGTGGCTCTTTAGCTGTGCAGCGCCAGTGACTCCACCACTAGCCCTCAGCTCTCTCTGGTAATCATCAATCCTCAGCTGAACATCACGTGAGGTCCACTCATGAATTGGCTTACACTTTAGGGTGTAGGATAGGTCTGGGTCAGGGCAGTGTTTTACGAACATGAGAGTCACTTCACCATTCATGTCCTGCGCCTGCTTGCCTTGTCTGTGCAGGCCCTCAAGTGCGAGATCCGCTGCTTTATTCAGTCTTATCCAGTAGTCAACCGGGTTCTCTCTGTGTCTGGGCAGAGTAGCATAAAAGTCAGCGAGGGGAAGGCATGAGGGAGCATCACTGAAATATTGAAGAAGAACATCATATATGAGTTGTGGTCTCTGACTGACATCAATTGCAGGATCACTGCGCAGGGCAATCTTCACAACATCTCTGGCCTTGCCCATTAGATGGCTCATAATCTCCTCAGCTTGGTCACACACAGAAATCCCCTGTTTCCTTATATGAGTTCTGGTCAAGTCAATCCAGTCCTGGACTGAGTATTTGTCAGTGCTGTCACCTCTAAACGTCTGGAGTCCTTTATCAGGCTTCACATGGACTGTCACATGTGGAGTGTCATGTCTTTTATCGTCACAGTGAGCATTCTGGGTACCAGTGTTAGTCCTGTGGTCCCCAGTCATGTTCACAACACCAGCTGACACCAACTTTGCTACAATTGATTCACCGATTTGGGCACCTAACTGTCCTACCATGTCTGTGGGGTTGTTAATGGCATGTGTATCACCACTAGGAGTGGAAGTGAGGGGACCCTCCCTCATGAACCCACTAACAGGAGTATAGCCTGGGCTCTGACCTAACCCCGTATCTGTATAACCATTATCCATGGACCTGGATTTACCCACATTACTACTGCCAGCAACAGCACTGAGCCATGCACCCCTACCTCTGGGCAACTTGGGAGTAGTTAACTCATCCATCATTATATCAGTGGTTGATCAAAACCATTAAATGTACTTGCGTTGTGTACACTTATACAAAACCAAAGCTGAGCAGATAACAATTTAACACATCTATGAAAAACAAAAGCAAATAGCATATATCAGTGTATTATTTCCTGAGGACAAGTTATTCAAAGAAGTATACCCTAGTCCACAGCCTCTCAATAACCTGACCAGACAGTGTAGATCAGAACAGCAGCGCAGCGTCCACGGCGATGAGCATCGAGCTGATCTGGAGATCCAAAAGGTCACGGCACCAGTGTAACAGACGTGATTAGGGTGTGGAGAGAGAGAGACAACCTCAGCTGACGATTTTCCAAGATTTATTTTCTGCAGAAGACAATACAACATTAATTGACTTCTGGGCTACTGTTTGCTTCATCTGCACCTCTGCTCCTCAGCAATACAAAACGGTATTGTGTGTGTGACACATACACAAAAATCACATAGTATAGCATCTGATTCAACTCCCAACTTGCACACCGCCAGCCAACAGGAGCGGTAAAAATACACTTGGAAAACCTTAATTGAACTACAACAATAGTCTGTGACAAGCATGAAACCAACATTTTATACTTTAACAGTTTCAGCGAGCAAAGTTAAACAGTACGTGGGTTTGGGGACTGCACAGATAACAATAAAAGTATAATGTCTAACAGAGAAATACACATACCTGCAGAAGACAATACAACATTAATTGACTTCTGGGCTACTGTTTGCTTCATCTGCACCTCTGCTCCTAAACATTAAATAACAAAATTTACACACTCAAACTGGACCGCTGAACCTCCGTTATTTACACTGCACAAAAACAGAAAAATGGCGCGAAAAGAAAAGAGTTAAACAAAGCATCATTAAAACTTATATTTAACCGTACAATGGCACTAAACAGCTTAGTTAATATTGTATTAGCTTAGAGGCACTAAATAGTGAAGGGTCACAACACAATTTTTAACAAAAACAATAAAATAACGCAGCAGCATTTTACACACAGCTTACCTCAGCAATACAAAACGGTATTGTGAGGAGAAGACGGAAACTACGGCAACTTAGGAGGTACAATTGAGGCGCAATGCACAACAACATCTCCGCCAGAATCAGTAGCATTTTATACATAAATTAAACTCAATAAGATAAAATTCAAAAATACACAAACAAATCATTAAATAATGATTAAAATATTATTACAATTAAATTAAACTTAAACTGGAAATTAGAATTAATAAAGTGCATTTTTAACTCCGTTACACATAGATCCATACATCCATCGGATGTATAATAAGATAATACCATGGATGTACTGTCATGAGCATGCGCAGTGCAGGGCGACATGGGCGGGCGCAGTTCCGCGGGTCTGCTAAATACATCCACGCTTCAAGGCCAGGCTATGTTGGACATCCCCTAGTGGACAAAATATGTAACAACAACCACATGCTTATAGTGGCATTGACAATGCATAAGCCTGAGTAGTGTAGTACATATTAATAACAGGCTGCATTTGAGCATTAAATCTTCGAGTATTATTCGAATAATGGCATAGCAACCTGTGCTTAAAAAATAAATAAATAAAAAAATTAATTAAAAAAAAAAAATCGAGAATCGAATCGATCCGTGACCTTAGAATCGAAAATGTAATCGAATCGAGGATTTGGAGAATTGTGACACCCCTAGTACACAGAAGTGAACATAAAACCTGTAAAAAAAACAAACACCAACTCATGGCTACTTAGATCATTCTGCAAATATAAACAAGACAAATGTGCTCCATGAAACAGAAACAAACCTGAAAAACAGGTGCTGAAATGTACAGTATACAAAAGGAGTAATAGTTCATATTCAGACAACACAAACGGGGTGGGAAACTGCCACACAGGGCATATGAGAAAGTGATAACAGTATTTCCTCTGTGTGTGTGTGTGTGTGTGTGTGTGTGTGTGTGTGTGTGTGTGTGTGTGTGTGTGTGTGTGTGTGTGTGTGTGTGTGTGTGTGTGTGTGTGTGTGTGTATAAATACGTATACGTATATATACATATATAGAACACATAGGGAGTATGTGCTACTAAATGTACATTAATGAAGACATTAGAAGACAGAGAAGAGAGCGCCAAGTGTCAAACCAGTTGCTGTTCCAGCAAGGATGCCCCATGGCACATCTCCTCTATCTTCATGCTGTGGTTCATGAATAACAACATGATTCACTCCAGGAGTGGTGTACCCACCTAGAAAATACAACAGCAACATGGTGTCTCATTTTAGTTTGCAATTAAGGAATTTAAAAGTTGTTTACTTACTACAAATGTGCAGTTATTTACCTTGGTACTGATCAGGATAAGCGTAGGGCTGCCCATCAGCAGAGCAAACAATCTCTGTAGCATGTTGTGGAGGTGCAACATATTCTCCATATGGTCCCAGGGCATAACCCTGCTGAAACAAAAAAGGCCATGAACACACAGTTGATCCTTTGTGGGATGCCAGTACGAGCCCTTAACATTACCTAAGAGTCATTCGATTCAGTGTTGATCTCACAAATAGTGCTCAGTGGAGCTTTTCAACACTTCCATTACTACACCACTAGATGGTAGGAGATAACAACTTACTTGTGTGTTGTTTTCATTAGATTTTCCCTCAAGGATCTTGTCAGACCAAGCCAAATTGTGTAGTAGAACATATACAGCAGTGCAAAGTATGAAGGCAGTATAATCATATTGTACATAAATATAACAATGTTTGACAAATGTATTGAGGTAAAGAAGGGCGTTGTAGCCTGAAATGCACAGGTACACTGCCAATAGCTTTTTTTTTTAAACTAAACTTTTAATAAATTCATATGCATACTGTTTATGCCTTTTAACTGTTGTGGTGGAGCATATTCTGAGTAAGGGGGAGGAGCAGATGCTATCACTTCCTGTGCAAAGCCGATCTGAGGTGTAGCGACCACCTAAAATAAAATTTTTAAAAAACCCACTACAAATGAGGCCACCTCACCTGAAAATTGAGAATCAACACCCAACAAAACTGAGCTACATGACGTGTGGACGAATGGAATCAGAAAAGGAATTCTGACAAACACTCATAAAGACAATTTATTCTACTGCACTGAGATTACCATCATAGAGGTATAATGAAAAACAAACAATATGAGAGTTGTTTCACACAGTTTCATCTTAGATCATGGAAATAATATTTTTCTAGTTTTAAGTCACAGCTTGTTTACTTAATAACATTAAAATAGACAGGCTGGTTTTACAACAATTTCATATTCTTATTTTGGTCCAAGTTCAAGTCATTTAAGATGTAGCAGAAACTCACCGCATTCATTCTGGCATCCTGAAGTGCCATGGTCCATGCCCTGCAACACAAAGTGGAAACCATGTCATCTTAAGGCTCTGACACAACAACCCGACGGCTGACCTTCGGCAGAAAAGGCAGTCGGACTGATCAGTCTCCCCGAGGTCCAAAAAGTTCCTCGGAACACACAGAAGCGACGCCGACTTGAGCGTACATTGCGCAAGATGTAATACGTCTCCATAACAGCAGGTGGCGCTAATCTGTATTGTTGCCCAAAAATGAAAACCGGCAGCTGATTGGACGAACGCGTCACGTGGGTCTGGCTTCTCCCGAATTTCAAAATGGCGGTTTGTTCGGAAATACAAAGGGGGTGTCAGTACCCGATCCGTTCCATCTGCCCGATCTGTTCTGCGCATGTGCATAATTGCGTAGCAGAAAACCTGTGCGATTTGTACCACGCATGCGTTAAAAAACAGTTGACGGCAATTTTTCTTTTTTTTATAAAGATATTTAAATTAAGACTTGTTGTCACCGATACAAAACCGCTAGCGACGTCATTGTTGTGTTGTTTATGTTGAGTTTTAGACCATTAATTAATTATTAATATACCTGTCTATGGTCTTGACTAATAAAGTAAGTGTCCTTTCAAAGACGAGACAACAGCTCTTCCAGCCACCACTGCTGTATACCACTATAGTAGCTACATGCTAACGGCATGCTAACGGCAGTAAACATGTCAGTGTCAGTAGTGTTTGGTTCAGAAGCCTTTATCTGAGATTTCTGACGTTAGAAAGTTCTTCTTCGTTCCACCACAATCTAACGTTAGCATACTCTTAGCGGCTAACTATTATGTAGCATGCTAACGCGACATAGCTAGCTGTAATCTTGGCCAATGCTGGTAATTTCTCCCCAAATTCCGGTCACTTTGCTGGGACATGGGACATGTCCGGTTGTGTAGTATTTGGTTTAGAAGCCTTTATTGGTGATTGTGATCCGTGAAAAATCACCACCGTTGGCCAAGATTACAGCTGTGTTGCGTTAGCATGCAGCTACATAATAGTTAGCTATAGGAGTATGCTGGGCTCTCAGAGAGATCTCATTTGTAGCCCTGTTTTACCTTATATTTTTATAAAAGTACAAACGCATGAAGTGAGAGGTGTATACACATGATTACACTTTATTTAAAGCATGATTAACCTGAAGCAGGACGGAGCAAGGCTCCTAGCTCAGGCTAGCTAGCGTTAGCAAATTACCTTCAAAGTTGCAAAGAAATTAAGCAACGTAGCTAAGTCTTTGTTTAATTTGCTACGTGGTGTCGTACTGGATGCCCGGACAACCCTCCGTATATCATTAACAGATACTTTAGGCAACTCCAGTAAACAACTTGTACTGTCAATGTCTAATGTTTTCTTCCAACAACCAGCGGAATGTCCAAAACATAGAACCGATCAGGTAGTGTCGTAAAAGCATGAGCTTTATGCACATGCGCAAAACGGACCAGCAATCGCACATGCGTAGAACCGATCGGGTAGGGTCGTAAAAGTATGAGTTTCTGCGCATGCGCAGACCTTATGCACATGCGCAGAACGGATCGGGCAGGCGGAACGGATCGGGTACTGACAGGAGGTAAGCCAGCTTTCAGAGAGTGTAGCTCCTATGACGCCATTTTGATGCTACCAAACCATCACCCTCCATTATCATTCCATTGACTGCCATTCATTTTGGCGACAGCCAATAACTTTACATCTAAAGCGTTTAAAGACTTTATTTGTCCATTGTTTATTTCTAAAGAAACACGACAATGTATAAAAGGCTCCATTACCTTGTACCTCACGTTATGGCTCCGTAGCAGACGTTTTTATAAAAATAGGCTAACGATTGTGTCATAACCACACAACTTACTGTCGCATACTAGAGGAATTACCGTACAGTACAGGAGAAGCTCGCAGGCAGTTTCAACTTCCATTAGCTGTTTAAGTTTAATTACTAATGTTAACTAGCATTTTAGTTAGCAATAATAAGCCTGTACCTATGTGATCTCCTTACATATACCTACACTCTCCATCTCTGCGAGATTGGGAATGATTGAGATTTCTCTTGGCACAGCTACCAGAAGACTTACAACTTTCAGACACGTTGCTCACGTCACATCTACGTTGTGTCTCTCAGTTTGCAGCTGCGCAGTAACACTCGAGCCTCACCAGAAAAGTGCTTCTAATTCACTTCACTGGTCTCCCTCCAGAGCAACAGGATCTGTTGGTCCACTTCTTTAACTGTCTATGGGAAACACAATCTCATATTTTACAAAAATAGTTCACCGAAACGTGTTTCTGAAAACATTGTAACCGAGAAATAGGCCATGCAGTTGCTGAATCTGTCTTCATTTCAGATCGACAAAGGTCAGTTTAAAAGATTTTCGTCAAATTTTGAGAGGGGTTAGTCTCACTCATCCTGCTCGTCATTTCCAGGTTAGCACTCCACCAATCAGATTGGTCATTGAGTCCGACTGCCCGCCTCCGACCCAGCAAGTCAGGTCAGCCAAAATGAAGGCCGACGCCCCCTCCGACAGACGACGGCACGGAACACACCAAACAGACTCGAGTCACTGACCTCGCCAGACTGTTCGACGGCCGATTATGGGGTTGGTGTGTCAGCGCCTTTAGACGTTAAATAATGTCTAATCTGGAAATATGAACCCAGAACAACTGAAACATTCAACTTCACCAACACAGAAACAAACAGAGCAGCCAAAATAATGACTCAGCATGTATGTGTTGCCTTACAGAGCATCATATGCGCTGTCTGCACACAGGCTGATGACCCGTCCATCTCTGCACACTATCTGAAGGAAGGCATCACGCATCTTCCCCTCTGGTGGGTTCAGCTCTGAGTATGAGAAGCAATACAGCAGGATAAATAGAAGTGACATATTTCAAAATATCAACAAAAGTTGGTTTAACACTCTTAAGTGTGAGCCAATGAGATCCTAGTCTTGCGTTGTCAGACCTTCCTCCACAGCACTGTGGAGGAAGGTCTGACACCTGCTGACAATGCAGAGGGGTCCTCAACAAAGACACCACATCCAAGTAGCCCCTGCAATTCCTGCTTGTAGCAAAGCATCTTTGATGTTTATCTCACCAGTTTAACACTCTTAAGTGTGAGCCAATGAGATCCTAGTCTCGCATGTTCAGACCTTCCTTCACAGTGCTGCGGAGGAGGGTCTGGCTAGTCCACACTGCATTCTGGGATGGGAGAGAAACATGCTCTGGTTTATTGGCATTTCTTTAAACCAATCACAATCATCTTGGGCGCTGCTAAGCGCCAGACGGAGCCATGGTGCCTCTGCAAAATATACTTGGGAAGGAACTTGTTTTGGTGGAACATATGTACATTAAAAAGTAGTTTTAGTCATGCAACAGAAAACTCAGATTGGACAGATAGTCTAGCTAGCTGTCTGGATTTACCCTGCAGAGATCTGAGGAGCAGTTACCCAGAGTCCTCAGAAATCCACCGGAGTTTAAAATTACAACACAAATAAAGTGGAAGATGACAGACATCCGAAAGAAATGAGGGACATCTGGTGGAACCTCCGGCGGCACTGGAGCAATCCTGGAAATCAAACGTCGTTGATATAGACTTATGACATCCTCATGCAACAGATGACCAGTACCTTGACATGCATAAAAGTTGCGGATGTTAATGCAGTCGACCCTCATGTGGATGTCATCCTCCAGGTCACGCCGTTGCTGATTATTATAGAACACAAGCCATCCATCAACCCATAAATCAAACCAGTTTCTTTTCCACCGATGCAGTATGGTACCTTTAATGAAAATATAGTACAGTCAAGTTCAATCCAAACTCAATTCATTAATACAGGATATCATACCAAATGTCAGCATCTTCAAACAGCATTAAATAAGTATTACTTAACTAACTGTTAAAGACTGTCTGGCTACTCACTTTGTCGATGGAGCCAACCACTCTTTACCATAGCCATCTTACAGGCAGGCAACACCTAAAACAATACAAAACACATCAGTCACTATAATGACACAAGCTCATGACTGGGCGTGGCATAGCCAAATAAAACCTCGCGAACTAAACAGAAAATCTATAAATTGATTGACAGTTTAATATATAAAGCCAATGGCGAGTTTGGACCTATGGATTTGATTTAGCAACTTAACATGAGCTCATGCATGAACAGAGACGTTTGACACCATATGGACATTAGCAGAAGCTAACGTTAGATAATTGTCGTTCAGATATTTTGGTTCTCGTGGAACTTTTAGCTAACAAAATGGTAACAGATGGCTTCAAGTAATAATAGGCCAGTTGTAAATGAGGTCATCCTCATTTCTTATTAATACAAGTTGGACTAGAAAGATAACGTTAATGTTCAATACTGGTCATATAACGTGAAGCACAATAACCCTGTAATCACTTACAGCACCTGATGTGTTTATCTTTTGTGTTTCTTGTCTGATACCAAACGCAGTCGAAGTTAGCTAGCGTAACGTGACATGTCTGTAGCGAGCTGTCTAAAACACCAACACTGGTCCTTACAGACGAGGATAAAGTAAAGGCAAAGGGTAATTTTGTTACTTACTTGATTATTTATGCTTTATGAAAAAAACTCGTTGGAGTCCAAAAGCCTGACCAATAAACCGAATGGACACCGTCGCTCTTAGCCCCGCCTGCGTAGCATCTTCGCATACGCCCATTCTCTTTGGAGAGGGGGGCGTTTGTTTTGAATGACGTAGCTAGCCTATCAGCTGTTGGAAAGTGGTAGCGAACGCAACGAGGGCGCGCTCGTTCGTTATTCCCTCTGCTAGACATTTAATCAGTTCTTTAACCCATACCTGTCAAGTTTTGGATTTAAAAAAAATAAGGGAATTTTTTCGGCGCCCACCGCGAGCAGCCCACCACCCCAACCAAGCTCCAGTATCCCTTACATTTTAAGACAGGTGTACAAGAAAGCTAAAATCACCACTTGATGCAGAATGCTGAAAACATTTACAATTTATAACATTGCTTGTCTTTATTTTCATTCAGGACCGGAGTGGGACTCATTTTCAGCCCTGGAGTTTCATGCCTTAGACCGGCCGGCTCACTTTATTTACTTCACAAAAAAATTTAATCAAAACCTTAGTATATAAGTCTGCAATAGCGCCCTACTCTATACAGCCTTGCAATTCAGTGTATTTTTGTAAAATATCACTATTTCCAAGCGTAGCTTCACAATGTCGATTCATTAGAAAAGTTAACATCTTTACAACAATATCATAATCTATTTTCTGTGCAAATAAGTAATCACAGATATCCAAAAACGTGAAATTAAATAAAGAACAAGATACCTTGTATTGCACTTTCTAATGACACCATAATCATTTTTTTTCCTTTGAATAATATTTCATATAACTTTCTCTTCCCTTTCAGTCGTGGGCTTTGTATATTTACTATGCTAATTTTGAGGATAAAGGCATAATGGTAGTAGTAAGTATTTGGGCATAAAAAGTGATTATGTTGTAACTAATCTGATCATGTTTGCTTGTTCACACACTGATGAGCTTACAGTAGATGTGCCTTCTACACTGACAGCAGATATCCCTAATGCACACTACTAGCTCTGCTTCTCACACTAAATCACATTTTATAAATTGTCATTATTCTCAGCACAAATCTCCCCTTTTCACAAAGCTTTCTGATCAAGTCAAGTCAGTTTCATTATGGTAGTGCCGAATCATCTGGCATCATTAATTATCCCAGGGCATTTTTCATATAGAGCAGGTCTACACACACTCTTATTAATTCTTATAATATTCAGTCAATGAGCAACGCTACCTGCCCAAACTGGAGTTATGGTTGTTAGGTTGATAGCAGCAAACTGGACTAGTAGAAAAAGTTTGATTCATAAACATAAACGCTGGTTTGTAGGCAACGTTGTATTGTTCTGAAAGACCGCTAGCATCCTGCACTTCTCCTAACTAGCTTAGCTTACCCGTCTCGCCGTCTTCATTTGGCGTTTTAGTTCAAAGTTAATCTGGTCGCGTCACTTTCTAGAGCTCTCCTTTTTTAAATCTCTATTTCAGTGCTGTGTTGCTCTTTCTACCTGTTTAAAACAGCGGTGCCATGCTCCAACAAGTACCAGTGACTGAAGAGTACACGGACGGTTTGGTAGTTTTTTTAGCAAGGTGTTGCCGTCGGAGGACTTAAAACATGAATAAGTCATCATTAACCAGGCTGCACTCTGCGAGCGGGCTGCATGGATGTAGAGAACGGTCTGGGAGTGCAGGCAGCGGATATTCAACTATGATATGGGTTAAAATACTAATACGGGAGGACGGCGGGAAAGAAGGGTAAAATACGGGACTTTCCCTGGCCAAAACGGGAAACTTGACAGGTATGCTTTAACCATTAATAACGAGCAAATTGATTAGTGATTGCAGATCTAGTTTATTGTCTTTTGGGTTATCATTTCCTGGGTAAAAGAGATATTTTCTCAGCCGAGTAAAGTACACTGAGAGCTGGTAGATTTAAATGTACGTTAATCAAGTGAATAACGTGTAACTGTAGTAAGCCCCTGTAGCAGTGGAGATCGAGTGCATACCATATATTAATACTGAGGTAAATGGTTGATCTGAGGACAAGTTTTATTTGATTTATGCAGCAGGATACTTGCACACAACCGTTCGATAGGCCGCTATCCGCTGCGCATGCGAGTCACAAACTCACACAGGCAGAGAAGTTTTATCCTGCACGGCTCCCGAGTGTGTGTGTGCGTGCGTGCTGAGGGAAACTTATTCTGCGTGACTAGCGAGCGTCGACATGTTCTGTGAACGAAAGTCTTAGGGTTAAATAAACACGAAACAAAACAACAGGAGTCATTATTAACTTTATTTTTGATTATATATTCGTATATGTTAAAATACATAGTTAACGGTTCTACACAGGGCCCGAAATTAGCACCATTTACCAGCCAAATGCTGGTAAAATATGCAAGTGGCTGGTAGATTTTCTTCACTCACCAGCCAAAAAACAATGATGAATATCGAGTGGCTGGTACAATTTGAACATTCACTAGCCATTTGGCTGGTGGACAAATAAGTTAATTTTGGACCCTGGTTCTACATCTTTTAGACCTGTAGAAAATGACATTAATGTAATGCTGCTTACACAAAGCCGATCATTTGCTGAAATGATTTGGAAAAAGTCTTAAACATCCAAATGCCGTTAATAATGTGCATATGCAGTATATTTGAAGAGCAGACCAAAAAGGTTTTCTATGTAGCAGAAGTTGCTATTCAAAGTGAATAAATGTATTCATAACGAACATGAAAAATTGACATATCTGACAATATTCAAGTCATTTGGAGTGAAAATAAAAGCCTAGGCCAATTGAAATGTAACTAAATCTCTAGAGGCTGATTGGCCTGATTTGCATTGGACCGGAGGCTACTGAAATGAAAACCAAAATATCAATCCAAACATTTCAAATGAAATGAAAAGTATGATTCAACAGTTGCCAATGAAAAAAATGATCATAAATAATGCATGCAAATATTAGTTAGGAGTGATGTCCCTTTTCACTTCAAAGCACATTGTGTAAATGTTAGTGTTTCCTCATACATAGACTTATTTGTGGTGGTAAAAACAAACATCCATCACAACCAGGATCCACTAAATGGGTGGAACCTCAAAGTGCTACAATGTGTGTGCGTGTGTGTGTGTGTGTGTGTGTGTGTGTGTGTGTGTGTGTGTGTGTGTGTGTGTGTGTGTGTGTGTGTGTGTGTGTGTGTGTGTGTGTGTGTGTGTGTGTGTGTACACTCCTCTTTCACAACTCTCTGCCTGCCTCCACCACAAATAACCCACGAAACTGAAAAAACACTACGTATTCCCAACCAAAACAGACAAGTAATACATGTGAGACAAAGTACAAAACACAGAAGTGAACATAAAACCTGTTAAAAAAAAAAAAAACACCAACTCATGGCTATTTAGATCATTCTGCAAATATAAAAAAGACTAATGTGCTCCATAAAACAGAAACAAACCTGAAAAACAGTTAAGGACCTGAAATGTACAGTACACAAAAGGAGTAGTGTATTTCCTGTCGATTAAATAACTCTTGAAAAGTGAGTAATTGTACTTTTTGGTTAAGAACATTCATATTCATTCAACACAAAGGGGGTGGGAAACTGCCACACAGGGCATATGAGAAAGTGCTAACAGTATTTACTGTGTGTGTGTGTGTGTGTGTGTGTGTGTGTGTGTGTGTGTGTGTGTGTGTGTGTGTGTGTGTGTGTGTGTGTGTGTGTATGTATATATATATATATATATATATATATATAGGCTGTCAAAAATAACGCCTTCATTTCGATTAATCTGAGATAAAATAGCGCGTTAAAAAAAAATAACGCAGATTAATCTATTCCATAATGACCTTTCACCCAGAGCTGTTCTAGCCACCATTCAACTGTAAAATGAAGGAGGGAGACGAGAGAATACGCAACAGAAACATCGCTGCATGTTCTTTAACCGTCTATGGTTAACACTACACTCAACAGCAGGTAACGTTAGCCTTCCGCTAGCTAGTAGCTGGATTAAACACGGTTAAAATGCTGACAGTTAACGCTAAATGGTGTAAAGTTTGACTGTATTTCTGCCGTTGTCGGAAAACACAGACGGAGACGGTGAGTTCAATGAAACTGGTAACCTACAGCCTCGCGGTGCATTCATAGTTATTTGAACAGTGAAAATAATAATAAAAAAGAGCTTTTTTAACTTTAATGTCACTAATGCTGATTATTCATTGATTCATTTGAATTGAAATATTTAAAATACTTTCACAGCAAAAATTATGTATGCGATTAATTTAGATTAATTATTCACAATCTGTAATTAATTTGATTACATTTTTGAATCGATTGACAGCCCATATATATATATATATATATATATATATATATATATATATATATATATATATATATATATATATATATATATATATATATATATATATATATATATATTATATATATAAATAAAACACATAGGGAGTATGTGCTACTAAATGTACATTAATGAAGACATTAGAAGACAGAGAAGAGAGAGCCAAGTGCCAAACCAGTTGCTGCTCCAGCGAGCATGCTCAAAGCCACATCTCCTCTGCCTTCATGCTGGCGTTCATGAATAACAACATGATTCACTCCAGGAGTGGTGTACCCACCTAGAAAATACAACAGCAACATGGTGTCTCATTTTAGTTTGCAATTAAGGAATTTAAACATTGTTTACTTCTGCACAAATGCTGAGAAATGTGCAGTTATTTACCTTGGTACTGATAAGGATAAGCGTAGGGCTGCCCATCAGCAGAGTAAACAATCTGTGTAGCATATTGTGGAGGTGCAACATATTCTCCATATGGTCCCAGGGCATAACCCTGCTGAAACAAAAAAGGCCATGAACACACAGTTGATCCTTTGTGGGATGCCAGTACGAGCCCTTAACATTACCTAAAGCCCAATTTATACTCGTGCGTAGAATCGACGGCGCAGGGTCCGGCGTAGACGCAGAGCCCTCTGGGTCTACGCCGGACCCTACAGCGTAGCCTGACGCGCACCTCTCGAAAAATGTAACTACGCGTCGCAGCGATGCACGTCTCTCGGCCGTGGCTTGGTAGAGTTGCATTTCCCCCCGACTCATTTCCTGGTTCTCCTTCACCATAAACAACATGAAATCAAGGAGAGGGGTAACTTTTCCTGCTCCAGATTTCCCTCTGTAGTCAGAAAGAACAGGGGAGACACTTTGTTTCTAGCTCTGGAGCTAATCGCCGTCACTCTCTCACTTCCTTCTCGCTCTAAAACACACTCCCCACACACACACACACGCTGGCTGGACGCACAAGTATAAAACAACAGGCCACGGCGTAGGCTACGGTGAAAGCTCTGCGTGGAGCCTCCACACAACCATAAAACAAGCTTAAGAGTCATTCGATTCAGTGTTGATCTCACAAATAGTGCTTAGTGGAGCTTTTCAACACTTCCATTACTACACCACTAGATGGTAGGAGATAACAACTTACTTAAAATACTTTAAATCTGTGTTTAACTAAACTTTTAACAAATGTATATTCATACTGTTTATGCCTTTTACCTGAGGTGGTGGAGCATATTCTGAGTAAGGGGGAGGAGCAGATGCTATCACTTCCTGTGCAAAGCCGATCTGAGGTGTAGCGACCACCTAAAATAAAATTAAAAAAAAAAACACTACAAATGAGGCCACCTCACCTGAAAGCTGAGAATGAACACCCAACAAAACTGAGCTACATGACGTGTGGACGAATGGAATCAGAAAAGGAATTCTGACAAACGCTCATAAAGACAATTTATTCTACTGCACTGAGATTACCATCATAGAGGTATAATGAAAAACAAACAATATGAGAGTTGTTTCACACAGTTTCATCTTAGATCATGGAAATAATATTTTTCTAGTTTTAAGTCACAGCTTGTTTACTTAATAACATTAAAATAGACAGGCTGGTTTTACAACAATTTAATATTCTTATTTTGGTATCAAGTCCAAATTTAAGTCAATTAAGATGTAGCAGAAACTCACCGCATTAATTCTGGCATCCTGAAGTGCCATGGTCCATGCCCTGCAACACAAAGTGGAAACCATGTCATTTCAGACGTTAAATAATGTCTAATCTGGAAATTAGAACTCAGACCAACTGAAACATTCAACTTCACCAACACAGAAACAAACAGAGCAGCCAAAATAATGACTCAGCATGTATGTGTTGTCTTACAGAGCATCATCTGCGCTGTCTGCACACAGGCTGATGACCCGTCCATCTCTGCACACTATCTGAAGCAAGGCATCACGCATCTTCCCCTCTGGTGGGTTCAGGTCTGAGTATGAGAAGCAATACAGCAGGATAAATAGAAGTGACATATTTCAAAATATCAACAAAAGTTGGTTTGCAATAGTGTTAGGGCTAGCCCCCCGAAGCACTGCACAAACAAGCTTCAAGTACTAAACAAAGAGAAAACCCCCATGCAGACTGAGGGGGGGGGGGCACAAGGACTACGGAACTGGATTCAGTAAGACAGGAGGATGAGGATAACAGAAGACGCAACACCTGTGGCAGAGTATTCAAGAACGAACGTGGCGTTAAAATTCACCAAGTGCAAAAAGCAGCTGCAGCAATGCGAAGCACCTGGCAATACCCAGAGAGCCATCTCTGAGTATATCACAGTTGCTTGTCAGTCGGAGGAGGACCAGAGCCAGGAGGCACACCACAGTGCTCCGGACCCCTCCCGCTCAACCTGCTCAGAGCACAAGAAGAGGGGGTGAATATGAAAGGCTAGAGGACTTTAAGAGGAAGCCACGCTTAAATTTACCATCAGCTACAGATGGGCCCAGCTGGATAGAGACCTGGTCATCACCCTGGACACCCTCAAGGGAGATGTAACCAAGAAGAACAAAACCATGGTAAAAACTGTCTTTCACGCATGTCTGTACACCTTTGGTGTAAAGGAATGTAACGTTATTAAACCACCAGCCGGTCCAAGCAGGAGGCAGCGCCAGATTAAAGAATTACGGGAGCAACTGAGAACGCTCAGGAAAAGATGGCAGAAAGCGAATGATGAGGAGAAACCAGCGCTAAACCAGATACGGATGAAGGCACGGAAAAACTTAATTCTTCTCCGCAAAGCAGAGTCACTCCGGAAGAAACAGAGAGAAAAGCGTTGTAAGAGGAAAGTCTTTTTTAACAACCCCTTCCAGTTTACAGCTGACCTTCTAGGAAAGCCTAAGAGCGGGCAACTTAGGTGGTCCAAGAAGGATGTGGAGGAGAGCGTGGCAGCAGCACACGGTAACCCCTGCAGAGACACCCCACTGGGGGAATGCCCGTTCCAGCTGCCAAGGACCATGCCACGCTTTCCATTCAGCATGGCAGACTTCACCATGGATGAAGTGAGGTCAGCTGTTGAAAGAGCTTGAGCAGGATCCGCTCCAGGACCATCAGACACATCGTACAAGATCTACAAAAACTGCCCACTGCTACTGAAGAGGTTAGCAAAGCTCTTACGGACACTCTAGAAGAAAAGGCAGGAACCTAAGCTCTGGACACATACTGGAAACATACATCAGCGATCAGCCAGATCATCAAAGAAGCCAAGAGTAATAAAAACGCACTAGCTGTCGTCTGGCTAGATCTCGCCAAAGCCTACCCGAGTGTACCTCATCAGCTGATCCAAAGGTCTTTGTAACACTACCAATTACTAACAGAGGTGGTTAAGCTGGTGATGTCACACATGGATTCACTGAAAATGAGGTTCACAGTGGGAAACTTCACCACCAAATGGCAAAGGCTGGAGAAGGTCATCATGACAGGAACAGCAAGACCTCCAAGCTCCGCTCGCCGGTTTCATCAGTAGCTGAAGAATTCAAGGCCACCAAGGCAAGAGCAGTCAACACGCTGCTCCTGTCAAAGGATGGGAAAGTCAACACAACACAAAGAAAGCGGAAGGTGGAACCTCCGGCGGCACCGGAGCAATCCTGGAAATCAAACGTCGTTGATATAGACTTATGACATCCTCATGCAACAGATGACCAGTACCTTGACATGCAACAGAGTTGCGGATGTTAATGCAGTCGACCCTCATGTGGATGTCATCCTCCATGTCACGCCGTTGCTGATTATCATAGAACACAAGACGTCCATCAGCCCACAAATCAAACCAGTTTCTTTTCCACCGACGCAGTATGGTACCTTTAATGAAAATATAGTACAGTCAAGTTCAATCCAAACTCAATTCATTAATACAGGATATCATACCAAATGTCAGCATCTTCAAACAGCATTAAATAAGTATTACTTAACTAACTGTTAAAGACTGTCTGGCTACTCACTTTGTCGATGGAGCCAACCACTCTTTACCATAGCCATCTTACAGGCAGGCAACACCTAAAACAATACAAAACACATCAGTCACTATAATGACACAAGCTCATGACTGGGCGTGGCATAGCCAAATAAAGCCTCGCGAACTAAACAGAAAATCTATAAAGAAGACGGCTGAATTTATTGATTTACAGTTTAATATATAAAGCCAATGGCGAGTTTGGACCTATGGATTTGATTTAGCAACTTAACATGAGCTCATGCATGAACAGAGACGTTTGACACCATATGGACATTAGCAGAAGCTAACGTTAGATAATTGTCGTTCAGATATTTTGGTTCTCGTGGAACTTTTAGCTAACAAAATGGTAACAGATGGCTTCAAGTAATAATAGGCCAGTTGTAAATGAGGTCATCCTCATTTCTTATTAATACAAGTTGGACTAGAAAGATAACGTTAATGTTCAATACTGGTCATATAACGTGAAGCACAATAACTCTGTAATCACTTACAGCACCTGATGTGTTTATCTTTTGTGTTTCTTGTCTGATACCAAACGCAGTCGAAGTTAGCTAGCGTAACGTGACATGTCTGTAGCGAGCTGTCTAAAACACCAACACTGGTCCTTACAGACGAGGATAAAGTAAAGGCAAAGGGTAATTTTGTTACTTACTTGATTATTTGTATGCTTTATGAAAAATATTAATTCTTTCGTTAGGATAGAGCAAACACGGAAGTGAGATGTACAAAAAAGACGATGCCCTTGTTGGAGTCCAAAACGAAGCCTGACCAATAAACCGAGTGGACACCGTTGCCCCGCCCGCGTAGCATCTTCTTTGGAGAGGGAGGCGTTTGTTTTGAATGACGTAACCTATCAGCTGTTGGAAAGTGGTAGCGAAGTGCTAGACATTTAATCAGTTCTTTAACCATTAATAACGAGTAAATTGATTAGTGATTGCAGATCTAGTTTATTGTCTTTTGGGTTATCATTTCCTGGGTAAAAGAGATATTTTCTCAGCCGAGTAAAGTACACTGAGAGCTGGTAGATTTAAATGTACGTTAATCAAGTGAATAACGTGTAACTGTAGTAAGCCCCTGTAGCAGTGGAGATCGAGTGCATACCATATATTAATACTGAGGTAAATGGTTGATCTGAGGACAAGTTTTATTTGATTTATGCAGCAGGATACTTGCACACAACCGTTCGATAGGCCGCTATCCGCTGCGCATGCGAGTCACAAACTCACACAGGCAGAGAAGTTTTATCCTGCACGGCTCCCGAGTGTGTGTGTGTGTGTGTGTGTGTGTGTGTTGGAGGGAAACTTATTCTGCGTGACTAGCGAGCGTCGTTTCATTACCGCCCAGACTGCAGCCAGAAGTAAGGTTATCTCCAAACCAGTGCTACTGACCGACGGGCGACCCAGGGTTATAAAACAAGCCCAACAACTCTCCGGCCAACAGTTTGAGAGCTAACGAGAATAACGTTAACCTGAAATGGCGACGGCAATATACTTGGAACATTACCTTGATAGTGAGTATCCGGTGATACATTGTACTGGTATTAACATTTTAAACATCGTATGTCTGTTGAGGTTTAGCTAGTTTTACTGTGTCGAATACTTATTTTTTTGCTTTGGGGAGATAGCTAGCAGCACGGCGCGTTAGCAACTAACAGTTAGCAGTTAGGTCACTAGCTAGCTAGCTAGCGACCTAACTGATTAGCATCGCAATATAGCCGTCAGTGGTATAAAGTTAGGCAAACTCTAGCTACATGTATGCCGTTAGACTCACTCAGGCGGTAATGAAATCATTTGCTGGACAATGGCAGATATTTAACACCTTTTGTAGTTCGCGGCTGCTGGCCATTTCGGGCTCTGTAAAACAGGCTAACGCGTTGGGTGCAATGGTTTCATACGGTTGTTAAGAAATGTTTTCATACTCAGTCTTATAACACTTTTAGATAATGCCCATGTTGGACAAAATGTGCGTTTGCTTTAGGATGGTAGGCACCATGTATTTGCAACCTGTTGATAACCGCGTTTCCCGTACAGTCGCGCGCCGGGGCGGGGTGTTTGAAGTGCGTCATATAAGAGGGCGGACAGTATTCTTCTGTGGGCCAGAGCCAGCTCACCCATGTCTCATTTTGTGGTAAACATTAGGCTATATACTGCTATATTATACTGTGGTGTATATAACTACCGAACGGTATATTCAGCGTTATTTTGTTTGCAAACGACCTTTTTAAAGCAGTCCATAAATGAATGTTGAATTCACTGGTTCAGTTATCCTAAACCAAATTATTGTTAAATGTAAATGATAGTGAATGCAAGGGATATATATTACTTAATAAGTATAGAAATGCGCGTTTTATTTGAAGTTTGAATGGATATCATTTCTGTATATTTTTTATTTAATAGTAAA
Organism: Gymnocephalus cernua; assembly: GCA_023631565.1. Taxonomy (NCBI): domain Eukaryota; kingdom Metazoa; phylum Chordata; class Actinopteri; order Perciformes; family Percidae; genus Gymnocephalus; species Gymnocephalus cernua. The sequence goes on from CM042432.1 coordinate 6,278,734, forward strand.
TCATGAAATGAGTTTGTAATTAATCTTATAATAATCTCCCTTCATAGCTTTGTCTTGCCTAGAAACAGCTTATTTTTGATGTTTTTGAAGCATTGTGTTATAGTTGTGTTTGTGAGCAGTTCAGAGTTTTTAACGCACCCTGCTGCATTGTGAGTGACCCTTTTATGTCACACAGACAGTCATTTGATTTATGTTGTTATGGAAGGAATGATTATTGCAGGTTTAACATTTAAAAAATCCAGTATAGGTCGGGCTATACCGTAGTTGCAACACTCATGGAAATCGGTTGAATTTTACCTAGAGTGACACTACACGATTAAGTGGATAAATAAGTGACCTGTTGGGATGGAATGTCTCTCTGTTCTCCCTCATCCTTGTGTCGATTTCCTCTCTAGGTATTGAAAACCTACCATGCGAGCTGCAGAGAAACTTTACTTTGATGCGGGACCTGGACAGTAAGACTGAAGGTGATCATTTAATCTCATTAAGCTATTATCATCCAAATGCTATATAGCTAAATGCACATGGTCACACATGTGGGTGGGCACAGACTGAACTTGATTGGCATCCTCTTGACTTACACTTTTATCATTTTTGCAAGCATATGAAGTAGGTCTGGGCAATATGGAGAAAATCAGATACCATGATATTTTTTACCAAATACATCGATATCGATATTGCGACGATATTGTAGGGTTGTCTATTGGGTTGAGATTTAAGATAAATAATAAATAATGTGGTAAACCGTTTCAAGTGAAATTATGGAGAAAAAATAAAAGATTTGCACTGACTATGTCCACATGCATGCACAAAAATAGTGTGATGTTAAAACAAATCTGCAATTCTTCAAATGATATTCCCTCAAAATGTTTCACAACAGATTTTCTGAGAAAATTGATGTGCTTGTTATATCAAGATATAGGATTCCATTGAAAGACGAAAAATTATCATATTGAATTATTGCCCAGCCCTAGTATGAAGTTTGGTGACTTTGTTATTCTCAGTATAGCTCCTCCACCCAGCGTCAACCTGAGCAAGGATCTAAAGGACCTTTTTCACAGCAGGTGATTTGTCTTTGCAACTAAAGCACAGGTATAACTAATAAAATTAGCAATGGCCCAGATCTGTTAAGGATCCCAACAAATCAGGCCATTGGGTCAGCATGAACAATATCAGGACCCTGGACCTTCCTCACCTGAATTGTTATTACACTTGTGCGGGCCTGCGTGCGCGATAATTTTTTTTGGCAAGGTCTACGTTCCATCCCGCGACCATCCAAAAATGTTATTTTCCCCCTTAAGGTGGAGCCCTGCCTGTATTGTGCCAATCAATATTGTTTTGTTTTTTTAGCACTGTAGTTATCATATTTTGCAGAAAAGAAAGGAGAGATTGACAAACTGGCTGAAGAGTACATTGCTAAGGTGAAGAACCTGGCCTCAAAACAGCGAGTGGAACACCTGCAGAAGATCCAACATGCCTACAGCAAGTGCAAAGAGTTCAGCGATGACAAAGTCCAGCTTGCAATGCAGACATACGAAATGGTCAGTCCACAACAGACCTACGGGTATTTGGTCGCTTGTCAATTCTATGCGTTTCCTGTCATGTTTATATATATATATATATATATATATATATATATATATATATATATATATATATATATATATATATATATATATATATATATATATATATATATATATATATATATATTCCAAAGATTTTATCATGTCACCATGTTGAAAATAAGTGTTGAGTCACACTTTCTTGTACAAAATGGTTTTCATATAGTATATTACTAATTTGCAAATGAAACCACACATGTGGTCTGGTTCTAATTACATGAAACCGGTTTACTGCAGGTGGACAAACACATCCGCAGACTGGATGCAGATCTGGCACGGTTTGAGAATGAGCTGAAGGAGAAACTGGAAGTGAGTGGCTACGAAAGTACAGATGGAAGAGGACCGAAAAGTAAGTTGGGTGCAAGGCTTTCCTCATAAGCAAAAACCGAGTGTTGCACATCTGTAAATGTAAACCTTCTCCACAGAGGGGGAATCCCGGGGGCTGAGAGAGAAGCGTGTATCCAGAGGAAGAGCAAAGAAATGTTCTGATGAAGATTCTCCCAAAAAGAAAAAGATCAAAAACAGGTATGTTTGGACTGGTGGCGCAGTCCAGCAAGGGTTTATTAGTTTGCAGCTTCCAGAAATCTGCATTACACAATTTCTATCAGACCTGAAAATCCTGTATTATTTAAAGTGCTCATATTATGCTTTTTGGCTTTTCCCTTTTCCTTTCTTGTGTTATATATCTTTTTTGTGCACGTTATAGGTGTACAAAGTGAAAAAGCCCAAAGTCCCCCCCCCAAAGGGACTTACCATCTCCACCAGAAAACACTGTTCACAAACTGCTCCAAACAGCTCTGTTGTAGTCCAGCCTTTACTTCAGAGACAAACGTGGTCACTTTGGAACACACGTACTCTGCTTCTGACTGGCTAGCAGTACTTACTGAGCATATGCGACTCCCAACAAAGAAGGAACAGAAGTGAGATGCCTCACGCTGTAGCTAAAACCGAGAGCTCAACACACAGGGTGAAAAGAGGAGCTGCAGCAATGTGCAGTTCAACAAAATTGAAACCTATTCTTGTATAACCTCTAAATACAATTATGAACCTGAAAATGAGCATAATATGAGCACTTTAAGACATCTTAATACATACTACCAATGACAAATGACAAATTTTTAATCCTACTTAATTCTAATCATGCTATGTTATGTTGGACGTGTAGCCCAGACCTGAGTGATGCTCTCCTGCCTATGCAACCATCAGACGTTTTGGACATGCCAGTCGATCCCAATGAGCCTACCTACTGTCTATGCCATCAGGTGTCCTATGGTGAAATGATTGGATGCGATAACCCAGATGTAGGTTTTTGGAGTGCTTCTTTCTCGCTTAAATCAAACGTTTCTTTACTATCAGAGCCAGTTTGACGGCCTGTTTCAGCGAGCGATTACCAATACTGACGTTGTTTTTTTATCCCTCAGTGTCCGATTGAGTGGTTTCACTTTGCATGTGTTGATCTCGCCTCAAAACCCAAAGGAAAATGGTAAGAACTTTGAATCAGTTTAAAGGGTGTTAACCTAGAGAGAAAGATTGTCATTATTAATGCAGATACCTCATCCGCTGTGCCTTAACATTTTTCCCTCCCCTCTCAAATCTCTCAGGTTTTGTCCGAGGTGCACCCAAGACAAGAAGAAGAAATGAGATTTCTTACTTTAAGAAATGCTTTACTAATAATGTATACATTTTTGGTGTAGTATAATGTGTAATGTAGATATATATTCAGTTCCTATCACTCTCCATAGACATGTTGGGTCCTACAGCTTCTTTTTTTCAAAGGCCTAATCTGGATTCGAAGTATAGCTACGTACACAATTCACTTGTATATTATCAGTGCACTCTGAGTAAATTAGTCTGGGCAGTAGTAGTACCAATCAGAAAGTCCTTCCTCTCAAGTCCTATGTTGTGTATATATTGTCATAACTAACATACTCTTGGATCGTGGCTTTAACATACTTGAAATATCAATTTTATAAAGAACTATTTTTAAAAAAAAATGAACAGCCTGCTGAGAAATTTCCGAATTTTAAACGCCTGAAGTCCTTACCAAATGTTGGTGGTAAAAGGAATTATGTGTCAGATTTCCAGTTACCTACCTCCTTAGGGAATACATTAGCACTGCATAAATGACTGCAATTGATACCAGTGTAAACAATTATGTTTTGATTATCTTAAACCAAACAAGCAATGGAAATTTTTTTTTTATTGATTTTCAAAGAACCTGCGACATTTTTGAATGTATTTTGGTACTAATGGTCAGTCAGTCAGTCAGTCTCATGTCAACTGAATGAGGTATTTAAGCACTTTGAATGAAATGTTCCCCTGAAGAGGTTCAATACTGCAGACTTGGTTTTATATTGTTAATCTCATTTAAAGCTTTGCCATAGTGCATCACTTCCAACCGTATGGAATGAATATATATATATATATATATATATATATATATATATATATATATATAATAAAAAAAAAAATACACACACATATAGTGTATGTGTGTTTTGTATGATACGAAACAATATTTTGTGGACACACATTTTTCCAAAGATATATATGTTGTATTATTGTTGTACTCAAATTTTATTTAATAGAATTTTAGCATCTTCTATTCAACTGTGAATATCACTCACTTAGGTGTAAGCCACAAATAAACGAGCCAAAGTCTTTGTATTTTATAAAACTCTGTATTTTATGAACAAAATAAATATTCACTATTATTCATGCCGTATCTCATTCATTGCCATTCTTCAACAAAACATGTGATGTGCTATTGTATTCTATTCTTCTGTACAGCCACTGTAGCTGTGGAAACGCTGTGGCGTTTCTAATATTTAGTCTAGCCTTGTTGATGGAAATGGGGTGGACAAAACATCTGTCAGATTCCCCTGTTATCTAATATCAGTGTGTTGGGTGATTTTCAGTCTGAAAGGTCAGAGAAAGTATTGGAAGAACAAAGGGTTACTCTTTACTTGAAGGTACAGTATCTACATAAGAGTGACATGACGTCATGAACGTGTCATAAACATTATAAACAAGTCAAACGTTTATGACAACGTTTCTTTTAATAAGTGTCATTTGGTTTTTGTCATGACCTGTTATGGTTAGGTAGCCTGGGAAAAACCTGATGATGAACATCTGGCAAATTGAGATTTGCGCTGCAAGTAAGTCTGGCAAAGAGCCCATTCAAGCCCATTTCCAGTTTTTCCAAATCGGGGCACCAATCACAGCTTTCAACGATGACGATAACGCAGCAACGGCAAGCAGCTTCTTGTTTACATTCAACATGACGGCCACCGCACCTGAAGCACAGCAACCATGGATGTATTAAGAGAACGCAGCAACCCGTTGATGCCGCTGTCGCTGTTACGTCACCCGGATCGTTGGTCTGATTGGTTGAAGGACTATCCAATTGCGCCCAGAGGCATTTAAGTGATGTTCGTTGGTGACGCACCTTTGGAAATGGGCTGTTAATGAAGCTTGCCCAGACCCACTCTCAGTTGCAACTGAGAAGGGTCTTGGGTCAACCAGGCTAATGGTTAGAGTTAGGGTTCATGTGTCATGACAGTGTCATGACACTCTTATGTAGATACCTTCAAGTAAAGTGTTACCAAACAAAGTTTCAAAATCCATCATCAGACTCGTCCCAGCTGCAGTTTTCTTGGGCGGTTTTCGTGAAATCCATTTCCAGATCATAAACAAAGTCAGGATCATCTTTGTGCTTCCGGTTCTTTTCGAACAGTTGGTCCATTTGGCCCTTCTTGCGAGCCAGCTCGTCGTCGTCCAGTTTGTTGAGGTCTTCGTCGGGGTCCAGGCAGAATGAAGCCAGACTGTGCTCCAAGCTGAAGCCTTGCATGTGATCACGCAGGATGATGTGAAGCTTCTCCAACTGGCTCTGGGACACACCCTCCAGGTAGTCCCTGTGCCGAGGGTGGTTCTTCAGCTTTTCTGCAGCCATGCTGTAGTCTGGAAGTTAAGGAGAGAGGGCATCAAGGATTCAAACTGCTCTGTGGAAGTCTTCGCGGTCAGATGAACCTGCTTAGGGGCCCTATTGGCCCCCTGTTCCTAAAAAAAAAGAATAAAAAAATCATCTTTTGAAAATTGATCTTAATGCCTTAATTAAAAAATAGGAAAAATCCACCCTTTGAGGACACCAATTTTCTTTGTGAATGAATAATGTATCGTAAATAAATAAATGTTCTTCCTTAAAATACAGGGGGCATAAGTTAGTACACCCCTATGTTAAATTCTCATAGAGACAGGCAGATTTTTATTTTTAAAGGCCAGTTATTTGATGGATCCAGGATATTATGCATCCTGATAAAGTTCCCTTGGCCTTTGGAATTAAAGTAGCCCCACATCATCACATACCCTTCACCATACCTAGAGACTGGCATGGGGTACTTTCCATAAGATCATCTCTCAATGCAAATCAAACCAGCTATTAGGCTAACTGAAATAAAAAGATGATTTTTTTTATTCCTCTTTTTAGTCAACTTTAGCATGGGTGTCCTAATTTTTTCACATGACTGTATAGGAATATGGACCAAGGGAGCATAATACAAACTGAAATAATCAAGGTTTTGATACAGGGCCTAAGTATCAGATAGAAAGAAATGAGCCTCCTTAAAGCCCTTGTCCTTACAGTTTACAAGGTGTTTAAATGGGGCGCGTTCCTATAAAAATTGCAGTTAATTATTATATAATGGACCCTTGAGGGCCCCTAGGGTCTGGAGTCGAGAAGCAGTTGTGGCACTTTTTCACTGGGTAGTCTAAACACAATATTAATCAATTTTTGTCACATTAAATCATATAAGATACAAATGGCATACCGAAGTAATGATCAATAACAGAACAAAAAGAGAAGAATACAATAGCAGTAACGATTCTAGGGACCAATAAAAAATAAATTTGTATGAGTCGCAAAATAATTGTCTTGCCTTACCAGAATATTTTGAGAAGTTCCGCACAGGTATTATTCTTTTTCGCACATGTTTAGTCTCCTCGTGTTCATAAATTAAAACTATAGAGGGAGGACTGAACTGCACTCCACATCGCTTTGCCTTGAAACTCATCTTCTGTTTATGTCTATTGCAATCTAGTTTTAACTGGCCTCCACTTGAAGTACAGCGGTAAAAGGCCAACACTTTTTAACCATAATTCATATTATATTTTCAATGGGCACTTGACCATTTGACGAGCGAGCTTCAGGGACGATAAGCGCTAACGTTGCCTGGCTGCTGCTTATCGTTAGTCGGTCGCCAACCTTTCTGTCTTGGCCGAAGCCTGCCTACATTTCTAGTAAATACTTTAAAGTCCTATTGTTTCACTCAGAATGACGGTGGTGATTGATATCTGAGTGTCTGAGCAGCCCTTTTTATACATAATTATTGTCTCAGAGCTTTCTCACAATGCCTGTTTATTTTGTCTTGCTAGTCAGGCACTGTCGCAGCTTCCCTACAACTACAAAAGGGTCCTTCGACATTCTTTTCCGTAAACAATTTGAAAGAGACCATCGAACAGTGGTTGTTGCTGTTGTTGTTGGCTAAATAGAATACATAAGGCTGTAAAAAGCTTGTTGTAATTCATCATTACTTGATGTATTTTGTACTTTTTTATGCCTTGGCTTGTTTATCGACATGCCATTGTCATTTGATCGAAACGGGTAAGGTGTATTGTTAGACGTACAGTAGCTAAACCGGATAAACACTGATTAGTTTAGTGTGTCACTACACAGGGAACAGGGACAGGGAAATTAAGTTTTAATTTCCCTGTCCGAAAACATGACATATCTCAATTTGATTTATAATTTAACCTTTTCTATCTGGCCCCCATTAACCCACTTTTGTGGCATCCTTATCTTTTTTTAGTGCTTTAACAGACATAACAAATAATGCTTAAATGTATTATTACAGTTGTTTTATTATTGAAGTAATTAAAGTCTGGCTTATGGTCTTGACCAATACAACCTACATATGTTTGTAGATGGGAAGAATGAGAACCACTGTGGTCTGCTAAAGCAATGGCTTACATCCTCACTAGTTTCAGTGGAGATCATCAAGAAGGGTTTTCACAGGTATTGGCTGTGTATTTTTCAAACATTAAACAGTAACCATCTTTAAGGCTCCATGCCAGTGGATAAGTGATGTCTGATGTGTTTTTAGGGAGGTGGTAACCACTGTTGAGCTCAGCCCTGATGTGCCCAATGGGGTCAGAGTTCTGCTGGTCCATAGATGGCCCAGAGGTGTCTTTGTTGATCCGTACCAACTTGCATCTGTGAGTGATCAAAGTGATTGGCAGGTAAGATTGACACTTGTCATACTCTGCTTTCATTTATATTAAAGGTGCTGTAGGTAGGATTGCGAAGATCCAGGACTCCAGAACATAGCACATTTGTGGGAATAATGATTACAAGCTACATGTATGTACACTATGTATTTTTTTGTATAATTTAATTATTTATGTCTTCTGTAAGATATTACTAGATTCAGCCATTGACCTAGAGGTGCCTGCTCACAAGACTGTGGGATTTGTCACCTATGTGTATCCCAGCCGTGATGGACCAACTCCCAGATTGCTAAAAGTAACAATTCCCATACACGGTCGCTACCACGAGCCTTCTGTTGTTGGCGAGACGTTTACATCTGTCGACATAGAACCTCCAGAGCTGCTGCTGTGGACTGAAAAATGTAAGTGGGTCGTTTTTTATTCTGTAGTCATGTGTGTCTTTCTTCTCAGAAACTATATCAAATATATATATATATATATATATATATTTGATATATATATATATATATATATATATATATATATATATATATTAAAGATGTTTTGGGGGCATTTCAGCCTTTAATGGAAAGAACAGCTAGATGTGGAGAAGGGGAGAGAGAGGGGGGGATGACATGCAGGAAATCGTCTCAGGTCGGACTCGAACCCTGGACCTTCTGCATCGAGGTATACACCTCTATGTATGTGCGCCTGCTATACCAACTGAGTTGGTATATATAACTTGATTATAAAGGCCCTTCTTATTGGTTGTCAGAAACAGTGGATGAAAAATGTAGCTGACAGAGACAGAAAATGAAGTGATTGTTTGTCTTAATCTAAACTTGTTTTCTTCTTTCTAGGTACGCAGCTCAACAACAAAGAGCCTCATGCTTCCGTGGACGCCCCCTGCACTCCCGACAATTCAAGCACATGTCCGTGGGTCAAACTGCAGCATCAGCAGGTGGTTCTTTATAAAACTTCTCAAAATCTTAAGTGGAAAAAGAGTCCCAAGTTTTTCTTTTATTACTCAAAAAAATCCCTTGTCTCCCTTAGGAGCGAGGCCCGATGGGTGTCCAGTTCCCAGTGGGTGACGGGTCGTTGGTGACGCCTGTGTGCGGTGGGACTCTTTTAGTCACAATGCTCTGCTGTGTGGCACTGTCCAAACACATGTGGAAACATCGTATCATTAAACAGTGACGGTCAACATATCTTGTGTTAAACAGCTCATGATCCTCTAACGATACAGTTCTGTCTGATACCAGGCTCACTCTGGCATCTCTGTGATCGAGGTTTTCGACGTAAACCATCAAAGGGCCATAAACGATAACACCACACAGACATTAATAGGCACAGATAGAAAAGGTCTGGTGTATAGGAATCATTTTAAATGAAAAAATGCATAGAACACCTTACTGTATACAGGACTATTTTACATTAGGCCAGGTTTCTAAATGGAGGAGGTTCCTGGTTTTTACTCTGTATAGTAATCCTGATAGTTCAGTTAACCAGGTTCTTGGAATATGTCCAAGTTACTAGAATAGAAGAAAAATGCCTTTTATTGTCACTATACACATGTACAATGAGATTAATATATATATATATATATATATATATATATATATATATATATATATATATATATATCTACGTGGAATAAAATAAGTAGTGCAAAAAAAGGGGGGGGGGTAAGGTGCACAGTTGAGACACTATATACATATAAGTATTACTGTAAGTAAACATCTGTGTTTTGGTTAATCCTCTACTTTTTGTGCAAGATTTCCTCCTGTTATAATCTCCACTCATAAGTAGGAGCATAGCCCAAGATACTGAAGATAGATAGATAGATAGATTGATTGATTGATTGATTGATTGATTGATTGATTGATTGATTGATTGATTGATTGATTGATTGATTGATTGATTTTATCCAGAAGGAAATTAAGGTGTCCAATAGCTTATGCACATCATACATACTCATAGGCACATGGACAGATTTCTATTCTTTCTAGTTCACTGAAATCAAGGAGGACAGAGGTCATGGTCCGCTCCATTAATTGGACTACTTTCTTTATCCTCTTCAGTCTGTCAGTAAACATTTATGTTAGCCTATGTGCAGCCACACATTGTTGAAACCCACATAACTTTACTTTAAAGTCTTGTAGATTTTCATTTCCAAATACCCATGAAAACACACATCGTACAGCTTCACTCAAAAACTGGAACAAGCTGATATAAAATATGAATACATATGATACTGTCAGACAATATGGAATAAGATGGGGGGTTTTTTCAACCATAAAGCTATCTAAAGGGGGAAATAAAGGAAACTGGGTGTTATAATATCCTTACCGTGTCTATTTGGGTATGGCAAATCACCTAAAAGTGTGTAGCTAATGTCAGCTGGAACATTCCATCTGTCACAGTACTGTTATGATTTATTTTAGACTAAAGTGTGTATCATGATTTCAAAACTTAAGACCACACTGTGTTGATGGGCCATGATTGAATTAAAAATATATTCCAGTCCAGCTTGCAGGTAGGTATTGCTCGAAGGTACTTCAGCATGGCCTGGGTTTTTATACAGTTTCTCTCCATCTGATGGAAATGATTGTGTATCAATCAGCATCCTCTTCACATATAAATGTTGACCTACATTACCTTAAATGCTATTCGATCTAATTCAACTTCTAACTTCCAGTTTCTGCTGGTTTTAAGGTGTTTCTCGCTTTAAGTATTCCCAATAGTCAAAACGTGTTATTAGAGCTTTAGTTTTGCACACGGGCGGTGATGTTTGGAGACAGACAGCAGACAAACTTCATACACCATTCATTAGAAACATTTATTGAATAGGCTAGGGCTGGGTCGGTAGTTCCGCTTCCCCTTCGCCGTAGCGGAATTATCCAAGGGCCGAAAAGTTGCATTGTAAATAGTTGTAGCCACATTTACTAACTTATTTGTACGCCTTGCGTGTCGCCAAGGCCCCCCATGTAACAGAGGAGGTACTTTTAACGGATTTACAAACATTTACCAAGCCGTCGAGGATCGGGAGTCAAGTTCTAACGTTACTCAAGTTTAGCTGGTGTGGACTCTCCGGTGAGCTCTGCTGCTCCGTTAGCCTGCAAATAAAGCAGATTTTTACTGTATAGTTTGCAGCCTCTGTAGTGCTATCTAAGCCACCTCTTAGCCATGTTAATATGTCGGGGGAAACCCATAGCTTTGGTTGTCAGACTAGATAGCATTAGCTAAAAGCTTAACGCTGATCTCGTAGAATTGCAAGCATTGGTGTAGCTTGCCATGCTAACGTTAGCTTTGGCTAGCACACTTGTTGGCCAAGTAGTTAATGCTAACGTTAGCATGCTAGCCGCCCCTGTTGTTACTGATTTGAAGGGCATGTTTGACAGAAATACCGTTATTTGGGAAAATAATGGGCTCAACGTCGATATGTTGACATTTTTTTATTTTACCAAGAAGAAATTAAGTGTCAGCTTTTCATGTCTGTATCAAGTGCACTGGGAGAAGAGCAACTTGCATTATTCTTTTTTATCCTCATCTGAGCTCCCCTTTTAGTCTTCTTCAGATGTAGCATTTGGACACAAAAAGCATATACTTTGCTAAAAATGTTTTCAACCTTATAAAGATGAATAGGGTTTCAGAGGGAATAAGTTGAGCTGTGGTCACTAATTTCGCTCCGCTAACAGTGTCTCCTTTCAGTTAACTTACTATGTAACTTTAAGTTAACAGTCTGCGCTCCCCCTCACTATGTGTGCTAGTCAGTGTTGGGGTAGTTACTCAAAAAAGGTAATATATTATACATTACTAGTTACTTTACAAAACAGTAATGCCTTACTTTACTACATTACTCACTGCTGAAAGTAAGTACCTACACTACTAGTTACTTACTTTTGGATTACGCTGTAACATCACCTGAGATGCACCATAACTTACTTGCCAAATAACAATATAAAGTTAAACCTCATGTATGCCCAGATCAACACAAACCCTTATTATAATGAGGACATCCACAAGATCTCTCTTTTATGCTCCTTAATACCACAAAGCTGACAACAAAGTTGTGAACATCAGCACACAATTTGTCAAGAAGTACTGGTGGTCATCTGCTCTTCACTAGCACTGCTAGTTATTGCCAAATGATTTGTTTGTACACATAATGTTTATGCTTCAATGCAGTCGCCCTCCTTATGAGCTGTTTATTTGTACTTTTAAGTAGTGGCAATTCCTTATATTAAAACAATATTGTCTGTATACTGAGATAAAGAGATGAAAGAGCTTATGTATGGGGTTCTCTCTGTTTTGTGCCTTACAATATTGTGGCCCAAGATGATGGGGGTTTTCCCAATTACCAAATACTAGGCCAGCTTCACTTATACTATTTAGCCTAAATAATACATGTCACTATGTGACGATGTGGAACCCAGGAAAAGTAGCTGTGCCCTTGAGATCCTATAATAAACTAAACTAAATTGTTTTATAGTAGAGAGTGGTTCCCTGATTATTGGTCACCACGTTCTGCTGTATATGTAACCTTATTGTAGCACGTGTATGGTTTAATGAATGTCTGGTTTTCTTCCAGGTACCACTTGGTGCTTCCTTTCTCTTCCGCAGTCATTTTCGGCACATCCTCCTGTAGCGCATGAGCACGCCTGCACCTCATGCTGATGTGAGCGCTCCCAGTCTGTTTGCCATCCTCGCCCGCCGTGTTCCCCTGCCTTCTTAGCCCTGTGAGGCTCACAACGACCTGTAGTGATGTGCGATAACGGAGACCCTGAGGATAAGCCCCCTGCCCCTCCGGTCAGGGTGAGCAGCACCATCTTCAGCACCAGCTCTGGCAAAGACTCACTCTCAGCCAACCACAGCTCGAAACCCCTGCCTTCTGTGCCTGAGGAGAGAAAACCTCGCCACAAGATCATCTCAATCTTCTCTGGGGCTGAAAAGGGTGAGTTTTGGCCGAAATTCATTTGCCGTTAAAGGAACACGCCGAAGAACTTCTGCTACTAATCACTCCGCCCAAGTAGCAGTGCTTCGCCTTCTGAGAATATAGTTCCCAGTTTATATACAGTTAGAAGATGGCTGTCTCTCATGTGACGTTGTTATTTGTACACGCTGTGACTATACAAATCACAACATGTAAATAGGAACATGTTGGTGTTATTTTGTCACTTATTGGGAGCAGTAGGCTAGATGGAGCCGGTTACCTCCAGGATCTGTGCTAGGCTAAGCTAACGGTGGAGCCGTCAGACAGAGTTACCACACGCACGGAGATGAGAAGGGTATGTATCGACTTGTCTAACTGTCAGGGTTACGGTGAATAAGCTAATGTCCCATTGTTCCTTTAAAACATTTTTGTCAGATTTTCAGAGGCGTTCATCCCGCTCGTCATTTTCGGGTTAGCACTCCACCTATCAGATTGGTCATTGAGTCCGACTGCCCGCTGGCCGATTCAACATGTCAAATCGGCCAAAATTAAAGCCGAGTGACGACAGCACGGAACACACTGAACAGACTTGAGTCACCGACCTCGCCAGACTCTAACTCTGGGGGTTACAGTGAATAAGACAAAGTCCCAATAAGTCGGCGTGTTCCTTTAAATGTATTTTAGTGTTTGCAATCGGTCTAAATGTGGCCATGTGTGATTTGAATGAAGTTTTGGTTACTTTCAGGTGGTAGAAAGAAAGATCGAGACAAAGAGCGACCAGAGATCTCACCACCTTCAGATTTTGAACACACCATACATGTTGGGTTTGATGCTGTCACGGGGGAGTTCACTGTGAGTTTTCACTGTTTGGTTGTTCTCACACATGCACATGCTTTTTAACACTTGAGTATTGACCAAAAAACAGACACATTAACATCACATCTATGTCTGCATTATTTTGACACCATGTAAACATTTTTTGTCATACACAGGGTATGCCAGAGCAATGGGCTCGACTACTCCAGACCTCAAACATCACCAAGTCAGAGCAGAAGAAAAACCCACAGGCCGTGCTCGACGTTCTTAAGTTCTACGACTCTACTGGCAATGGTCGTCAGAAGTACCTCAGCTTCTCATCTTCTGGTGAGGCTCGAAGTTAAATTCACACATTACATGTATTTAGTTACCTGCAGGGCATTATGACGCCACCATGTTTGTAGGTAAGTTGGTTATTGCCTAAAATTATACTTTACCCTTTTGTCTTCAAATAGATAAAACATGTTTTCCCATTGGAATTTGCTCAATATTATCTCATATAAACCAATGAGTGACCAGGCCGGTACTGAGTAAAACAGTACGATGTGTTAGCCTTGAAAGAAATCCCTTTGAGATCACCTAGTTTAATCTGTGACTACAAGTACTTACACTACCAGTCAACAGTTTGGGGTCACTTAGAAATTTCCATTCCTCTCCATTACAGACAGAATACCAGCTGAGATCAGTTGCGTTGTTTTTTTTAACCAGGGCAGCAGTTTTCAGATTACATTATGTGCTTACATAATTGCAAAAGGGTTCTCCAATGTTTTCTCAGTTAGCCTTTTAACATGATATCAGATTAGTAAAGAGAATGTGCCTTTGGAACATTGGATGAATGGTTGCTGATAATGGGCAATGCAGATATTGCATTAAAGATCAGCCACTTCTTTCTACAACAGTCGAGAACCCTTTTGCAATTATGTAAGCACATCATGTAATCTGAAAACTGCTGCCCTGATTAAAAAAACAATGCAACTGATCTCAGCTGGTATTCTGTCTGTAATGGAGTGGAATGGAAATTTTCTAAGTGACTCAAACTTTTGACTGGTAGTGTATAAAACATCTTTTTTTTCCTTTCTAACTCTGCGTCTGTTTTTTTGTTTTGTTTTATTCACAGAAAAAGACGCATTCACTCCGGGGCCTCAGTCTGTAAGTACTTCAAGACTTAAAACACACGTGCAGTTTTATTTGCACTATGTCTGGTTTTACAAACGCTAACAACCGTTTCCTTCACTCTCAATCAGCCTGTCAAAAAAGGCACTGAACCCTCTTCTCCAAATATCAAAGACATTGACGATGACGACGACGACGAAACTCCTCCTCCTGTTGTGGCACCCAGACCAGAACACACAAAGAGTGTAAGTCGCCTGTGTTTCGTAGGCTTGACAGCACAGTGATTATCTTTACATCAACAGCAAAAACAGAAAATCATCATTACATCATATTTCACTTTCTGGGGCATCTTTGTGAACTTGAAAGTAGGGGTGCATGATGTATCTACTCAATATCGTCATCGGGATATGACGTTGCGCAATATTGTATATCGAAAGGGGTTGCAATATTTGCAATATTTTGTTTATATTGTGGAGCGCTGCCTCCCGTCCGTTGACTGTGTGGCTTAGTTGTGTTTGATTTAGAACCCGCTTGAAACGCTATAATGCGTTAATGTTTCATTGGCCAGTTACCGTGCCACTTGCACATATACATACATACATACATACATACATACATACATACATACATACATACATACATACATACATACATACATACATACATACATACATACATACATACATACATACATACATACATACATACATACATACTTTTTATCCAAAGCAACTTACAATTGCTATATATATCAGAGGTTGCACGCCTCTGGAGCAACTAGGGTTTAAGTGTCTTGTTCAGGGACACATTGGTTGATGTATCGCAGTAGGAATCGAACCCTGATCTCCTACACCAAAGGAATGTGTTATATCCACTGCACCATCACCACATGTCAACAGTCAGTTGAAATAAACCTTGTGTTGTAAGAAAACTTGTTTTGTTTGTTATGAATCTATTTTGATGCGTTTTCCCGTAACTTTTGTAATTTAACATATGTTTAAAAAATATCGAAATTAATGTCTATATCGCAATATCCACAATCAATATCGCAATATCACATTTTGTCAATACCGTGCAACCGTACTTGAAAGGTATTTATTGAGTGTTTGTCTTTGGTTATTGTTTTATTGTACAGGTGTATACCCGCTCTGTTATTGACCCCATCCCTGCTCCGAGCACGTGTCCAGACGGAGACAGTGCCTCCAAGGCTGCAGACAGACAGAAAAAGAAGGGCAAGATGTCGGACGAGGAGATCATGGACAAACTGAGTAAATGATCAATAAATCATTCATCTTCCAAATCTGTCACACAACACAGCAGTTTCAATCCCACGTGTTGCATTTATTTGCTTATGTTTATTATTTATTGCTCTATTGTTTCCTTTACGTAATGCGATTGTTATCTGTCTTCCAGGAACGATAGTCAGCATTGGAGATCCTAAGAAGAAGTACACCAGATATGAAAAAATTGGTCAGGGGTGAGTGCCGATCCAACAGTTGCATTCAGAACATGTGATAGGATTTAAGTTTTTATATGTACTATATAATATTGCTTTTATAATAATAATAGGACCTTTTTTCTCCACAAAGCTGGCCATTATTCTGTATCAACATTATTTTGTTTTGCTTTTTTAAACCTCCACCCACTATGTACACACACTTGGATGATATTGATTTTGACTGTTGTTAAGCTGCAGTCAGTTTGTCATGAGGTATACTCTTTACCAAAGTAGAGCGAATGGATAGATGCCAGCTAGTACTGGGACTAAATGTTTTACTTGTGATTATTGAATCCTAATATTCCAGTCTTGATAGCAGGAAATATAAATTGTCTGAGTCATAGCTTCATTGGAAAAAAAGTTTTTGCCGTTAACAGAGCTTTGTGAGATTGTGGCATTTCTTTGAGCTCCATGAGGTTTCAGGTGTCAGGTTTCTGAAGCCAGAGTCTTCCACTGAGATCCTAACTTCTCAGTCAGGAATATTCCAAACAAAGCGTCATGCCACAACGATGGTAGATGAATCACGGCTCTGGAGCATATGTTCTGTTTAACATCAGGGATTTTATGTGAAAACAGGAAAGCATAAATACAACTGGGCAGTTTATTGATATTATATCGATATCATGATATGAGACTAGATATCGTCTTAAATTTTGGATGTCGTAAAATATCATAATAGGTTTCCTGGTTTTAAAGGCTGTATTACAGTAAAGTGATGTACTTTTCTGAACTTACCAGACTGTTCTAGCTGTTCTATTATTTGCTTTTTCCCCATTTAGACATTATGTCCACATTACTGATGATTATTTATCTAAAATCTAAGTGTGAAGATATTTTGTTAGAGCACCCATTTTCAACCCTAGAATATCGCCGCAATATCGATATTGAGGTATTTGGTCAAGAATATCGTGATATTTGATTTTCTCCCCTTCGCCCAGCCTTAAGTATATGTATGCTAATTTGAGTGTACTATTTGTTTAAATCTGCATTGAAGTAAATTGCTGATCTCATTTGTCTCACAGGGCATCAGGAACAGTATTCACAGCCATTGACGTTGCCACAGGACAGGAGGTAAAGAGTGACGTAATGCATTATGAGGAGATGTGGAGACTATAAAAAGACTACCCAGGGGCACAGCAGTAATACATAAACAGAAGTTAACACATAGAAGTTAATAGTTTGTAGCAATAAGCTTTATTTATATAGCACTTTTTCTACAAGAAATACAGCTTTAAAGTGAGACTATGTAACTTTTGCTAAACAGCTGCCACTGTGGCAGCAAGTGATAATTATAAGATAAGGGTAAGTACTACGTACTGTAACAGCAACACAAGTAAAGAGTAATCAAGTTAGCAAAGTGACCCAGTACTGTTACACAGCAATGTCTACTTTATATGCTACCTTGCCAGACCAATAAGGTTGTATCAACAAAACGTCTGAGTATGTTGAATTGAGCAAGGGTGTGTTTTTATTTATTATGAATTTTCCCTTTTGTAAGAGGAAGAATGTGCTATTTCTTCTTTCAAAAGTTGCATAGTCTTGCTTTAATGCTTTACTGTAAGAGAGAACAGACAATTAGAGAAAGCAGCATGTACAATACATACTGTATACCTATGCTGTCATAATAAAGACCAAAGGAAAGTTTGGAAAATAAAATTGGATATTAAAACTTGATACTAACGTGGTCCCTTCAGGGGCAGTAATTCTAAATATCTGGTCTCTCACGCTTCCTTTTTACAGGTCGCCATCAAACAGATCAACCTACAAAAGCAGCCAAAGAAGGAGCTGATCATCAATGAGATTCTAGTGATGAAGGAGTTGAAGAACCCCAATATCGTCAACTTTTTAGACAGGTAACACCAGGAACACACCGCAGGCGTGACACATAGCAGCGTAGCGCAGCTGTTTTTATTTAATAAAGCACATTTCAAAATAAAACACCTAGGTTCATGGTGATTTCGGCTGTCGTGACTTATCACAGCGAGACACGCGATCAGGCACACAGAGAGAGAGAGACCGACGGACGGACTAGAGAGAGTGACACACACACGCTAAAATTGGCAGTTTTCCCAACTCATCCTGTATCCTTCTATTGGAGAGAGAGAGAGAGACAGAGCCAAGAGGAGAAGGATCACTTTGTGACCGGCGCGTAGAAATACGCATCTGGTGTGAAAGACCTGGCGCACGATCAGGCTCGTATCGCGCGACACTTACACCTGCGGTTTGTTCCCGGTGTAAGACTGAAAGTAAACCTGAAGCCTGCGTAGAACATCCAGTTATAATTTTAACAAATCCATAAAGCTGTCACAAATAGCATGGTTGGACACCAGTGTGTGACGTCCGTGTGTTTGTGTCAGTTTCCTGATGGCCGAGGAGCTGTATGTGGTGATGGAGTATCTGGCTGGCGGCTCACTGACAGATGTGGTAACAGAGACCTGTATGGATGAGGCCCAGATAGCCGCTGTCTGCCGAGAGGTACGCTGCACTCTTTATAACCAGGGCTATATAAAAGGGATCAAATCCATGTCCCTCTTCACGTAAAAGTTAGAGGCCGAACAAAAACTCAACTTTCAACAACTTTTCCCTTTTTTTCCATACCTGCAGTGTTTACAAGCATTGGAGTTCCTGCATGCGAACCAAGTCATTCACAGAGACATCAAAAGTGACAATGTGTTACTCGGGATGGATGGCTCTGTCAAGCTGAGTAAGTCCTCCAGGGCGGCCTGTTAAACTTGGATTTGTATGTTCTTTCACCGTAACTATGTATTTACTCTTCTCCATCTCTCCACCAGCCGATTTTGGCTTCTGTGCCCAGATCACTCCAGAGCAGAGCAAACGCAGCACCATGGTAGGCACGCCGTACTGGATGGCTCCCGAGGTGGTGACCAGAAAGGCCTATGGGCCTAAAGTAGACATTTGGTCACTGGGAATTATGGCCATTGAGATGGTTGAAGGAGAGCCTCCCTACCTGAACGAGAACCCACTACGAGTGAGTGAGAACATTTTAAATCAACTGTGTGTTGTTGCAGAGATGCTCACAAGTCTCTGAGCTAGAGTCCAAGTCTCAAGTCTTTGAGCTAGAGTCCAAGTCTCAAGTCTTTGAGCTAGAGTCCAAGTCTCAAGTCTCTGGGCTAGAGCCCAAGTCAAGTCTCAAGTCTCTGGGCTAGAGCCCAAGTCTCAAGTCTCTGGGCTAGAGCCCAAGTCAAGTCTCAAGTCTCTTAATAAGTAATAATAAATAAATAAATAATACGTGTTTCATCAAGTACGCGCACACACACACACACACACACACACACTATAACAGCAGGCCCTAATATTTTGCATTGAGCGCTTCTTTTGTTTGGGCCATCATTTTGGAAGTTTTTAAACCCAAAGCTTACAATGAATGGCACAGCAGCGGCCGGTGCAGTCGACATGTGTGTTCGCTGTCTTCTAATGTGTGGCCGCACGCGCAGCAGATACGTAGAACATTACGTCGTGGGCAGGTTGTAGGTAACAGAGGGAGCGGAATAACAGCGAGCTCATCAGACGTTTCCTAAAAATAAACATTGTTCACGAGTCCCGCAGCTCGAGTCCGAGTCGAGTCTGAAGTCTTTCGAGGACGAGTCTCAAGTCGAGTCTGTAGTCACTGTGTGTGCGACTTAAGTCGCACTCGAGTCTGAGTCTCAAACTCGAGTCCCCATCTCTGTGTTGTTGTTTTGTCATGTTTATTTCCAACACTTTGACATGAAAGTATCCCAATCTAATCATCTGTACAATAAGCAACTCTGTTAAAAGACTCAGGTTCACTTCAAAGGCACAATGTAATGTACATAATAAGCAATCTTAATTTAAATCAAAAACCTTAAATAATTTGTTACTAATGGGATAAATGATTTGTTTGTGTCAGACTTTGGCAGAGTTGCTGAACAACTACAGTCCTTAAACCCTCACGAGTCAACACAGAAGCAGGACAAATGTGTCATGAGAGTTTGTCCTGCTCCACACATGCACCAACAGTATTCAAGGAATAAGCCAGGCGTTCAAAGGTTGACTTGTTAGCAGCAACATATCTGTCCAGTTTGTCTGCTACCCCTGTTGGTATTCTAGTTGTGTACAACTAGACTACTATTGAATCAGCTTTATTGGCCAAGTATGTGTACGCATATAAGGAATATAAGTAATATAATTTAATTCCATTTTATTTATAGTATCAAATCAAGTTATCAACAAGTTATCTCAAGAAAAAAAGTGCATTTGCATTCAAACGCGTCTTCATGTGGATCGCCTCTAAGTATATGTGCGCCTGCTCTACCCATTGACCCAACCCGGCCACGTCACAATCCCTTTTTTACTGAGCCATTCAATCCCAGTGGAGGAGGGACGGGACAAATACCACAAAGACCAACCACCACATCCTACAAGTACAACGACAATGGATAAATGAATACTGCTAGCCATATAGACCGGCAGGTCCGTCCTCTCGTGCTTCAGCATGTTCTTCATCTAGAGCAAGAGCCAGAGCAAGTACTCTACCTTGTTCCGGCATTTTTACTTCTGTAGATCAGCAAACACTCCTAGCTGTTTTCAGCTGGGTAAAATAAAACGCTTTGGTGGACACGCGCCATGTGAAAGTAACACCAGCCATTATCTGACCAGTGAGAATTTGGTCAGACAAAAGCAATATGGACCAACTGACCAGAAGGTCTCAGCCCTACCACGTATGCACGTCAGTGTACATTAATAATCCCACCTCATTTCAAACTGAACACACTGCTCTTGATGTGTTCACATTGCATGTTACAAACGTCTACGTAATCTGGATTAGAACCTTCAGGGTCAACAGGTTATTAACTGTTGTAAACCAATTATCCTGTATCCCCTCCAGTCTGTTGTATGGCAGTCTGTTTACTCAGCTGTCATTAAGCCCTATGGAAACGAATAGGTCTTCATGAGGCGTTTTCCCACTGGATAGTGCTTGTACTTTTTAGGGGAAAAGTACACTTCTAAGCAGTTCTAAGAACTACTCTCCCCCAAAATCTTTTTTACCATTTGCATTCCCACCGGCCAAGTGACCACAGGGACTGGTAGGAGGGGTAAGGGAGTGATGCAAGCACAGCAACGGTCTTTATTAAAATCAGAAGAGAAATACGCCAAACTATATAAATCTAATGTCTAAATCTGTCATAATTTAAACAAGTCTCCCGAAGAGATACAGGTCTCTCTCTCTCTCTCTCTCTCTCTCTCTCTCTCTCTCTCTCTCTCTCTCTCTCTCTCTCTCTCTCTCTCTCTCTCTCTCTCTCTCTCTCTCTCTCTCTCTCTCTCTCTCTCTCTCTCTCTCTCTCTCTGTGTCTGTCTGTCTGCCTGTGGCCGTGTGTGTGTGTGACGGCGGACCAGGCGCTTGTGGAGTTTAACGGCAAAAAGGCAGTTAACCACACGTTCCTGTTAATCTTATGATGGACAAGTGTTGTGATATTTAAACAAACAACGCCGAATTAAAAGCCTTTTATTTACGAGACGGGTCTGAGAGTCCGCTAGTTTACAGCGGGGCGTCCCAGGACGACCGGCGAACAAGCGATCCAGCCGCTTCTTAACTCCGAAAAACTTTGAAGCAAAAATACGTGTGTGTGTGTGTGTGTGTGTGTGTGTGTGTATGGTGTGTGTGTGTGTGTCGGACCCGTCACTTTATGGAGCTTCTCAACTCGGAAAACTTTGAAGCAAATTGTCAATTGGGCAACGATTTTCGGAAGAAATCAGTTAATTTTTGCCTAAAACGTTGTCAGAAGTGACTTTACTGATGAATAAGATGGTGAAAATGGTTAAAAATGTCCCACTGTTGCTCTGTCTGCAAGTACAGACGGGCACTGCAAGATCAGTGTTGGCAGTGAGGCGTGACTTATAGGTTCGACCAATCAAGTAGACCTAGGAAAAGGGAAAAGACCCTGCTCTGAAGTAGGAGCTAAAAAAAGTCCCGTAATACGGCCAGAGGAACTAAAAAAATGCCCAAATTTGTCCGGTGGGAACACAACGAAAAAAGTGTTCTAGGAACGTTTTAGTTCTATGAACTGCAAAAGTCCCTCCGGTGGGAAAACGCCTGCTGTGTGAATGCTGGTTTAGAAAATGGAGTGATTTTCATAACATTTAATGAAAAACAGATGAGACTTTTTAAATGTCCTCGCTTTACCAGTTTGACTTCATCCACTTGCTGCACACAAGTTATTTCTTGAAACTAGATTTCACAGTTGTTCGGTTTTCTTTTGTCTCTTACCCTTTGGCAGGCATTATACTTGATTGCCACAAACGGCACACCCGAGCTTCAGAACCCAGAGAAGCTGTCTCCGGTCTTCAGAGACTTCCTCAACCGTTGCTTGGAAATGGATGTAGAGAAAAGAGGCGGAGGCAAAGAGCTGCTGCAGGTTAAAAACTCTTCCTGTTATTAGATGATGTTCATGGAACTTCTCTTGTGTTTTGATTTGAACATGCACTTGATTCAATTGTTTTCCCTTTTTCCCTCGCCTTCTCTTTTTTGATTCTTTGCCCTGGCGCGCAGCATCCGTTCCTGAAGCTGGCGAAGCCCCTCTCCAGTCTCACGCCTCTCATCCTGGCAGCCAAGGAAGCCATGAAGGGCAACCGTTAGCTGATGAAACAAGCTACCCTGCCTTCCCATGCTGTGCACAGATATGTGCCAACCATTTAGATTTCGTGCCAGACAATAGGCTGAGAGTGACTTTCCACTCTTGATGCACCAGCCTTATAAGCCCTGACAAACCTCACTGTGAAGAAGACCAAAAATATAGAGCACAACTCCACCGCTGTCCATATGAACTCTGTTCTCATGTCAGAAGACAAGTCAAACTTAAGTGCTTAGCTTCAGAGTCGGGCGTAGTCATTTTGTACAACAAGTCTCCTGGTGATAAGTTAGGACTAGGCTTGTATTTAACTTGGAATGAAAAAGATGCCTAGTTCTATTTAGTTTTTTTAATCAACTGCCTTAAAGAAATGCAGAATGATGCCTAATGTATTGTTGATTGTGTCAGTGTTTCTCTTCCCATGATTTTACTACCTTTGTAATTGACCTTTTCAGCATGTCTTAGTGATTTTGATACTTGAATTTCATATGTGTCCCCCCTTCTTGTTATGTAGTTGGTCTCATTCAATGAACACTCTTGCTATTTCCACATTGGCTCGTGTTTTATGGACATTTTCTCTTACCAGTTTTATAGGAAACATTTCAGTACATTCTTCATCATGAACATGTGCTGTGATTGTGTCGTTCTACGATTGCCACACCTGACAGACCTACTGTACCAGTCTTCCCCTGTATCATTAGTCTCCTGATACCAGAGGTGCACCTTACAGGCAAATTAAAATGTTAGATTGACAGGGTTTATACTTTCTTCCTTATTGTTATTAAAAATAATTAGTATTGTATGTTGAACTCTGTCCTTTGTGTTCTTCTGGACTAAACAAATGCGCTTTTTCCATGTGTATATTGTGTAGTTAATGTTTAGTTTAACCATATCATAGTGGTTAGCTGTCGAAGTCTTGTAAAGACAATTTGTTCTGTTTATTTTTCTTCTCCTGGACGACTAACAACCTTGTCTGCGCACTCAAATAAATGTAACTGTTTGTGCTTTTGTGATTTGAGAGTGAAAGTGATTGTTGTGCAGTAATATAATTCTTTTTTTTTTTTTTTATTAAGCCAGAAGGAAACCAACCATACTAGACAATACATGTAGGGCAGTATAGCATAACAATTCCTATCTATCCTGAATGTTTTGAGGTGGAACCAATGAACACTTTCTTTTATTACCAATGTTGGCTTTATGGCTTTAAAACTGGATTCTCTACAGGCAGTGCAGATACAAAATTAGGATGTAGGTGACAGAGCTCGAGGTGTGAAGTAGTATGCTGCCAAAGTCGGTGTGAGTTAATTGGGTGCTTTAATCAGACAGTATATAGAAGGCTTTAATTCTGGAGTTTTTGCCCAGAAGTATAACCGTTTGGCCAAGACCCGCCCTAGGAAGCAGCTCTATTGGTTGGGGTTAGGCATTGACCTCCAATGGTAAACGTTAGGATAGCGGATTGGTCAGGGGATAGGACCTGAGCAAATGGGGTTACGTTAGCTTGCGTAAGCATGGACGCCTGGTAGGATTCATAAATTAGCTGTAGCTCAAAAGTCGCTGTCACGAAACTGCTACTGTATTTTTTACCTTTGTGTGTAATGGCACTCCAACTGAAAGACAAAGACGCTTATCAAAGACTGAACTATCTTTACCAGGTAGGACATAAATAAGGTAAAAGCTAATCGCTGTCATGGTAGCATCGGCAGTACTCACGTGGCTAACATGCTAACTTTGCTAAGCAGCCATGTAATGATTTCACTCCACCGGTTTTATCTCTTTACAGGCAGCACATTGTGTTTTATCCCAAAACCCGGAAAATGTGGAGCTGGCTCGTTTCTACTGCTTCACACAGAGGACCATTGCAAGGCGTTTAGTTCTCAGACAGTAAGTTCATTTTATTTCAATAGGCTCTACTTGTTTCTTTCGTCTGTTAGTGATTTTATTTTGAAGGCCGAATTCCAGCAAGGCTGTCACTTCAGAGTGTTGACTTTATTTACGTCCCTTTTGTTTCCCTGTCACACAGGGAATTATTTATTTTGAGACAATCCCGCAAACACCGTCTACTACTGTTAATAACTCACTAGAGCAACAAATGTATATTAATCCTAGCTGACAACAGTCTTTAGTTTGAGTAATGTTTACTGAAAACTACAGAGCCAATCTGTTAATAAAAATGTACTCTGTGACCCATTTAAAATACTGAACCTTTTTTGTGACCCATTTCAAAAGATATACAACTTCAGTAGGAACCAATGGGCTTGGGGATGAGCAGCAACAAGAAAAGTGTACAATAACACCAGCCTGATCCTTTTTAAGGCGCTGACACACCAACCCGATTATCAGCCGTCGGACAGTCTGGCGAGGTCGGTGACTCAAGTCTGTTCAGTGTGTTCCGTGCTGTCGTCACTCGGCTTTAATTTTGGCCGATTTGACATGTTGAATCGGCCAGCGGGCAGTCGGACTCAATGACCAATCTGATAGGTGGAGTGCTAACCCGAAAATGACGAGCGGGATGAACGCCTCTGAAAATCTGACAAAAATGTTTTAAAGGAACAATGGGACATTAGCTTATTCACCGTAACCCTGACAGTTAGACAAGTCGATACATACCCTTCTCATCTCCGTGCGTGTGGTAACTCTGTCTGACGGCTCCACCGTTAGCTTAGCCTAGCACAGATCCTGGAGGTAACCGGCTCCAACTAGCCTACTGCTCCGAGTAAGTGACAAAATAACGGCAACATGTTCCTATTTACATGTTGTGATTTGTATAGTCACAGCGTGTACAAATAACAACGTCACTTGAGACACAGCCATCTTCTAACTGTATACAAACTGGGAACTATATTCTCAGAAAGGGAAGCAGTGCTACTTGGGCGGAGTGATACGCTGCAGCTCTGAGCAGAGCTGCAGCGTATCACTCTGCCCAAGTAGCACTCCAGGATCTGTGCTAGGCTAAGTTAACGGTGGAGCTGTCAGACAGTTACGACGCACGGAGATGAGAAGGGTATGTATAGACTTGTCTAACTCTCAGGGTTACGGTGAATAAGCTAATGTCCCAAAAGGTCAGTGTGTTCCTTTTAAACTAAACTTTGTCGATCTGAAATGACAGATTCAGCAACTGCATGGCCTATTTTAATAAAATACGAGATTGTATTCCGAACAAGCCGCCGTTATGGGCGGTTTTGAAATTCGGGAGAAGCCAGACCCACGTGACACGTTCGTCCAATCAGCTGCCGGTTTTCATTTTTTGGGTAACGATACAGATTAGTGCCGCCTGCTGTTATGGAGACGTATTACGTCTTGCGCACGCGCAGAACGCACGCTCAGATCGGCGTCGCTTCGGTGTGTTCCGAGGCACTTTTTTGGCCAGCTCAGGGAGACTGATCAGTCCGACTGCCTTTTCTGCCGAGGGTCGGCCTTCGGGTTGGTGTGTCAGAGCCTTTAGTCTAACCTGTTCATAAATAGGTTTTCAACATCTGTTAATTGTGGATTTTATTGCAGAGACCCATCCGTGAAGAGAACATTGTGTAAGAAGTGCTGCTCATTGCTCATCCCTGGTGTAACTGCTTCAACAAGACAACAAAGTAAGTTGGTTCATCAATTTATACAGTCCCGTTCCTGCTGCTACCTTGCATTGTATACTGAATGCATTTAGATTGGTGATGTCCTAAAAGGCTCATTTATGCGTTTTTAATCTCGATTTGTTTGATAAATTTAAAGAAAAATTACACTAACCTATTTGGAAACTTGTGTCATTAGGAAAAAACAGCAGGACCCGCTTCACTGTTGTGAGATGCCTCAGTTGTGGGCAGAGCAAAAAGTTTCTGAATGATCCGGATCATCGTTTATGGGTAGACCAGCCCGAGGCTCAGCTGGAGCAACAAAAGCAGCCAGGTGACAGAGCTCAACTCGACACTATACACCAGCCTCACAGAGGATGGTTTCCATACACATGCACTAACTTGCACTCTAGATGGGGTGGGATAGGGGGACAACAGTGTCTGTAGATTTTTATAACTTTATGCATCTGTGTTGTATACTGTAAGTACTTTGTCTGTATTTTATTGCGCCATCCAAGGGCAAAGGGCAACTGACTGTTATTTATTCTTTCTCACCCACAGATCCAGGCCCTTCTATTAAAAAACAGACAAAAGACAAAAAGCTTGATGTGTCTTCTAAACCCAGCGCTGCCCAGAGCACTGCCAGCACGTAGCAGCAGTTCTTTTTCTGACTGTGACATATTGAAGGACTGATGTAAAAAAAAAAATGT
Source organism: Gymnocephalus cernua (assembly GCA_023631565.1). Lineage (NCBI taxonomy): Eukaryota > Metazoa > Chordata > Actinopteri > Perciformes > Percidae > Gymnocephalus > Gymnocephalus cernua. Next base: position 6,305,855 of record CM042432.1, read on the forward strand.
AATATAGGTGCAACTATTATGTTACATGGATCTACAATGTTTTAGTATTTTTTTTTTATTGATTTAGTAACTTTTTGGCCTCTGTGGTATCACTTTTAGTATCTGTCTGCAGTTTACATGGTGTGATTTTAATGCCACCAACAGATGGCCACTGTGTGGTGTGCTACACATGTAGGATTTAAAGGAACAAGAGTTGGTGGTGAGACTGTTGTTTTTTTTTTTTTTGTTTGTTTGTTTTTTTTCAAAAAAGTAAAACTTTATTGATGGTTAAAGAGATGGTGACAGGAATGGAAGAATTAAATTTAATTCAACATTATGTTCTCCTTAATTTTTAAAGTGCTCATATTATGCTCATTTTCAGGTTCATAATTGTATTCAGATGTTGTACCAGAATAGGTTTATGTGGTTTAATTTTCAGAGAACACCATATATTTGTTGTACTGCACATTGCTGCAGCTCCTCTTTTTGCCCTGTGTGTTGTCTGTTTTAGCTACAGAGTGAGACATCTCACTTCTGTTCCATCTTTGTTGGGAGTCGCACATGTGCAGTACCTAGGTAAGGACTACTAGCCAGTCAGAAGCAGAGTATGAGGGCGTGCCCTGACAGTACCTAGGTAAGGACTACTAGCCAGTCAGAAGCAGAGTATGAGGGCGTGTCCTGACAGTACCTAGGTAAGGACTACTAGCCAGTCAGAAGCAGAGTATGAGGGCGTGCCCTGACAGTACCTAGGTAAGGACTACTAGCCAGTCAGAAGCAGAGTATGAGGGCGTGTCCTGACAGTACCTAGGTAAGGACTACTAGCCAGTCAGTTGCAGAGTATGAGGGCGTGTCCTGACAGTACCTAGGTAAGGACTACTAGCCAGTCAGAAGCAGAGTATGAGGGCGTGCCATGCTAGCAGCTAGGCGAGCATTATAACGTGTGTTACAAAGTGACCACGTTTGTCTCTGAAGTAAAGGCTGGACTACAACAGAGCTGTTTGGAGCAGTTGGTGAACAGTGTTTTCTGTTGGAGATGGTAAGTCCTTTTGGGGGGGACTTTGGGCTTTTTCACTTTGTAAACCTATAACATGCACAAAAATATATATAACACAATAAAGGAAAGGGAAGAAGCCAAAAAGCATAATATGAGCACTTTAACATTTTTTTGTACAGTAAAAATCTCTTAACCATAAACAATTAGTTATCGGTTACTTTAAAGGTTGATTTAAAAAAAAAAAAGTGTGGTTTCATATTTTCTTTTCTCCTTTGTCCCCCTTTGGCACTCGAGACCGTGTCTTCTGAGAATATATTAGGTTCTTGGCAAAGATCCTTGGAATATGGCCCATGTACAAGACAAGGGCCAGAGTCATGCCTAGAAAACAAGACATTAACTGTAAACAATGTGTTCACTTTAAAAGAATGAACACATACAGTATTTCATTGTAATGCAATATACGGTACCTGTGAGAGAGCCCAGCCAGTAGACCACTGCATACTCTGTGAAGGTAAATCCAGGACAGTGGAAGGTGAGGCCATAGGACAAGGAGGGATTCATGTAGGCTGAGGTGTAGCTTCTGGCTGCACAAAAAGAACAGACAAAGTGTATGTTAGTCAATCTGTATTGTACTGATGCTTAAACTGTTGAGCCGTTTTAAGGGGGAGGCAGCTGCATACCTTTTATCAAATAACACTTGGAGCTGAGGATCACATGCATGACTAATACCAACGTGGGATCCAAGGAACTCCTCATTTAGTGTTGTAGATTACTTCTACAACACATGTAGATGCACAGAAACTGTGATCTCAGATGATAATTAAATTTTATTTATAATATCAAATCATAACGAGTTATCTCGAGACACTTTACAAATAGAGTAGGTCTAACCCACACTATAATTTACAAAGACCCAACAATTCTAGTAATTCCCTGATACTGCACAGTGAGAAGACTGTTGCCTTGATTTCCCAGTGGGTTCCCATATTTCTATATATATTTCTGAAACTTACCTGTATAGGACAGGAAAGTGAGGAGGACAGCGATTAGGGGCACTCGGATCAGAGCAGGTCTGCGTCGCAGGTTTAGATGGATTAAATGAAAGAAGAACGTGCATACACACTCGGTGAAGAACCCGTGAAGCACAGAGACCAGCAGAGATGTGCTGCACTCTCTAGCCATCAGGTTTTTGATCATGTGCATGTCTGTCAGCTCCAGACTCCAGTAGTATAGAGCTACAAGAATGGCTAGATGGGCCCCACAAAACTGGGCTGCAACAGCAAGGAGAGTGGGCAGGGTGGTGGCCTCCAGCTGCAGGAACTTCTGCACAACCAGGGTGGGATTCCCTGGCGCATCACCACAGATCACACCGTGGGTCAGCAGCACCACAAACAGTATGGTAAAAGTCACATCAGGACCTAAGCCCCCGGCCCACTCACCCACATCCACAATGGTCTGCACCTCCAGCCGACATGCCACCAGCATGAAAGAGGAAGCAAACTCCAAAATGAAGCTAAACTGTGGCCATTTTTTAAGGAGTGTTCGGACCAAGGCTGCAAAAGTGACAGCAGCCATGAAGTATCCGAGAGATGCATTCAGTCCAGACATGACTCAGATCTGCTGTTTCTTTTCCAAAAGAAATGAATGAGGGTTTGACTCAACAACTGCTGTCTGTTTGGCAACGTGGCACATGGCAGAGACACATTTCTTATCAGAGACACGTCATGTTTTTATCCTACAACCACCTGCCAAAATACACACGGTCCTTGACACAAGGTCAGGTCAAGAAGCTGGCCTTCATTCTGTGGTCATGTATAATTAGATCACAGCTTAAATGCTTCCTTCCCCTCTACAGGATATAGTGCAAATGTTCTTTTTCTGACGACTAAATGGCGGAAGAGTAGGCCTAATTAATATACAAATGAAAACATGCCCCCACTGGATTCAAAAATGTGCGGGATGTTAGGCTATCTTGTAGGATATCAACTTTTTTACTTAGCCTAGTTGTCCAGTGCACAAAAATACAATTAAGCAAGCATGTTTCATCAAAAACAGTGAAAAAAAGGCATTCATTGGTCTAAAGAGTGAGGTATTTACAGTAACTATTTTTTCATTGTTAGTTTTACTTTAAATCTATCGAGAATAAAATTGAGATACAAATTCTCACCTATAGGCCCATATGTAGCTGGTGGTATGAAAATAGAAAATAAAAAGTCTGACATGATAAATTCAGGTTTTTTTTCTTTCAGAAGAAAAAGGGGTGTAGCTTGGAGGATGAGCAGGAGTTGGGTGGGTAAAAGAGCAGTGGCGTTGAGGTCCTTCCACTTCTTTCAAATAGCTGGAGGAATCTTCTCCAGAGTGATATGTTGTTGTTTCGGGATCTCCTCCACCTGGCACTCAAAATCCATACATTTCTCCATCAAGCCATCCCTGCTTTTTTACCCACTCTTCCTGCTTCTCCTTGAGCATCGTCTGTTTGTAGCAGACAGGATTTGTCCTCTCTCTGTCTCAAGGCCCTTGTTTGCCTGAGACAGAGCAGAGACAGTGTCGGTGAAACAGATAGCTGAAGGATAAGAAACAAATAGTTGATCTTGTATACTGAGTTATGTGCCTTTTCATTTGTTTTGGGCCCTTGTAAATCCATGCAGCACAAGGACACAAAATAACATGTTTCCCATATTCAAAATTAACTCTCAAAAACAATTATACTTTCTGGATATGTTATAATATGTTTGCACACAATCTGCTGTAGGTTGAAAGAGCCACATTCAGGGATATGACTTGAAAGGGTTGTGCATAAGATTGCTCATGTGATCAGATGTTCCCTGAGTCCAAAGTGTTGGGTCTATATTCCTGCAGCTCCATCTTATTTTTATATGTAGACCTATGCAATGTTTTTCTCTTAAAATAAATAGAAAATGGATTATGTATGCTTTCTTTTCACTGTCTCTTAGCTTGTTATTTCTGGACTTGTCATGGAATATTTGTTTCGGTAATAGAACACAACTTCTCGTGGAATCTCTGGTCCTACTTCTTGTACAGCACTGTGGATGCAGAGAGGTGAGCAGCCCAAAACCTCATCCCAAACCCCACTCACTCATTGTGAATGTTACTACATAAACCTACTCTATTCTTCTCTGGCCTCTGGTAATATAACAGCTGTATACTTATTCTAGGACATGTTTACTGCAGAATGTCAGGAAATGTAATTAATGTAAGTCTATAGTCTATATATTGTAACGCTAACTAGCAACCTAAAATATAGCACAGTCTAAAACTGTTCTACCAACTGGATGTAACTCTTCTTTTTCATTGTAATATATGAAGGGATTGTACCTCCTAACTTGTGATTGAATTAACTTCAATAAAGTTGGAAAGACATTCACAGATTCGGGATCAATAACTTCTGAGCAAAACGTTATTAAATCATAAACGACGCATCTTTCTTACTGTAAACAACAAGCTACAAACTAATTTTCATCAAAATGAGCCGTCCTAGAAATTACACTGGTCTCAATAGCACCAGGCTGTGAGACGGCAGTAAGACAAGTGCTTAGGGACCGTCTACTAACTACAACACCGAAAAGAGATACAACAAAAGTAGTTATTAATTTAATGATTAAGTCAGGTAGTGTCTCTAAACTTACCTCACACATAATTAGTCTTCTGTTGGTTGTACTACATCACTTACCTTTCAAAAATATGCATATGCATAATTTTGTGGAATATCTTTTGCCAAACCTTTTTAATATATGTCATAATTACAAAGACTCATGTCTCCAAAACTACTCCACACATACAAGCCCCCCTGCTGGTTGTACTACTGCACATAGTTATCAAAAATAAGCATAATCATAATTTGGGGAATATTGTTTGCCAAAAACATTTAATATTTTAATAATTAAATAGAGTGGTGTCTCTAAACTTGCTTTATTTTAATTTTATTTAACATTTTTATTTACTAAATGTGCAGTCTCAAATCATGTTTTAAGGCAACAACATATACAACCCCAAATCAGAAAAAGTTGGGACAGTATGAAAAGCACAAATAAAAAAAGAAAGTAGTGATTTCTAAATGTACTTTGACTTGTATTTCATTGCAGACAATGTGAACACAAAATATTTCATGTTTTGTCTGGTCAACTTAATTTCATTTGTAAATATACATCCTTTCCTGTCATTCAGACCTGCAACACATTCCAAAAAAGGTTGGGACAGGAGCAATTTAGGGCTAGTAATCAGGTAAATTGGTTAAATAATGATGTGATTTGAAACAGGTAATGTCAACAGGTGACTGTAATTATGATTTGGTACAAAAGCAGCATCCAAGAAAGGTCTAGTCCTTTAGGAGCAAAGATGGGCCGAGGATCGCCAGTTTGCCAACAAATACGTGAGAAAATTATTGAAATGTTTAAAAACAATGTTCCTCAAAGAAAGATAGGAAGACATTTGCTTATTTCACCTTCAACAGTGCATAACATAATTAAAGATTCAAGGAATGAGGAGGAATTTCAGTGCGTAAAGGACAAGGGCGCAAGCCTAAGCTGAACAACCGTGATCTCCGATCCCTCCGGCGGCACTGCATCAAGAATTGTCATTCATCTATAAGCGATATCACCACATGGGCTCAGGACTACTTTGGCAAACCTTTGTCAAGTACCACAATATGTAGTTACAGCCACAAATGCCAGTTAAATCTGTACTGTGCCAAAAGGAAGCCCTATGTTAACAGTGTCCAGAAGCGCTGTCGACTTCTCTGGGCTTGGAGGCATCTGGGATGGACCATCACACAGTGGAAACGTGTACTGTGGTCAGATTAATCAGTATTTCAGGTATTTCTTGGGAGAAATGGACGCTGTGTGCTCCGGACCAAAGAAGAAAAGGATCATCCAGACTGTTACCAGCAACAAGTCCAAAAGCCAGGGTCTGTCATGGTATGGGGTTGTGTCAGTGCCCTTGGCAAAGGTAACTTGCACTTCTGTGATGGCACCATTAATGCTGAAAAGTACATAGAGATTTTGGAGCACAATATGCTGCCTTCAAGAAGACATCTTTTCCAGGGACGTCCATGCATATTTCAACAAGATAATGCGAAACCACATTCTGCACACATTACAAAGTCCTGGCTGCGGAGGAAGAGGATATGGGTACTTGACTGGCCTGCCTGCAGTCCCGACCTGTCCATGACCATCACTGGTCATGCACACGCATTCATTCTCCCTTGTGGGGGGAGGGGCTTGGGAGACTGTTTTGGGCTTTAGAGGAAAGGGGGGAGGGACTGAGAAGTTGTTGATGTTAAAATGTTTAAGTCCTGGATCTTCACAATCCAAAGTATTGAACTAATAAAGATCACATTTAAGATTAAAATCCAGGAAGCGCATTTGTTGTCAATCCAGTACATTCAAGGGTAAAATTAATGGATAAAAGCAGAAAAGATAATGATCTCCATCCAGCTTTAGAGGTCCAATATGTAATACTGACAGCTAGTGTTTAAAATAGTTACTGCAGTACAAATTCAAAATACTGGAGAGTCGTCCCCCCCCCCCCCCCACACACACACACCTTTGGCTTCAAAAAACTCACCGTTGTCGGCTACGACCGCTGAACAGGCTGCACGTTGTAAACAGCCGTGGTCCCCCTGCCTGGTCCTCCCGTAACGTTAGCAGTTAGCAGGGTTAACATGGCGGCGTTAGCAGGACCAGTCAGGATCACTTTACTGGCTGTCTCAATTGTTTTTGCGAGTAACCAACTCTGGTACTCTAGCTATATAATTCAATGGGAGTAGCTACACGAATGTTGAAATGACATAAAATGCCCCTCCCTAGTAGCTGTGATAAATTAGCCTGATCTGTTCAGGAGGAAATTAGCAACTCAGCGTCCTTTTAGGCTCTAAGCTGTCTCCATCTTTCAAATACATCTCCAATATTAACCTGGGGCTTGTTACATCTCTGGTCAAGCAACTGTTAGAAACATGCATTTTTTTAGTTCAGGTAGAATCTATCTCTGTTGATCGTGTTTGTTTGTTTGCCGCATTCATGGCTGTACTAATGTTACAGCTGTAGCGCGCTGGGTTTACGTTTTTACAGGTATATATGGCAACCTAGCCTGGCTGTCAAACTGGGCAGTTGATAAGCACAGACCAAAACATAAACATAAATTCCGTCACGGAACGTATATTTCAAAAAGAAAAAATACTGACATTAGCATTGTTGTCAGAAAAGATAGTATTTCAGCTTAACATGTTTCCTTAATATCTGATGAGGCTTTGGTGTCATTTTTTGATTTATTACGGACATATATTACATATTGGACCTTTAAGTTTACAAACCTCCATGTAACACATAAGCAATCCGCCGTTGGCATTTTCAGTTCCGTATGAGTGTGCTTTCTCTCTTATATTATAGGCAGACTTTAGCTACCGAAAAACCGCACTTTGTCGTTCATTTCAGTGACAGTAAATAACCATAAACAGTTAAAGTAAATAACCCACGCTTTCAATTTGTTTAATGGTCTGTGACGTTCAGACTTCAGGCGGAAGTTGGGAAACGTCGACATCCTCGTGTTTCGTGTGTCTATGCGTGTGTGCGTGTGTGCGTGTGTAGCGGTGGGCAAGCGAGCCAGTGAAGTGATGGCAGGGGAAGAGCAGACACTCAAAGAGGAATGAGAACTTGTTGGGGATGGCGGACAGACCTCTGACACTGTTTGTGAAGCTGTTTGCCGCTGGATTTTACGGTGTGAGCTCGTTTCTCATCGTCGTGGTGAACAAAAGTGTCCTCACCAACTACAGGTAACTGTTTTGCTAACGCTTGTGGCTGTTACAGAGTTAGTTGAGAAGCTACCATGGTAGCTAACGGTTAACCTAGCAACTCGAAGTTGTGTTGGCTAGATAGCGGTTGAGCCTATTCTATTAGCTAGCGGCAACTTTTGGCTAGCGAGGTTGTGCACAGACTGAAATAGGAGAGCTTAATTTACAAGGAAGCTATATTTTAACCTAACGTTACCACTGGTAATAAAGTAACGTTGCGTTAGCTACAACGTACTCAGTTCACTGGTTGTAACGGGGACTCAACTCTGCTGTTTCAGGTTCCCTTCTTCAATATGTGTCGGAATTGGACAAGTAAGTTGAATGCCCCCCCTCTCTCTTTGTACAACGAATTTCCAAACCCACATCAGTCCCTGGAAGCAGGCAGAGATAAAGTAATGTTCTATTGAATGTGTGTGCAGATGTTGGCCACAGTGGTTGTTCTGTGGGTGGGCAAGGCTGCGAGGGTGATCAGCTTCCCAGACTGTGATGAGAGCATACCTCGCAAGGTGAGACCACCTATCCATCAATACAATTATTTACAGTTTCCACCATGATCGGGACAGCTTTTTTTCTTCATGTATGTTTACCTGGTTTTACAGACGTTTCCTCTACCTCTCCTTTATGTGGGAAATCAAATCACTGGTCTGTTCGGAACCAAAAGGCTAAAGTAAGTCCTCATCTCTAAACTATATAGGCTGAATGATGGTGAAAAGGGAAGTTGATTCAGGGCCATCGTGAGCTCATTGGGCATGGCTGTGGATGTTTGGCCAAGTTAAAGCAATGTCTGTCCTTTTCCACCAGTCTGCCGATGTTTACTGTCCTCAGGAGGTTCTCCATCTTATTCACAATGCTGGCTGAGGTACTTCTTCTCAAGTAAGATTGCACGTGAAAGATAACCCACTTTTCACAGTTGTTTACTGTTTTCCTTTACTCAGTGGGACACCAAGCCTTCCTCTTTGTACTGTATTTGAGGCTTTTCTTTTACAGCTCAAAGCAGCCCGATAGAATTTCATTGCTCTACTGTCTTTGACCTTTTGGCAGGAAGAAATTCTCCAGGCCAGTCCAGCTCACAGTATTTACAATGATCCTCGGGGCGTTTATAGCCGCAAGGTAAGTCCTACTACATCCAGGTGTCCCGGCTGTTAACCAAACCTGAATTACCTTCACTACAAAGGGTTGAGTCTTCTCCTGATATATGTCCTCACTTAAGTGATATTGTCTTCAGGGTCATTAGACATAGTTGTAGAGCTGTAGTTAAAGGAGCCCCTCTGGAACAGCATGCCCAAAGCTAAATCATTAGTGACAGAACACTTATTTACAGCCCAGACACTTTCTTTCGTTTTCTCTCATCTCTGTTGGTAGTTCTGACCTGTCCTTTGACCTGCAAGGCTACGTGTTCATCCTCCTGAACGATGTGCTGACTGCAGCCAACGGAGCCTATGTGAAGCAAAAATTAGATGCAAAGGTATGTGGCAGTGCCATTCGATGAATAGTAACCATTGTTGGGTTGGAGCTGTTTTTGGCTTTGAGCTGATGTTGGTGAACATAGAGAACCCAAACGGTCCTTCAGCATCTGGCTTAAAGGTACTCAGTGTACACAAACACCATGGGTTGGTTCTTTTCATTCTCCACTAAGTTGATTTGATTATCACTATTTATATCTCTATTTGCAAAGAAAGAATCATTTATTACTCCAATGTATTATACAAGTTGTGCTGCTTTACTATTTTTTTTGCATGTTTTTTTTTTTTGCATTATTTTTAACAGTCAGGTTAATTACAGTTTAACTGTTGAGTCAAATAAAAAAAAGTATTGTAGCTTGTTTCAGTCGTCTCTTATGTCACATGAGCAGACTGCTCAGCTCTCGTGTTACAGCAGACTGGGTCCAGATTTAGTCTGTGATGTCTGTGAGAGCACCATCTGCTAATATGGCACAAGACAGAGGTGTGTGTGTGTGTGTGTGTGTGTGTGTGTCTATGAGATGTTGTGAGGGATTGACGGATGGGGCCACGTGAAGCGGAATCAGACTAATGCAAACAAGAGGTTCTAGGTAGTGCAGTGGGCTGGCCATGCATGACGTGTATGCTAGTTAGAGAGGAATGCACTCAAAGACTTGTGAATAACCCTCTCTGTTCTGGTTCTGCTTATTTTTTTCCTGTTGCTCCCTGCCCATCTGTTTCTATGCTCTTTCTCACAGGAGCTGGGGAAATATGGATTGTTGTATTATAATGCGTTATTTATGATAATTCCCACTCTACTGTTGGCTCATGTGACTGGAGATATGCAGAAGGTACGTAGTTTGACTCTTTCTTCTCTATAAGTTCTATTTCTAATTATCTTCATTTAAACCCTACAAATATATTCAAGCTTGGCAGATGTCAGTGTTTGATCAGTAGTTGAACCATCAAGTCTTTGAAGTTAGTTTAGTTGGAGTTGGCTCTGATCAGTTATTGCAAGGTTGAATCCTAAATTGAAGTGAGCGGACATATGTCTAAGCATGGGTGTGTGCCGTAAATACGGGCTGTCTGTGAGTTGGTCCGTGTTGGCAGAGACCTTCTGGTTTGCCCAGCTGGGGCCCAGCAGCCAGAAAGGCACAAAGCTGCTATTATGCACCTAGTAGAGTTATTACAGCAGCGCCTACAGCCTCCTTTGACTGAAAATCCTCCGTAGTGACACAGACTACTACTTTTTTTTTTAAAGCTATTGGAAACTCAGTGTTGCATTTATAAGTATGTAAGGGTTAGTTGTATGCACTCTCTAAAATGTGATCAACAACTCTGCAGTGCTCAGTTAATCTAATATCTCTTTTCTTCCACTGAATGCCAGACGAGACACATCTTTAAGGAATGACTGTTGATGTTTTTACCAAACAAACTGAAATATTTAAGCTCAAATGATTTGTTATACACCAGGGCTCCAGACTAACTTTTTGCCTTGGTTGCACTGGTGCGCTTAACTTTTTTATTTAGGTACACCAGCACAAAATTTAGGTGCACCCAAATTTTTCCTTGCGTCACGGTTAACGCCACAATTTCAAGGTCACCTTTTTATCACGGTCCGTATACATTCATATATATTATGTAAATTATTTTAAACAAGAATAAGGTGTAGGTAAATACTTTTTAGTTGAAGCACAATCATACTGCATATAAAAATATAAAAAAAAATGTTTAAAGTGCTTCACTGAGCTGCCAAACTAAAACATTTTAAGTAAAACATTTCAAAATAGAAAGTGCTACTGTTTCAAAGTGCTTCCCTGAACTGAGACCTCACATTTCATGGCTCAAAGTCTTATATATAACGTGTCTGAAAGTTGTAAGTCTTCTGGTAGCTGTGCCAAGAGAAATCTCGATAATTCCCAATCTATCAGAGACGGAGAGCGTAGGTATATGTAAGGAGATAACATAGGCACAGGCTAATTATTGTTAACTAAAATGTTAGTTAACATTAGTCATTAAACTAAACAGCTAATGTAAGTCGAAACTGCCTGCGAGCTTCTCCTGTACTATACGGTAATTCCTCTACTATGCAACAGTAGGTTGTGTGGTTATGACACAATCGTTAGCCTATTTTTATAAAAACGTCTGCTACGGAGCCATAACGTGAGGTACAAGGTAATGGAGCCTTTCATACATTGTCGCGTTTCTTTAAAAAATAAACAATGGACAAATGAAATCTTTAAACGCTTCAGATGTAAAGTTATTCGCTGTCAAAGTGACGCCAAAATGATTGGCAGTCAATGGGATGCTAACGGCGGTGAGGAGTCTGGTAACACACACACACACACACACACACACAGATTCTTATCAGATCTTCCACTAATCCAGGACTAAAAATCATATCTCTGTATTTTTTACAAAGTGGGCTAAATGTTCAGTTTTAAGTCAAAGCCACTTTTCACAAGCTCTTTTATTAAAACAGGTTGTGATTAAAATAAAATGCAAAGACAGGGTTTACTTCTCAGTTTGAAAATATACAGCTCCAACACATGTAAATGAAAATTATCTGAAATAAATTGCCTAGGATATATTTAAAAAATATATATCTCTGAGAAAGCTCCTTCACTTGTTATCAACAACAATAACAGACTGATTAAAAGAGAAAGAGGGCGCCCCCACCCCCCTCCTCTTTCATGTCTTCAGCTTTCCTATCAAAATAAAAGCCGAAAATGCCCCCTCCCCCCAAAAAAAAATATAGAGAGAAAGATATGGACTGAAGCGTATGCTACTCACAGAGTGACGACTGATTCATTATGAACGCGTCCAGCACGGGTCGAATGCCTTGGCGGCTCAGCGGCGTTACACGCATCTTGTGTATGAAATGTCTGTATCGTCACTGCGCTGCATTTTTATGAATTATGATATTCTGGCCACATCTCTCGCCCAGGTCCAGCAGGCTCCGTCTGAAGTTAGTTGCATTCAATAACTTTGTCTGTTTTTTGCCGTGCGGCGGCCGCAATAACAGAGTTACCAGCGGAAACACTGGTACAAATACAGGTTTCCCTCTCATGCTTAACAATATAGAGCTGTGTTAATAACAATTAAAACTGTAGACAAATGTCGCAGTGTGGACCGACGCCGTGTCTCTCCATGTTGCAGGGGAGTCTGTGTGTGACAGTGTGAGTGAATGGGGGCGGGGCTGCGCGGAGAGTAGGAGAGATCCAAACACGGGCACGGCTTTACAGAAGAAATGGGTCATGTAACACAACATTAAACCAGTGGTGTAGTCTACGTGATACGCAGGTATACGGCGTATACCCACTAGGAAAAGTCAAGGATTTCCGTATACCCACTTACAAAAGCGCGATGATACGTAACAACATTGTTTGTGACAGAACTTTCTCACTTTCATTCATAAATTCACCCCGTCTGTGTTGGGAAGCTCTGACATTTGGACCTTGGGGGCTTCCGTAGCCGTGCCCTGGATCTGACGTGAAGTCACTTAACGTTACTAAGCAACAAGAAGTTGCATTCTTTGCGCGGTCTTTCCTTTCTCGCAACTACGTAGAGTTTGAACAAAGTTTTATAAGTAACGAGATATGAAACATTACTAAACAGACCGAAATAACACTTCAGTGTTTTCAAAAGTCTGTCCCTGAAGCTACTGCCGCGTCGGGTGATACTGCAGCTGCCACAGATCATGATGACCCGATCGTTAACGTTACCGTTACAAAAAACCAGCCCGAAAATTCTACCGCAACGTTACTGTTACCTGAGTAGCTTATATGATACCGTGTGTGTGTGTGTGTGTGTGTCTGTGTGTGTGTGTACCTGTGTGTCTGAGTACTGCAGTAAACAGAATACAGTGTTTATATGTCCTTGTTTCAGATGATGAGAGAGACAGTGAGAACTCCTGGCCTTCATAAGGTCAATGACTATGCAATATTAGAGTAAATTCTTAAATCTTAAATATGCATTGCTTTACACAATTAAATTACTATATGGTAATGTTAGTTAGCAATGGTCAGATAATTAACTAAAATAGAAAGAGTGGAGCTTTTTTCTCCTTCCGTCTGCTTTTTATGCATTTGTTAGCCATGGTGTTGAAGATTGTAAACAGTTTATTAAATACTTTTGAGTAAATGTAGGCCCTTATCAGCAGATTTTACTGCTAATCGATCCAAAAGTTGTATGATGATGCTAATTATTAGTCATGGTTTTGTGTGGCAGTGGGGGGGTGTCTGTTAAATGGCTCATTTGTGTGATGTGATGTCCTGTTGCGTTCAGGTTCGGTTGCGTTTCTCAAAAAGTTAAATCTGTCTCATCTTTTCTCAACTCTAAGTGTTGTTTTTCCAGGACTTTAAATAAACGCCATCAATACTTAAACGTCTGTTGCCCGTGTACAGTTGGTATTCAGAAACGTCACAGTACCGACTGTATGGGGTGTCGCTCTGGGACAGGCGAGTATGAGGCTGGGAGGGGAAAATCACAGTATACTCACTACAAAAAATAGACTACACCACTGCATTAAACCATATCAATATAAACGACATCGCTTCGTTCGTGGAGAGGCAGCGGAGAGGACATTAGGTGCACCGGTGCAACCTAGGAAAAATGTTAGTTGCACCTTAACAAAATGTGGTCGCATGTGTGTCCAAATTGATCGCACTCTCGCTACGTATAGATAGATAGATAGATAGATAGATAGATGTTTACTCCTTGACGCAGCGGGCCCGGGTTCAACTCCGACCTGCGGCCTTTTGCTGCATGTCGTTCCCCCTCTCTCTCCCCTTTCATGTCTTCAGCTGTTCTGTCAAATAAAGGCCTAAAAATGTACTTCTGTTTTTTAAAATGCTGTTATGTACATGTGTAAGTACATCATTTCTCATGCTGTGCTTCTCTTGTCAGGCGGTGGAATATGACGGTTGGTCAGACATGTTTTTCCTCGCCCAGTTCATCCTCTCTTGCATCATGGGGTAAGAATACAGGCCAAGGCTTATGTGTGATGTGCATGCGTGCGCAAGGATAGTGTTTTGTGCTACAATTGAACATCTGAATTATACCAAATGTTTGTGGTACCACCATATTATTATTAGTGGCTGAAATCTAGATTCTAGGCCATTGCTTTACTGAGTGTGAAGCTCACAATGGCCCTTTGTCTACCATGTTGCATCAACATTGTGAAACTCTGACTTTGTGCTCGCAAAGTGTTGAGTCATGTGTAATATGATAACAATGTTTTTTTTGCAGGTTTGTTCTGATGTATTCCACTGTGCTTTGTACACAATACAACTCTGCATTAACAACAACGATAGTGGGCTGCATCAAGGTAAACTGCAGATTAGTGGGAAGTAATAGTTAAATGTTCTAAAAGAAAAAGAAAAAAAACCTTAATTTGCTTGATTAATATTTTCTTCATTTTGCAGAATGTCCTGGTGACATACATTGGGATGGTGTTCAGTGGAGACTACATTTTCTCTTGGACTAACTTCATAGGTTTGAATATCAGGTATGCATGGTCTATTTTCTAATTTATGCTGAAATGGCTAGTTGTCTTCATAGAAGGATAGATTTTTTTCACCTAGGTATGGCTGGACGATATGGACAAAAAAAAGTGGCTAAATGTTCAGTTGTAAGTCAAAGCCACATGCAAGATGTTACATGCACTTTTAAAACAGACTGTGATTAAAATAAAATGCAAGGACCGGCTTTCCTTCCCCATTTCAAAATACACAGCTGCAACACATGTAAATGAAAATCTATCTAAAATATAGCTGCAAGTAGCAATGAGGGGGCCAAGCAGCACACTAGCAGGAATGACCTTGCCATGGCATGAGCAAGCACTCACAGCAACTTTGATGGCAATTGGATAGAGAATGGCTGAAATATCAGCTCATTTACTTTGTTACAGTGCCCCTAGAGGCCAAATTACACCAATGTCCTTGTGCGTTCTCACAATCAAGTGCCAAGTCCCTGTACCACGTTTGGCTCTAGTACATCAAAGCACTGCTGAGATATGAGCTCACTTTCTTTATTACAGCGCCCCTAGAGGCCAAATGACACCACTTTCCTTGCACGTCCCCAATCAGCTACCATGTCCATGTACCAAGTTTGGACTTAATACATCAAAACGTTGCTGAGATAAGAGCCTACTTCTAGTGATTATAGTGCCTGCCCCTTGGTTTCGATACGTGAAAGCTTTGCTGAGATATGAGCCTACTTCCTGTGATTATAGCGCCCCATAGTGGTCAAAAGTCAAAGTTCTTGAGCCCCCTCCTAATTGGGTCATGAGTCCAAGTATTGAGATTGGTTTTGATACGTGAAAGCCTTCCCGAGATATGAGTTCACTTCCTGTTTAGCGGCTTTGCCGTCGTTTTCGTGACGGGCAAACGCTTGCGTATGTCAATATGCAATGGAATAACCTTTGTGAGGCATGGTCTGAAGATCATCTGTGCCAAGTTTCGTGAAAATCGGACCAATTTTGTGACCTTTGAAAACCTTTTAGTGTTATTGATCAAATCCAATATGGTGGAAGGTCCAACATGGCGGATATTGACATCACGGGGTGTGTTGAGTTGGGCGTCATCCAAGGATTCCAACTCTATTTCAATGTTCAAATACGGGCATACGATTCAAAAGTTAATCACATTGATGCAATGCCAACTTTGACCCATTGGTGGCGCTAGACTGCCTGTGGTGCGGACCTAAAACTTGGTGAAATGAATTATGGGACTGTCCCGAATCAATGTTCCAAATTTCACAACTTTTTACTGTACGGTTCTATGGGCTGCCATAGACTCCCATGACAGCGGAAAGATGTGTAATAATAAGCAAAGGTAGAATCACTAAATAGCCTATATTAAAAAAAAATAAAACAGCCCTATCTCTGACAATGCTCCGATATTTTTATTTTAAGATAATTTTTTGGGGCATTGTAGGCCTTTAATTCCACCTGACAGATGATGACATGGAAGGGGTGAGGGGGAGTGAGAAGGGGAATGACATGCAGCAAAGGGCCACATGTCGGAGTCGAACCCGCAGCCGCTGAGTTGAGGAGTAAACCTCTATATATGGGTGCCTGCTCTACCAACTGAGCTAACCTGACCACACCCGTCAGTTGTTTTCAACAACAATACCAAACTGAATAAAAGAGAGAGAGACAGGGAGCGTGCGATGGACTGAAGTGTATGAGACAAAAATTGGATGGATTCCATGAAAAACTCGTTGATTGTTCTCATTTCTGGTTGTAAACAACTGTGTCAGACTGGTCCTCCCTAAAAGGTAAACTAAATGGTTTGTCTCTGTTGAGCAAAGGTCAATGCTGACG
The DNA here is from genome assembly GCA_023631565.1 of Gymnocephalus cernua. Classification (NCBI taxonomy): domain Eukaryota; kingdom Metazoa; phylum Chordata; class Actinopteri; order Perciformes; family Percidae; genus Gymnocephalus; species Gymnocephalus cernua. The sequence goes on from CM042432.1 coordinate 6,322,399, forward strand.
CAGATGTTATTGATACTAATGTGCCAATTGGCTGCAGGAATTTACGTGTGAATGCTAATTCTCGTTCGGAAATCTGATGAACTTTATGACTAATGACGTGCTGCCACATGTTAGATACAAATGACAAGTTTGTCAAGTCTCATTTTGCCTGCAACTGTCGGTGAAAGGTTTTTGTAGCCTCTCTAACAATCCTAAAACCTGATGCTGAAAACCAGTTTCTTAGTTGTTCAGAGTTTGATCATTAGGAGTTCTTGTACGGGTGCGTTCTGTTTGTATTCTCACACATGGTCACTGTCTGTGTTGTTGCAGTATTGCGGGCAGCCTGGTGTACTCTTACATCACCCTCACAGAGGAGCAGTCCAATAAAGCAAGTGAAAACGCCAAGCTGGACATCAAGGGCAAGGTGGTTGTATGACGGACACACTGGATTTTTTTTTTTTTTTTATGCTGACAAACGAGAGAACTCTATTTTTAGTATGACTTTTATTTATGGAGTATTTTAGCAGCAAAGGCGTGGCATGATGGGAATAATGTTGGGGATGATGGGAATAATGTTGGGGGGAAAATGGAGCCACACCGTCACATGCCTCTCTCGCCACTGCCGTGGTCATGAAAACTCCAGAGGGATTGTGGCTCGGTTTTTAGATGGTGTTTTCTTTTTTAAATATTTGTATTTTGATACTGTACATGTGAGCATTGAGAACAAGGGAACATGGAACCAATATTATTCATATTAGAACATTTCCTGACACTTGGACAAACTGAAAGTTAAAAGTTGGGATGACATAATGTTTTCCTGAATATAGGAGGGAACAGCTGGAATTATCAGTTACTTAAGCATGGGTGTGTACTGATGAATCTTGGGACTATTAAATATATAATTATAATAATTATTTTGAAGGTACAATCCTTATTTAATTGCATTTTCAGTTTTGCTGTTAACGAGGAATGTAACTTTAGATGCCTTCTAAGCATGGTGAGATGCACTGACAGTCATTAGCTGTTGTCTCAGTCTTTAGTACAGTTTTTATTATTACTTCTGTGCATTCACTTACAAGCTTGTTACAGATGAAACGATAATGCCAGTCATCTAACCTCATCCTTCAAACAACCAATGTGGATGGGCAGTGGGCTGTCTCTTCCCATCAAGGATTGTGGCTTTAAATAAATGTTGCTGCCTCCTTTTGGGAGATGATCTAAAGATTATGGTTTACATTTTTCTTCCCTCAGTATTTTTCCTGAGTCTTACTTTTTGTTTTGTAGTTTGTTGTGGACTCACCAAGGCCAGAACTGTTTCTTTTTTTTTTCTTGACACAATGTTATCGCACTTTTGAGGTAGCACCTGCTAAAGAGTGAAATTGAATTGCCTCACCTCCTGTTACAGTATCGATGGAGATTATTCTTCTTAAATGTATGTTTCATTTTGTTTAAGTATTGCAAGTGAAACATGTTTTTCTAAACCTTAATAGTCAGGTACGAGCATTGACTTTTTTTCTTTTTTTATCTACATCATTTTATATTTATTACTTTTTTAGAATAATATTCATTTTGTAGGTGGAGTGGCTTGTGAATTGTTGATGCTGATCTCATCTCAAACACAGTAACCATGGATTTGTAGCTGAAACACAATGATGTATTTTTACATTAAAAAAACCCTCTGTTGACATGACATATACCTTTGTATTTGTTGTCCAGGTTGTGATCATATAATGAATGATCCAAGATGTGTAGGTCACTTTTTTTTTTTTTTTCAATCTCCTGTAATATCCAACTTTAGTCTCATTCAAATGAGTGATTCTTTTATTTTTTTGTAATTGTTTATTTTTTGACGGTCTAACGGTTCTGTAACCGAGGCTCTGTTTGTATTTGCAGCTGATGATAAACTACAGTAGAGCAATGGTTCCCCCTTCTGTCATATCTGGCACAACACCCTGTGAAAATGTCTAGCATTTTCAGTCCATTCCTTTTTTTTTTACTACCACTAGGAGTCACCAACATCCAATGTTAAAATCCTACACATTACATAGGTGATTTGATTTTCTTTCTTATTTACAACCAACTTTCAAATCCAAGATGGCCACCAGTCCCCCAGGTATAATGTTCAAAATTGCTTTTGCTGCTCTAAGCGATGTCACACGTTTCTTTAGGCTACATTTTTTGTCGCATACAGCAAACATCTCACTATCTGCTAGCTGCCTGTCCCCTGAACACACTGTTAAAAAAAAAGCGGTCTCTGTAGACAGCCCAGGCTCCACTAACGGCAACAAAAACAAAAACGCCAAGTATCGATCAAGTATCTTTTACTACGTATGTGTTGGTCAGTTTGTCTGCTTGACAATCCCATATTGCAAGTGAGATGAAAAAACAGAAAAAAATATCTTTTTAGATAAAACAGATGTGGACAAAGTTTCCTTTTGAGGACATAATTTGAAATTGGTCAAAAAATTTAAGTTGGAAAAAAGGTAATAAATTGCAGAATATTGCAATATTTTTAAAATCGCAATAATATTGTATTGTAACATAAATATCATGATGATATGGTATTGTGAGATCTCTGGTGATTCCCACCCCTAGTATGCACTATAAATGTCATGCTTTTCTGATAAAATGCACAATTTTTATAATATGAGAGCTTATTCCCTGTACTATTGGAATCATTTTTCTTCACCTGAATATTGCCTGAGATACAGTAATAACATGTCAAAAAGAGTCATATGAGTCATAACATAGTATACAAAAAAGGTCATAGTATAGTTAGAGCTGTAACTATTCCAAATTTTGTCTGTACGATTAATTGTCTCAGAATGAATTGTGATTAACAATACAATTGTTCAGTCAAATTTAAAAATATTGTTTATTGATTTATTACATTTTCAAACAAATTGAAGTTTTTTTATGAATTTCAGGATACATCTTTTGGTTTTATATCAGTTATGTGACCCAGATAATGTAATAACACAAATACACAGCCTATGAAGTCAAACACCTCTCTTTATTATAACTCTTTATAATTTATTACCAACTCGTGGTGACCCTCCTCCTCCCCGTTTACCTCCAAGAGCTCACCAGAGCTCGCTCCTCTTCTCCATCAAAAGTCATGAAAAAGGTCATAGCATAGTATGTTCTTGCTGTCAATATTTAAATGTTCTCCTCTTTGTTGCTCTCAGCTGTCATTTCAGCATTAAACCTCCTCCCTGTTCACCTCCAGTTCATCATTTCCAGCGCCCAGGTCTGAGCTCACCTGAGCTCGCTCTTCTTCTCCTTCAGCCAGATCTCAGCATCCTCTCATCCATCCCCATCAGTGGCTAACCTCCATTGGGGGTATCCTATAATATCCACCCCCTTTGAAATATGATGACATCACAATGGAAATTTGATGATGTCACAATGGGGTCTAATCATGAAAGACTTTTCTCATTCATCATTTTTATTGTGCACGTCAATAAATACTTGTTCACTCAAAATGAAGTCTCTCCTGATTGAAATAGTATAGTATGATGAAAAAAATCATTTATGTCTAAAAGGTCATAGTATAGTATGTCGAAAAAAGGTCACAGTATAGTTGGTTGTAAAAATTAATAAAAAGTCATAGTATAGTATGTCAAAAAAGTCAGAAAAAGTCATAGTATAGTTTGTCGAAAAAGGTCAGTTTGTTGAAAAAAGTCTTGAAAAGTCATAGCATAATATGTAAAAAACGTTGTACCGACGCTGCCATCTGCAGCACAATCTTGACATATCTAGTAATAGTCATAGTAATAGTATAGCATGTCGATACAAAGTCATAGTATAGTATGTCGAAAAAAGAAATAAAAAAGTCATAGTATAGTATGTCGAAAATAAATAATAAAAAAGTCATAGAATAGTATGTTGAAAAAAGGAATAAAAGAGCCATGGTATAGTATGTCGAAAAAAGTCAAAGTATGGTATGTCGAAAAAGCCATAGTTTTACATATATTTTGGTATAAGCCCTTCATAGCCTACTCAATGTCTACATCTAGAGGGTCATAGTACAGTGGATAAGCTCTCGTATTACTTTATCCGACATACTATACTATGACTTTTTTCATCGGTCTTCAGGAAACTTACATTCAGTATAACAAAAGCCACATTAACAATTATAACACATTATCGCAAACATTAACAAACTGGCAGAAACATCCACAAATATTGTAAAGTGGTCTTTACTTCTAAACTTAAACTGTACAGGAACAAAACATTTAAAGGATTTGCATTGAGATTGAGAAAAGAAGAAACATATTGATAGAAGAGTTTCACCTAAGCAGCTACTTAGGTGAACTAGGACAAGTCAAAAAGGAGAGGTCTTCATAGCATGGAGAGGTTTGTTGACCACACCACAGATCATAAAACAAATCTGACTCCTGATGAGTACTGCACAGAACACAACTCTAGTGCGAGTACAACTCAAAAATGATTTGGCTTCATTTCCAATCATGGCTGCACACATTTTCCCCACAGCTGTTTGAACACATAATGACTGACATACGGTAAATGGAGGTGTTAGAGAACAGAGCAAAACGTGCTTAGTGAAAGGGGTGTGGGTATCAAGCCTGACATCCTGCGCGCCAGGCATTCTCCTCGCATTTCTCACCTAACTGTCCTGTCAACATTAAAGGCGGAAAAGCCAAAAAAAATTATCTTTAAAAAAAAAAAAGGCTAAAAGCAGAATTGATTCTATGCCATATAGGAAAATAGCAGCCAGGAGAGCTAACGATGGTACAACCTTTCAGTTTACTTAAGTTAACATAAAGGTAAGCCACACAAACCTGTGGCACCACACTGTGAACAAAGGATTTTAACTACACCCAAAACAGGAAGAGCAGGACTGAGCAGCATGGGGAGCCCATCTTGATGTTTATCTTTCGCTTACACATAAAAAGATGCAAGAAATGTGGCTATTTTCTGTTATAATTTCTCTGGTACTGCAATTACAAAACATCTCTAATGTTGTAATGCTTTTAGGTTCCTGAAAGGTACTAAAATCGTAATAGTGAAGGGAAAGTATCAAGGCAGCCACCAGCCTCAGCCACACTAGGTGAAGGGTGAGGCATTACTCATTGCAGAAAGTGATATGTCTCCCTACAACCTTAAGGAGAAAAATGCAGCTTTAGTGGCCCTGTTTGTTTCAAAAGTAACAGAAATCAAGGGCCAAAATCTTAGCATGGCAGCTGTATCCTTTCATTAATCCCCAAAGCATGAAAGAAACCCCGATGTATTAAATATATGACTTACTGGTTTGGTACAAAAATATACATTTAGATTTGAAAGTGAGTGTGAGACTGACAATTTTTCAAAGAGTTAACAGTACAGCTGCTATGTGTCAGTTCAAAGTGTGCCGAGGTTCTCGGCCATGTGACAGAGGCTGTAGAAGTTGCAGCCTAAGCAGCAGAGGTTACAGAGGGAGGACAGCAGTCTGTACAGCCACAGGCGACTGCTGAGGTGTCTGTATTTGACGTCCGTCTCAGACAGCTTGGCGTAAGCTTCGCGGTTCGACGAAAGGCCGATGTCCTGACCCAATCCGCACGCCTGCTCAATGAGGTGCATGTCCGCCATGATCTCTGATGTCATTTGGCCAAACCACTGAGCGTTGACAGCCGCGACTGTCACCGACACAAAGAAGATGAAGATCTGGTAGAGAAAGTAGAGTCAGAGATTAAATAAATTATTCTGAAATTGGTTTTACGCAATGCGATGATGTTGAACAAGCAACACACCTGAAAGGATTCTCTGTCGTTCAGCGTGTCGCTGGGATGATACACGGCGTAGATAATGAGGTTAAAGAAGGCACAAGCTGAACCCAAGTGGAGGTAGAATGGGACAAGACGACTCTGGATAAACCCATAAGTGTGTCTGTTTAGGTGGTTGTCCATTACAAAACCTGAGCAAAAAAACAGAACAACGCATTAGCACTGTAGGGCACCTACTGGCTCTTAATTCATAAAAAAACACTCATTCATCATGGTCTAACAGGGACTACTTTTACATGGAACCAAAATATCCTAATTTCCGATGACCTCTGCCCTAATTAAGTCAAAGTTAATTAATTTGAATACTCAAATTAAGATGTAAGGTATCTCAAATCTAGTATGACTTAATCACACTATGTTTATCAGAATTCCCCCAATAATTTCAGACGCATACATCAATCCAAATGCTTGATACATGTGTCTGTGTGCAATGGTACCAACTTGAAATAAAGGTGACCCAAATCTGCATTCCCCAGTAGGTGGAGAGCAGCAGCAGCTGCAGCAGCTTGACTGTGAACGTGGGCTCATTGTCAGTGGACATGCTTCCTGCTCAGCCTCTTTCTTCTCCAGTCTGGACCCCACTGTAGTCTCCAAAACAGCACCGTCAGGCAAGACCAGTTATGCTTTCTTTTGCTTGTGAGGGGGGAGCACTCGATGCTCCACTCGAAAGCCTCTGCAAACAATACATAATCATATACAGTATAATAAGGATGTGATAACATGCAACATATAGTAAGAAAACTGGGTAAAAGATATATGGTTTAACCCAAGTCAATGCAGGCCATTTTTAGGATTACTGCTATGCAGACTGAAACTTTTAGTTTTAGTGTACTCATCCACACCTTTAGATAAGAACTATAGCTACACCTCGTGTTACTGTTACTGCGGCAGCTTATCCAGCTTAGAAAAAAAAGCAGATAAAACAGCCAACAGTGTAACGTTGGTGTTGTATTTCTGTCAATGTTGGAAGAAGTCTACCCTAAATTAAACTTCCGCATTGTTGCCAAGGAAACCAGGTTGCTGACTTGACCTCAGCGGCGTAAAGACATCAAACAGACCAATAGAAAAAATAAAACTGCAGATGCGCTTTTACTCACTAACCCGGCTAATTCTCAGTCTGCAGGCTAAAAACAAGCGGTGCTGAATGATTTAACGGCAAACAAACCTGACAGCAGCTACATTTGGTGACTGCATGACGAGGCAGCACCAAATCTTCAAAGTCACCTTTGCGAAAACAAACTATTTCGTAAGCTAACGCCAGCTATTAAGGTCTGCTAACGCTAACGTTATATGAACAAAAATACCACCGTGTAGCAGATGATACAAATAGACTAACAGCTAGCGTTAGCTTAACTGTGGAAGTTAGCTTTACTTAGAAAACTAGCTATTACTGCAGTTCACAGTCCTTATAGTCAGCAACAGTCACCTTTATAATCTTTAAAAAACACAGAGTTGTCTGACACTATAACTTTTATTGTAAAAACAGCTACTTAGTACAGCCTACCTGTGTTGAACAATAACTCCAGACAACTTGTTGCAGATGTCTTCGGCTCTGGTAGTAAACTTAACTGCTGACAGTAGCTAACAGCTTCGCTGCTAACTCACTTTACAAGTCAGTGAAGAAGGCGACACCCCAAGTGTCACATCATTATTTCTATGGTCACAATGTGCTCTGGAAACAAATCCCGAACAGCTCTTCACAGACTCCATTTAAAAGAAGTTGAAGGATACAGAAACAAAACAAATGAAAAGCTTAGCTTTGCACTGTGCTGTTATTCAAAAGTCAAACAAATCTGCTCAGGCTGTTGACTTGTGTGATGTGGATATGATCTGTGAACCCTTATTAATAGTGCAACATGGTACTGCTCCCCCATTAACTACAGAATCTAACGTTATATTTTTTTAAAAGCACAAGTATGATAATTATTCCAGAAAAGAAATTTTAATTAATTAATTCAATCACACAGTCCTGCATGGTGATAAGTGATTTTGATATCAAAATAGGTAGCTTACAATATAGTTTGTTTGATTTCTTCATATATTTATCACAAAAGTAGCCTACATACTTTAAAATATGGATATGACCCTAATCAGAAAGTCATGTTTTCAAAGTCTATGGCACTCGGTAATAAGGCTGACCTGTTATTAAAAGATGTACAGAGAAATGCAAAGGTTCTGTAATGATAAGGCCGAACATACACATTTAAAAAAAGGGGGAAATAGTTGGTGCAATATGCTCCCAACAAGGACAAGTTGTACATAGAACGTTAAGCAGCACATGGCATCAGAACATGAATGTTGAAACAAGCTGTAAGTGTACAGAAAAGGGCAAAATAAAATACATTCATCATACTCAAAAGTATAACAATACTTGTGCTCTTGCCTCACATTGACAGAAGGGCCTCTTAGTTGCCACAAACAACACCTTAGCTTGTAGTAGTGTGAGCAATGCTTATTTTCAAATTCTTAAAAGTATCTTTGAACAAAACAGTTTTTTGTTTTTGTTGAAATATCCCCAAACCAGAAGCTGCCAGCAAACATGACTTGCAGTCAGAGCCTGAGTGTATCTGTGACAGGGCGGAGGTCAGGTGCCAGTGATGGGGTTCAGTGTCGGGCAGATTTACAGATTTTGTCGTAAACCTCCGGGAAGGCCTCCTTACAGCCTAGTTCGTCTCTCAGTCTGTGATACAGCTGTCCATCAAACATCTCCCAAAACTCCTCTCGGTTCATGTACACATCTGCATACAGCATCTGGAACCTGCAGGAGGCAGATGGCACATGTACATATAAATGCAAGACGCAGCGTGAATCTAAATGTCATTATATTTTTTATGTTCCAGTTATTAATCGTTTCAGCACTAGTCACGGGCGTGACATTATCAATATCATTACAAAGATGTCGCCTTAGTTACCAATGCTACATTTCATATATTATTTGAGACTTACCCATGCACATCTCTAACAAACTTCTCCAGCTGACGCGTTGATGCTTTAGCTTCAAAGTGTTTGACTTTGGGCTCTCCATAAGCCCCAATATCCACATACAACTCCTCCTCTTGACCTTTGGGGTGGACCATCCCTCTGCCTGGCGGCAACAGGAATGGACACAGCCACAGAGGGTAAACCTGAAATTACACAAGACGTGCAGGAGTTCAAACAGAGGTATGTTCTATAAACAGCAGGTATTTAGAGGCTTCATTCACATCTGAGCCTTACGTCGATGTCCTGGTGGAAGCGCGTGATGGCATCCTGCAGATTCTTCATGGGTACCAGCATGTCCTGGACCACGTGGTGCTGTTCATAAAGCCGTCTGATGGTCTCTCCCTGGGTGAGCTTCAAGAGTGAAATCTTCGGAGGAACCATCCATCCAAAAAGCCAACGAAATATTGGGTTGTTGCCGAAAGGAATAATATCCTAATAGAAAGGACACAAATATACACAGAGACGTACACAACGTACATTCAAGATGTTATGTTGGAAACAACTTTCCATGAAAAAGGAAAATAAACAATGCATCTATCTTGTGTATTTATATTATATAATGTTGAATTTCTACATGAGTTCCAGCTTAATGAAGACGAGACACGGATACAATCCAGTTGTACTGCTCTTATGTTCCAGCAGAGGGCAGCCACAACCTTCCAACACTCTCTCACGTCTCCATGTCCAACACATTAATAATGTCTATCACAAATTGTTGATGTAATCAAAGCGATGGTCAGCTCTCTTTCTGCCTCACTTTCCTTTGCACTGTCTACAAAAAACTTTCAAAAACCGAGAGCACCCAAAAGCCCAGAGCCAGCTCCTGGTAGGGTTCTGTCAAACCACGACTATGCATAATTCATCAGCCATTTACTGCTTCAGAAAACAAAGGATGCCAAGCCCTTCTCACTAATGACTAATGGCTAATGGGGTGTGTGTGTGTGTGTGTGTGTGTGTGTGTGTGTGTGTGTGTGTGTGTGTGTGTATAAAGGCAGAGAAAAAGCATTAGAGTGTAATAACGAGAAGTGAGCAAGGATAAGATGCTGACAAGCAAATATCTGGCAGATGTGTGCAGTACAGTACTTACTAATAATAATAATAATAATAATTTATACTTTATTAATCCCGCAAGGGGAAATTACAATGTTTTCACTCTGTTGGTATTACACATACATGCTCAGTACCTATACATGCACTAATGGAAAGATGTCATGTAATCCTAAAGGTCATGGAAACAGCCTCTGTGTGATTTAGTGAGTACCTGAAGCTCCCAGAAGATGCTGCGCGTGTGTCTATGATAGTACTGTCTTAGAGGGATGTATTCAACTCCTGTGTAGTCGCCTTTCAGGTAGCCCTCCACGTGTTTAAAGAACCAAGGTTTAAAGTGCAGGCCGATTCTGTTGATCTGATGTCAGAGAGAAAAAGGGAGGAGGTTAAATGTGATATAACCTGTGAAAACAAGTCAATTACACGCTCCTAAACATTTTACCTTATCAGGCTCAGCGCGGTCAGTCATTGTTCCCGTCATGATGACGGCGGCGTCCCGACTGTACTGGAGGCCCTCTACAAACGAGTTCTGCTTGTCCTCCGATGCTTCAGTGAACCGTTTACAGATGTTCTCCAGCCCTCTGACCGGCTCATAGCGCAGCTTCACCCAGGGTTTAGCGGGGATTATTTTAATCTCCGCTGCGACCAGGAATCCCAGAGTTCCACAGGACCACGGGACGGCGTGGAACAGGTCCGGGTTCTCCTCCTAGGTGACAGACAAATGAATTGTCTATTTGAACAAGAATGAAATGTACATGTCTGTGGCACATTTGCGGTGATGAATGTGGTCTCGGCCTTCTGGGCTTTTAATGTGAGGCTACTTGCCTCGCATGTTGGCTTTGCAAACTAAACCATTAGCAAGCCTCACAGCATCGGCCATGTCATCTTCTCCACAAGGACACCGCTCTTTTGGCTTTACTTGGTGTGACAATTACACATGTTACTGGGGCCTATATAACAAGTTCAACTTAGTCTGGCTTTCTTTTGGTTAGGGACTGTTTGAAAACATAGACTGAATATCAGTGTTGTAGTACTTGAGATCGGTCTTGGTCTTAAGACCAGTCTTACAGTGCTCATATTATGCTCATTTTCAGGTTCATAATTGTATTTAGATGTTATATCAGAATAGGTTTACATGGTTTCATTTTCAAAAAACGCCATATTTTTTTGTAGTGCACATTGCTGCAGCTCCTCTTTTCACCCTGTGTGTTGAGCTCTCTGTTTTAGCTGCAGAGTGAGGCATCGCACTTCTGTAACATCTTTGTTGGGTGTCGCACATGTGCAGTACCTAGGTAAGGACTACTAGCCAGTCAGAAGCAGAGTATGAGGGGCGTGTCCTGACAGTACCTAGGTAAGGACTACTAGCCAGTCAGAAGCAGAGTATGAGGGCGTGTCCTGACAGTAGCTAGGTAAGGACTACTAGCCAGTCAGAAGCAGAGTATGAGGGCGTGTCCTGACAGTACCTCGGTAAGGACTACTAGCCAGTCAGAAGCAGAGTATGAGGGCGTGTCCTGACAGTAGCTAGGTAAGGACTACTAGCCAGTCAGAAGCAGAGTATGAGGGCGTGTCCTGACAGTAGCTAGGTAAGGACTACTAGCCAGTCAGAAGCAGAGTATGAGGGCGTGTCCTGACAGTACCTAGGTAAGGACTACTAGCCAGTCAGAAGCAGAGTATGAGGGCGTGCCCTGACAGTACCTAGGTAAGGACTACTAGCCAGTCAGAAGCAGAGTATGAGGGTGTGTCCTGACAGTACCTAGGTAAGGACTACTAGCCAGTCAGAAGCAGAGTATGAGGGTGTGTCCTGACAGTACCTAGGTAAGGACTACTAGCCAGTCAGAAGCAGAGTATGAGGGCGTGCCATGCTAGCAGCTAGGCGAGCATTATAACGTGTGTTCCAAAGTGACCACGTTTGTCTCTGAAGTAAAGGCTGGACTACAACAGAGCTGTTTGGAGCAGTTGGTGAACAGTGTTTTCTGGTGGAGATGGTAAGTCCCTTTGAAAAGACTTTGGGCTTTTTACCTTTGTAAACCTATAACGTGCACAAAAATATAAATAACACAAAGGAAAGGGGAAAAGCCAAAAAGCATAATATGAGCACTTTAAGACCAATTTTTGAAGGTCTTGGTAATCAACAGCATTTTTCCTCTGCCTTGTCTCAGTCTTTGACAAAGAGGACTCCGGATTCTATTTTCAAGACCACAACTTCAGGGTAGGCCTATCACTAAATTGCTTGTGCATCGTCTAACACAAATCTGGTCTTGGTCTTAACTCGGCCTCGCCCTGCCTTGGTCTTGGTCAAGACTTGGTCTCAAACCCTCAAAGTCTCGGTCTTGTTTCCACTTCCTCCCACGGTACAAAAGTAAAGCCAAAATTTCCCTGGATACGGGCACGGCCACCTTGAAATTTTGGAGCTAAAATCTGGGCAGTAGTGATCGGATGGTGAAGCCCCAGGTATGGAAGTCCCATCCATACACCCGCCCGACCAATCGGGAGCCAATCACAGCAGACATTTCACCCAGTTTTTATAGGGTCTATAATTTTACATGCTCCTGATTTTTTTTTAATTAAACATTTTCCTGCAAGATTTACTGTAAAAAGAAAACAATTACATAAAATTAGTTTGAAAACATTTTGTGTGCCATTTGCTACAATTGCTTTCACTTTATTCTGCATAACAGCATTCAGCAAATAATAATAACCCTGGGGAGGGTCTGGCTTAAACATAAGGTCCAGCCCAGCAACGAGGATGTTCACGTGACAGAGCATTCAAGTGGGCTCGTGTTTATGAGAAAAGTCCATATGAACACCCCCCTCTTGTTGTATTCACAACCTCATAAGTGGAGATTTTCTGAAAGTTCACGAGTTGTCTAAATGACTTCCCATGTCGTGAATGCGAGTTCACAAGTAAAATGTAAACCATGAGTGGAGTACTTATGAATTTGCCATGGGGATCACTGGTTAAACATAACACACGGTACACATACTCAATACTCACCTCAGTGCAGCGTACTAAGCTGCCATCAGCTAGAACCAGTTCAAATGCAACACAGATGTGCTGAAACAGCCCGTAAATGTGAGAGGATGACTCAATGCCTGTACCCATCACCAAACCACCTGAGGGAGGAGAGAGAAAATAAAAGATTTGCTCTGAGTAATTCAATATCCTCACAGGTGAGTCCCAACAGCGTACAAACACACAAGCAGAAAGCAGCGCTTGCCTGCTGGGAGAGCGTAAGTATGTGCCCGCTGGAGCATGAGGATAAATGAATGTACCGTGGCCTGATGAGAAAACATTAGATTGTTGATGCACAGTTTATGGCATCAGGAAATCCATTATGAAACCCGATCCAGGGGTGCTTCCAACACTGCAGTCATTTCCTCCCAGTTTCATCTTTCCAGCTACACCATCAATCCTCTAACAGCATTAGAGAAGTCGCTGGTGCTCCTAACAGGATACAGTGATTGATTGAGGAGATGCAGGACCTGCCTCACTGAACAATGAGCTGTGGAACTCATCATCTATTTCTAGAAAGCCAAGAGCCACAGATGATGCTCCTCTATGATGATTCCCCAGACAATAATCCACAGTAATACAAACGACATACCCACAGTGAGGTCATCGAGCTCGGGCAGCACAGGCAGTGTCCAGCCAATAGAGGTGAGGAGAGCGGTCACCTGACCCATGTTGGCCAGCGGTTCTACTCTCACCACCTAAAAAACAAAGATTACTCTAAGAAAAGATCCGCAATCAGGCTGACAATACAGCATACATCCAGCCAGGTACATTTTAATGAGTAACACTAACAGTTAAAGTAACATTCATATTCAACAGGTTAAATGGTGAGAACTGGGAATACAGCGCCACTGTTTAAAGTCCAATGTGGCCAAAAACAGAGGCAGCCAGATGATCAAACACAGGTTTTAAAAAAAAAAACCACGTCAGCCAAATTTATTTTGAAGAAAAAGATAGTAAACTGTAAAATTATTAAGCCAATTGTACCTTTAAATAAAGTGGGTTAAGGCTGGTTTAGGCTTACAATTTAAGCAGTTACTTTAGTGAAAGCAAAGTAAATGATGAACAAAACTGAGAGACTGAGAGTCTACAGCCATGCGAGTGGCTCCGTGCCATGCTTAGGCATAGTGCTGCTTTGAGCTAAATGCTAATGTAAGCATGCTAACATGCTCGCAATGACAATGCTAACATGCAGATGTTTGGTAGGTATAATATTTACTATGTTCATCATCTTAGTTCAGCATATTTGTGAGCCCTAAACACAGAGTGTCTGTTGAATCCTCCTACCTGCCTCTTTGTGTCCACCTCCAGAATGTCCATCATGTTGATCATGATGTTCTTGTGGGTTTTCTTGTATTTCCCCACTCTGAGAGATACGGTGAGCCAGCCGGGCCGACCCGTACACATGTAGGTCTTACTGCCGTCCTTCCTCCACTCACGCACCTGAAATCAGAACACATGACACCAAGAAGAACGGATGATTATCTCTTAAGTGACCAAGAATACACAGCATACCTGACTATTTATTTTACTAATCCACCAACAAGGCTGTCTGCCAAGACTTTATGTCATAAATTGTATCTGTACCACAGTAGAGAAAATGGAACATGAAATCGTAGGTACTTCAAAATGTTCTTTTTGATCATGTCGAACAGAGATATGCCTTCACATGCTTCCAGTGGAAAAATACCGGCCATTTCTCTACCAGGCAGATAGTGAGAAAACAACACACAACTAACACACATGTATCAGACTTAATTTCCAGAGTAGGGATGGGCATTGTATTATGTAATTTGACTGGTTCATTTAACACATTTTGTTGGACACTGAAACTGATCAGGAAAGTAGTTGCTTGAATTACAGCTAACATTAACTTGCAGGCCCAAATAACCCAAATCCAAGGAAATCAGCTGGCTATTAATCAGCACTATTATTGAAAGATACACATCAAGAATACATTTTAACAGGCCTACCATCAGTTATTGAAATTATAAGAGCCATAACGATGAACAGCCATGGCATGACGGCATCTCTCATTTTTAAGTAACTTTTTATTGAGACAGCTATGGGGCTCTACAGAAAATGTACAGTATGTTTTGATAATTATGTGTAAGCCTCTTCTCACAAAATAGCTATAAAGTAGATATAAAATACTCTTTGTAATTATTGATTATCAAGTGATTGATAAGACAGAGATAGAGCAACAAACTTTTACATCACAATACACTGCATTGCTGTGAGTTTTTCACTACCCATGATTCCTTGCAAAACAAATGTAACATAGGTGACTCCTCACCTTATTCATCAAGTATGCCTGAGTATCATAGGCTTACCAATTATACACTTTACACAACTTCCATGAACAACAGACACTGTGTGATCAAATGTCAACACTGGTATAGCGTTTAGATATTACTACAACTATAAAACTCCACTGGGTTAATGTAATCGAATCTGTGTTGGAGGGCTGGACCTCATGTTGTTTTGCACAACACACACACACACGCACGCACGCACGCACGCACACACACACACACACACACACACACACACACACACACACACACACACACACACACACACACACACACACACACACACACACACACACACACACACGACGAAGACGACGACGACGATGATGATGATGGCTCACCTGTCGCTGGATGTCTCGCACGCGCTGGTCGTGCAGTTTGGGCGCAGAGCACATCTTGAAAATGAGCCATGCCCGCACATAATAATACACATCAAATATAACGGAGAGCGGCAGCAGAAACAAACACACAAATATCCACCGCTGGTGAACGATCACGTAATCTACACCTTTGACTTTGATCCACAGCAGGAACAAAACAACCAAGCCGGCTAAATACAACAGCGAGTCCATCGTTTCTGGACAGTCCAGGAAACGTTGTCCAAACTAAAGTGTCTGACACTCTTTAGTTAAACTACTGAACTGACCGCTGGGAGATACATGTGGGGAAAACTCTGCATCGATTATACCAACCCCAAACCGATCACCCCTTCGCTGCGATAGGTGACTGTTGCTAGGTGGTCGGTCTGCCCCTCCCCTGCTCCACACCGATTGGTTACAATGGCCAACGGGGCGGGACCGAGCACCAACGCTTCACGCTCATTGGTCAAACAAGTGACTGCAAGCAGTAGCCTTTCTAACCTTTTACCAATCATAGAGCAGAGAGGCTGTCACCCCATGCAGCCTGTTCCCATCTCTTATAATGTCCGTATCAGCCATGAGAATGTCTGACGGGTAGATTAGAAGTTTTAAGGGACCTTTTTCACAGCAGACATTATTTGTCTGTACTGAAATATCCCGACAACTATTGGATGCCATGAATTTTGGTTCTAACATTCACGTTCCCCTCAGGGAGAACTGTAATTACTTTGGTGATCGTCTGACTTTTCAACTAGCACCATCATCAGGTCAACATTTAGATTTGTCCAATAATATTTTTTTATGACCAAACACATGCCAAACTAATGATTTCTCATTCATTATAGTGGCCTACTTTGTGTTTAGGGTCAATTAGCAAATGTTAGCACTTAGCATCAGAGATGCTCACAAGTCTTTGAGCTAGAGTCCAAGTCAAGTCTCAAGTCTCTGTCCAAGTCAATGGCCAATACTGAGCTGAACATGTTTGCTAACCTATCAGGGTGCGATTTCAGGTGCCTGATAAAATGAGATGTGGTGGATTTTGCATTCAGCACTTCTTTTGTGTGGGCCTTATTGTTGTCTGAAGTATAAAGCCAAAGCTTCTGATGAACGGCACAGCAGCCGGTGTTGTTGTCGTCTCTTATGTGTGGCCGCGCAGCACATGGGCTACGTTACAGATTAGCCTACTAGGTAGGTTAGAGGATACGCAGGGAGGGAAGAACATTCATCAGACATTTCCTAAAAATAAAGAATGTTCACAAGTCCTGCATCTCGAGTCTGAAGTCTTATGAGGACGAGCCTCAAGTCAAGTCTGAAGTCTCTGTGTGTGCAACTTAAGTGCGACTCGAGTCCGAGTCTCAAACCTGAGTCCCCATCTGTGGGTTAGCACCGCTTCACAGAGCCACTAGCCTGGCTGTAGGCTCATTTTATGAGTCTCATTTATTTATTTATTGCATTTATTGATATGTTATTTTCCTTTTTAGTGTTATTTGGTCTAAATATAGGCTATTGAATCTAAAAAAAAAAGAGGTAGGCTAATCTACTTAAAAAATTACACAGTATTTTTTAAATTGTATAATCAGGAGAAAGTGTAGCCTACTCTCTCCTGGTTGCTAAAACCAACAAATTCAGAATTAAATTAATTGTTAAAGTAATAAAAGTGAAAAAGCCCAAAGTCCCCCCCCCCCCCAAAGGGACTTACCATCTCCACCAGAAAACACTGTTCACACACTGCTCCAAACAGCTCTGTTGTAGTCCAGCCTTTACTTCCAATACTCACCTATAACTGCTAGCGCGGCACTCCCTCATACTCTGCAACTGACTAGCTAGCAGTACTTACTGCGCATGTGCAACTCCCAAAAAAGATGGAACAGAAGTGAGATGTCTCACTCTGTAGCTAAAACAGAGAGCTCAACACACAGGGTGAAAAGAGGAGCTGCAGCAATGTGCAGTACAACAAATATATGGTGTTTTCTGAAAATTAAACCACATAAACCTATTCTGGTACAACCTCTAAATACAATTATGAACCTGAAAATGAGCAGAATATGAGCACTTTAAATAACATTGCAGGGATGCTGTTACCAGTGGTTGTTAAACATTGGGCCTTCTTTATAAATCAACGAGGCTACAAAAGCATGTCATCTTGTATGAGGATGTCAGCCTAAATTCCACACCATTTCATGTCCAATATGTCCATTTATGTTTTGCGAAATTGCTGTCTCACACACACACACACACACACACACACACACACACACACACACACACACACACACACACACACACACACACACACACACACACACACACACACACAAACACACACACACACACACACACACACACACACACCACAGGACAGGGCTAAAGTGGTACCCTTCAGACACATTAGACAGAGGGAGGGTGGGGCGCCAGTAAAGATTTCTTAATGGGCTCTGCCGTCCTCTCGTCCATCTGCCTTGATGATAAACACAGCTAGTCCACTTTAGCCTGATGCGCATCACAGCCTTCACCGTTTTCTTTTTCTTTATTCTTCAACAAACCATTATTTTTAACACTTTTCGCCAGGAACTGGAGATCTACAGAGTGAGGACTCATTGGACTTGATCGATCATGATTTGTTTTTTAAACAGTATGGGAGATGGAAATGATGGTAACAAATAAGTAAGATTCAATGAGCTTTTCCTTGTCATAACAGGTCTTCTATAGCTGTGGAGTAAATAATTTGGATGTCTGGTCAGTGTCAGAGCGCATGGAGAGCGCACTCTGTGGGACTATTTGGACGTGAGTGACACTATCCAGCCGTTCACAGCCTTCACAGTAACCTCAGAAACAGTCACGGTCCTGGAGGAGGATGCCTTCCCTGCACCACGGAGCAATCTTTACCGGAGCCTTCCTCATTGTGACCGGGGGCTCCACAGCCTTCCTGGCCTCTTACCAGAGTCGCCTTCAGGCTTTCTCCCTCTGCTGCGTGGTGCTGGGGGTGGTCATGCTCATCCTGGGGCTGTTCTGGGCTATGAACAGCAAAAGTGCCGCAAACTACAACCATCGGGAGTTTGACCCAGAGTGTCCACATTATCCATACAACGACTACCCCAACTTCAGCAGCCATGCCCTCTTCCCACCCCCAGGTAGCCGCTTCCCAGAATCCCAGTCGGTGTTTCTGCCCAGGTGGGTGAAAAACGGCAGTTTAGAATTTTTTTTAATTTTTTTTACTGTTTTGCCCAGTTCAATCTGCAGGCTATTTTTAAGATGGCCAATTTTATCCTGAAGCCAGAAAATAAGACTCCAATTAGGCTATGTATTAAATATAGCTACATGCATTATCTGTATATACTGTATAGAAAACCAGTTTAGTTAACCCGGAGAATAGATTTTATAAAGGACCCTAAACACTGTGTTCAATTTGCCATGTAGCCTATTCTAATACATTCTCCCTGTTGCAGCCATAGATATAAAATTGTTTTATATCTATGGGTGCAGCTCTGTGTTTGGTGACGTCAGAGGTTCAGTTTTCAGGCTCCTTCCTGTTCCTCACTTTCAGGGTCCTCTGCTTTTAGGAGATAGAGCTGTTCATAAATTGTACCAGAGGCTTGCACACAGATCAACTGCACCACTTCAAGAGAAATGCCCACACTTTGATTGTGTTCGGAATCACATACTACTGCAACACGTGACAAGTGACAAATGTAAATCCACATTCCCTCTTCCACTGAATTTAATATTTTTCTGCCTGTTGAAACACACAACAAATACTCAATTTTTACGTCAAAGTATGTTGGTATGCGATTTTGAACAAAGCATGTTTCTTATCTGGGACCTGTAACTTCCTAGTGTCTCTGCCGGTTGCTGGTAACTTGTCCCACCCAAGAAAACCCCATTTAGGCGGTGAATTGTTGTTTTTACACTTTGGTTTTTATACATATAAAACAAACAAGATATAACGTATTTATTGCTGGTGGGTGTATTTTGTTATCTTTGAACAGAGCCAGGCTAGCCGTTTCCCCCAGTTTACAATTTATTTTATGCTAAGCTAACAGGCCGCTCACAGTCGCTTTATATTTACTGTACAAACATGAGAGTGGTAATCGTTTTTTTTTTCTCATATTACAAATGAATAAACTTATTTCCTAAACATCAAACTCCAAGACAATCCAAAGACTCTGCAGGTTTTATTTGAACCAAAAACATCTGATTAGCTCCTGCTGTTTGGCTAAAGGTGTGTATATGGCTCATGTTAATGGTTTTAATTAAAAAGATTTTTATTATCCTGCACAACCATGATGTCCATAATAGATCTCTACAACCACTATATTTGTGTTTCCACATGAATGTTTTCACATGACTTCTCACTGCCACCGTTTTCTCGAGTGTAGGACAATGGAACACCACAGGCATGCTGCTCGTGGTGAAGACTTCGACTACCCTCCCATGGACCCTGGGGGTTTCAGTCCATCGCCTCACCCTCCTATGTGGCAAGAACCCCCACCTCCCTATGAAGTTGCCATCAAAACCACGTGCAGCTCTACACAACTGCGGCGGGCGTACTCAGACACACACCTGGCGTCAGAGCCCCTGTTTGGACGGTCAAGAGAGATCAGCTTTGAGGTGTGACGCTGGACAATACGGACACCCAGGGGCGTAGCACAACATTCTGGGCCCTGTAGAAAGGCATTCACTATTGGCCCCTCCCCGCATCCACATCTATTCATTCTAGCATCTTTTTGGGCTCTCCTCGCATGAGGGCCTTGGCTACTCATAGTGCGTTCCATTTAGGCTACCTCGGAACTTGGAAGTCGGAGCTGGGAATGACGTCACACCCATTTCCATATTCAGATTTTACATTGTGCGGTTATCTCTAGCCCGGTTAGCCATTGTTAGCAATACCAGTGGATGACAACGCATTACGCTGTTTTTTTGTGCATACATATAGCGTAACAACATGTTCACAGATAGAAGTTGGACAGGAATGTGTGTACAATTGATTTAGTGAGACACACACACAAAAAAGACAGAAGTGCTAACGACTGTATGTTACTACAGCTTTCACTACTGTTGATGCATGGGGCAGCCATGTTGGATTTTGAGCTAGGGGTGCTGCGAGCTTCTCGGAAATCCGAGGTCAGGGGGCGTTTCCGACTTTGACCCTCGGAAAATCCGACTTTCGAGTACAAATGGAACGCACTATATGTCCCCCCTCCCCCAATCCGACGCCCGTGTGGACACCCCACCTTTTCGTTCATCAGAAGAAAAGATAAATAGTCATGAGACTGGGGCTTTTACTCAGACTCTATTATAGGTGTCTTCTGAAAGAAACAAACTGGATCAAACACTTGAAGCATGCTTTTTTTCTGATGTTGACCAGTGGGTCCTAGCATGCTCTCCCCAAATTTTCGGAACTCTCTGTAATTACAATGCAGGTGTAAGCACATATCTAAATATATGGTGAAATGGAAGGTAGATCACACCTAATTCAGCCTTAGCAGAACGAAATATACAAACAAGTCATAGTTTGACAGGAGGGGGGGAGGGGGGGGGGGGGGGGGGGGGGGGGTTACATGCTGGACTAATTAACTATAAAACTACTAGTTTTTTGGTAAGTGACTTCCAGCCTTTAAGCTAAGCTAACACAGACCAGACACATCAGGCACGGGTCACATTTATTTAAATAAATAATGTTCACTGACTCAGGGCAGCAGATGTTATACACAAAACAACAAATATCATGTTGGATCAGCCATGTGAACGTAAAAAAACATATATAATGCCTATGTTGGTGTTGGTGTGTCTAACCCAATAAAATAAAATTAACATATTTGAAGTTAACATTTTCTAGAAAGTATATTTCTTTACAGGCAGGCAGTCAGTTAGCTTATGCTATGGTGACACAATCGCTTCCATATGATGAAAACTACAGGCCTGGTCTCAAATTATCTTTATTATTAACAAAAAAAATAAAAATAATGCTAATGAATTCTTATTTTCTAGGTCATAACCTTAGTAATGGCAGATGTTTACCTGGAGCAGGTTAGTTATTAAGGGCATCAGTTGCTATGGTAACAGAAGCACACAGGAAATCCAGGACCTCATTTCAATTTAACTCACCAAATTTGGATAGTCCTCCTTTGTGGGATACTATTGGTGGATGCAGAGGACAGTTTTCTTTCTGTTTCCTCGTCTATCAAACAATGCAGTGATCCTTTGTTCTCTGGAAATGTCGGAAACGTCATCCTGAACAAATGTTTTTTCCCCCTGAGGATTACATGGTTCACACACAGGATGGATATGATGATAATTTACTTCAGGAAACTAGCGCCCAGGCCCATAGATGTTTTTTTTAGTTTGTGTGCCACATATGTACTTGTGGCTTGTTGAAAGCAGGGAACTATGACTCATCTGACCATATGAGTTATTCCACCACCACTCACTAGACCACTGCAGCTCGCTGGCAACACAGCCTGAGCTTTAAGTAACCATAGAATCCCTCTATTTTAATGGAACGTATCAGTGTTTTTGCAACAAATACATTTTTTAAATGTTTTCCTTTCTTTCAAGACGTCCATACATTTCAATGGAATGTGCAAATCAACTTGGGGGGAGTTAATTAGGCCTAATCACAGTAAAAGCATTAGTTTTAAAATGTTGGCATGAGACACACAGGTGGGGAAACTGTGAAAATGTGGAAAAGTCAAACATGGAAGTTTGTGAAAATGCTGTTTGACAAAGCTCATGCATATTAGGACATGATTGACCCAATACGGGAGACCTTTTAAAACAGTTCAGATCATACACTGTATATAAAGATTCAGATTCAAGGTTCAAGCTCACAATATAACGTAAACCGCTTTTGGCAAAACATGTACCAAAAAACATGTACCAAATGAATGTATATCTTTGTTAATCACAAATAATTTAAGAAATAAAAGTGATATGATAATCAATATGATGGTTTGCCTACTTATGCACATCTGTAGTATCTGCAGGTTGATGTTCATGCTATAATGAAATTAATAGAATGTGCACAAAAATCCAAGTATGTATCATGATGTAAACTATGCAAAAACACAAGGTTCCTTTCATTTATTTTGATGTACTGACATGTATCAACTGCCATACATTAGAATGTTATAATTTTTTTGTTTTTTTAAAGTTACAAAATATGAAGACAGCATACAATGATAGACAGCATGTGTTAAATGTCAGCCCTCACACAACTAGAGTGAATTATATGTGCGGAGGAGTCCTCCACACACTGCTGCAACAGGAGAATCACCATGTTGTTAAGGACTGTTTCTTACCTCTGAATAGGCATGCTTCTATGAAAGAAAAGGGAAAATCTTGCACCATGTTTTTAATGTGCATGTATTGAACTTTGTTTAATAAATCAGTGACTAAGAACACAATATCAGACTCATTAACCAGCCATGGTAATTTTGTTAGCTGTCTTCTAATACTCACTGGCAATAATGGACACATATACATTTCATGGTGTAAAGAGGCGAAAGGAACAGGATCAGTGGTTCAGGCCTATATTTACTCTGACAGTGAGGACACTGAGTGAGAATGGATCCCACAATCACGTTTGTAACCATGCACACATTCTTGGTCCTTACCAGAGGCGGAGCGAGGGGGGTGGCTTCTGAGGCTCCAGCCCCGAATGTTTTTCTCAAAAGCCCCAAATATTTAAGGGTTTTAAAATAACTTAAACTTTGAGTCATTTCCCCTCTGTCTCTCTCACTGAACCAGCAAATCAATGGAGTAAAAGTTTGGTTACTGGGGAAATGCAAGATTACAGTAGTAATGCTGTTTACGCCAGATATAGTACCCTACCTACATTGTGTAACTTAAAATAAGTAACAGTAGTAATCAGCCAATGTTGCCTCTTTTTAGGTGGCAGAAGTAAAAATGAGTCATCCTCAACATTTGTTGTGTTCTGGTTTCAGAACGATGAAGATAGATATAAAAAGAGGATGTCGGCTCTACAGGATGATTCTTTTCCTTGGCAAAAAGTAGTGCATATAGCTTTTGGAAATGGAGCATGCCTCGGGGCCCCCCCAAGCCCTGGATGTTTACAATTTGTTTTATAATCCCTGGTCCTTACATTTCATTAGGAATGATCAATATTTGCTATGATCATAGGTGTAATATATTTTTTTGGGGGGGTGGGGGGGGGGGGGGGGTAATGAAGTCAAAGAGTTTCAATGCTGTGGAAAGCAAATATTTGTTATTAGGTTTGCATAATTAAAGTTACACACTTGGCTAGGATAATAAAAATGTTTTTGCAAAAGTGTAGGGTGGAATATGAAGGAACATGAGTGAATAACAGCCATACATATATAGGCCTATTGTTTTTTTATGGAAAAGGCAGAGATCCACACAGAACGAGAAACTCAGGACAGAGGTTCATAAAATATATTTGAAAAATACAGTTATTAAATGAAGAAACAAGGATCATTATAAGTGAAAAAAATTTGAAAAGCAACTGGGGTCTTCAGGCAATGAGATAAACGCAGATGAAATGCATATTTCCAATATTTGGAGCATCTACTATGAGAAATGTAGGCCTGTGAAGATCCCCCTGCTCCACCCCCAGTAGAGCTCCACATCAGCTTAAAGACAAACAGAGTTGATGGGACTATAATTCTCTCCTGTGGACATAGCTTGGCCAAACAGAGGCAAGGTGACAGTGTTCAGACGTGCGCCCGCCCTGCCCCCCATTCCCCGTCACTGGAAACCCTTCCTCATAAAAAAACACTTCCTCACAGGCTGCAAGGATCTTCTGCCCGGCCCACTTGCGACATCATCATCTCTCCTACATATTTTCTGTACCGTAATCACTCCAAACCCGGATATGCTTCTTCTGCGGGGAGAAAAAGCAAAGCGTCCGAGCAGCGTACATTGAGAGAGGCGCGGCGGAGGAGGCGCAGGATATACTACGGATTGGAGCGGAGGAACTGGTTCTGCTTTTGTTTTTCTGGACGCCATACGGGCATCATGAGCGGAATGATCATTGATGAAGACGAGAGAACAGATGGTTAAGCTTTCAGTCCACGTATCTACTGAGCAGCTCCTCTCAACGACTTCCTATCAGGTAGGGAGAGGATCGATTATCTTTTAACGCACAGATGCACTCGCGCGCGCAGGGATGATTTACGTGTTGCATATATTATTCCCCCTCGTGTCAGTTTCCTTTGGCTTCTGCTCGCTTCCTCTCTCTCTCTCTCTCTCTCTCTTACTCACTCACACACACACACACACACACTTATCCCTCTCCTGACACACACACACACACACACACACACATACTCTGATCTCTCTCCTGTCTCTCACACACACACACACACACACACACACACACACACACACACACACACACACACACACACACACACACACACACACACACACACACACACACACACACACTCTGATCCCTCTCCTCTCCTGTAGACTGGCTGTCGCTGAAGTGGAGGTGCAGCTGCACCGGAGATGCCGCGCCCCCAGGGCATACTGCTCTTCCTGGGCATGCTGCTGATGACAGTTGGGGGTGTCTTTGCCCTGTGCCTGGACTGGTCTGCCGCACCATTTGTCGGGCTGTTACTGGGCCTGGGGGGCGTGGTCATGCTGGTCAGTGGACTCTGCATGGCAATGAAGAATCTCCAGGTGCCAGTGCCTGGACACCACCTCCTGCACCCCCCTCGCACAGGCACGCGCTTCACCCCACAACAGGCCCTGGCTATACAAAGGTACACATGCACAGAGGAACAGGGTTAATTTGTAGTCCACCAAAAAGTTGTCGATATATTGAAGATATTTTATTTAAAGCCACAAAGGTTAAGCTGATGGTGGTGCTAAAAATAAAGTCAGGGGTTCACCAAAGTAAGTAGGAACTAAGTAGGAACCTGTGGGAACTATAAATGTGTGTACCAAATGTAATGGTCCAAAAGGCCGCCTGATATTGCCATGCTGCTGGCTGGCACCGGGGACAATGAGCGTAGAAACCCCCCTTTTTTATATAGATAAACAAACCCTGCTGTCTTAAACACTGAAAGCAAAGAACATTCCAGGCTTCCCTTGTGGTATTCAAGATAAATAAACACACATACAGACAAATACCAGAACACACCATCTAGGGAGCTGAGCTGACAAATGGTCTTGTTGTTGAACAGATCTCTTGAACACATCACCACATACTAGTTATAGTGGAGATTGGTAAAGAGCAGTGAATCACATTAGGAACTTGAAAATAGACTTGTGACACTGAGAAGTGGAAAGCAACACATTTTCTGATTATGGACTGATTATAAAAGTAGGTCATGATAAAAACCGCAGACACACACTGCATGTGGCTGACAGACTCCCCCCTGGCATCGTCTGAGGTAATCTACAATAGCCCGCGGAATTAAACAAGATATGCTCTGCTCATTGTCCAGCACAGAGCAAGAGAGACGCCAGGAGCAGCATCCATCATGAAGGCTTTTTCTACCTCTAGATACTGACGAAACTCAGACTCAGTATTTCTAAACCTGAACTATCTGATAAATGTGAGATGCAGACTGTGTGCAGTTAAATGTTTCTCATTAGAGAATGATAAAATCATTACAGGGTAATAATACGCAAACGAAAGAATGCATTTTCTGAAGGAACTGTGTTGTGAATGCTGGGATCTGAAATGTATTAGTGGAAAAGCTTTGAGTTAAGAAATAGCTGAAGGAGAATGAACTGTAGGACGAGTAAGGGTGCATTCACACCAGAACAGGCGTTGTGGCGATTAGCGCAGGGTTGTGTGAGAGTGTCACTTAAATTGCCCATTTGTGTCTCAATTGTGTTCCCCACTCCATTGTGTTTTATCTGATCGATAGGTTATGTGATGATGTCAGGTTACATTCTCCAGAGGTTGATTCTGGTTCAACTTTTCGCAGCAGGCCCCTGTGCTTTTCTCCGGCATCCCCTGCGGTCCACACCGCTGCAGCCTAAACGCACTATGTAGGACTGGCGTTTTTGCAGCAACGCCTAATTTGGTGTGAATGCAGCCTAAAGATGTTCTTGAATAATGGAAAGATGAAAGAAATGAGAAAATGATAAGCCCTCAAAGAAGTTGAATTTTAAATTAAAGTGTAAGTGCTGAGAGGAGTTGAAGTTTTAGGTGAAAAGTAATCTCTGAAAGGAGTTGACTATCAGTTAAAGTGTAAGGCTAAATCCACACTACTACATTTTCATTTTTAGATAGTTCAGTTCAGTTCAATTTTATTTATATAGCACGTTTAAAAACAACTCTAGTTGACCAACGTGCCTAACAAGTTCCAACAATAAAGATAGCATTTACAAAGGTCTCCATTATAGCCTGTCCAGACTCCAAAGCAAGCCCCGAGTTTTTAAACCAAAATGGGGTCCACAGTGTTTTTAAATGGCTCCGTTTTAGGGGCTCGGAAACGCTGTAGTAGTGTGGATGCGAGGCATAAACGATATTCGTTTTGATATTCAAAAACGTAGTAGTGTGGATGTAGCCTTGGTGCTGTTGAGGTGTTACATAAAGTGTAGTCTATATCCTTTGTATTCCACTTCAGGAAATTCCGCCCGATGCATGTATTTTCCGTTTTCTTTCGCTTTCGTTATGTTGGAGTTTTAAATTTGTGGATTTCTGAGGACTCTGGTTAACTGCTCCTCAGATCTCTGCAGGGTAAATCCAGACAGCTAGCTAGACTATCTGTCCAATCAGAGTTTTCTCTCGCACAACTATTTTGCAGCGGCTCTGTACGGAGTTTAGCACCGCCCATGACCATTGTGATTGGTTTAAAGAAATGCCAATAAACCAGAGCACGTTTTTTCCCATCCCATAATGCTGTGTGGAGCCAGACTCTCCTTCAGCGCGCTGTGGAGGAAGGTCTGGCAATGCGAGACTACACTTTATCTAGTCTCGCTTTCTGGGATTGGAGAAAAACGTGCTCTGCTTTATTGGCATTTCTTTAAACCAATCACAATTGTCTTGGGCGGTGCTA
>CM042432.1:6354878-6497378 GCA_023631565.1 Gymnocephalus cernua
GCTGATTGGTTGACCCAGCTAAAGCGAAGAAATGTGATTACTATCTATAACAAAGTATTGAGTGACATTAAAAAAACTTTATTTAAGCATGACTCATTTCTCCTGTGCGTGCATTGAAACAGAGCACCTGTCCTCTTATGTTCCCTGCGCTGTGCTCCAGGCAGCATGGCGCATGCCCGGTCAGTACCTGGTCGTGCTGCGTCAGGGGACGCACGACTCTCACGTGCAAAGGACCATCAGGAGACTGAGAGCCAAAGCAGCCAGGAGAGGTTACCTGTTGGACATCCTGCAGACATACTCTGGAGCTCTGCACGGCTTCCTGGTCAAGATGAGCAGTGACGTCCTTCACCTGGTAACTGCTTCATCTGTCCGCATGCTGCTGCTGTAACAAACTAACATGGTGGTGGTGAATAAAAGCAGTGGTGTAGTCTAATGTATTGTAGTGGGTATACTGTATTGTATATTGGCCATAATCTGCCTTTGGGGGAGGGGGGCCATATCATAGTGGGGGGTCTGGGTGTCCTTCCCCAGGGACGTTTTGAGCATCAACGACTTCATTTCCTGTATTCTGATACACTTTTATGCACTAATTTACGGTGGAAATACCTTTATTTAGCCTATGTGAAGAAAGTAAAACACAGATGACAATTCAAAATATATCAAAACTATAATGTAAAGTATGTTGTTGCATGTCATTGGGCATTTTTAAGTGGGTATATGGTAATCCTGGAGCTTTCTTAGTGGGTATACTGCGTAAACCTGCTATCACGTAGACTACACCACTGAATACGTGTGGTTTCAACTTCTTGTAGGCGATCAATGTGAGGAAAACTGAAAAACTATTAACTTATATAAACATTAATGTATTTCTTTGTCTCATTCTAAAATACACAGTTGGCTTTAAAAGTATTTAAAATATTAATCCCTTTGGAAGTTGTATTGTTTTACCTCTAAATCACAGTGGATGTAATGAGGCTTAATTGACATTAATCAACAATGTCAATGTGAATCAAATACACTAAATTGAGTTTCATAAAATTGCATTACTTATGCTGTTATTTTATTTTATATTATATCATATTCTATTTAAATACATGGCAAGTAAAACAAGAAACACAGAAAGTAAAAAACATTTTTTAATCAAAATTTTAAAAGATCAATTATGAGGATCTATGAGGTAGTTGATGACCAAACGCCAGCTTCATCCTCATCAACTTCCTGTGCAGACTTTTACTTTTTGCTTTAGAACCACAACTGAAATTTGAATGGAATTTGATCATGTTCCTGCCAGGCGGTGAAGCTCCCTCAGGTCCACTACATAGAAGAGGACTCGTCTGTCTTTGCTCAGAGTGCCCCCTGGAACCTCCAGAGGTTACTGCAGCCTCATGGTGGAACCTCTGAAAACGGAACATACAGGCCACCCAGTGAGTCAGTCACTGTGTCTGTCTTTCACCCACAAACACACACACACACACCTGAAGTAATCATAGCTCAAATCCACACACCTTCTGTCTTCTGCAGACGATGGAGGGATGGCGGAGGTGTATCTGATGGATGGCAGTGTTCAGAGTTCTCACAGAGAGGTTGAAGGACGAGTGTTCATTACAGACTTCAACAACGTCCCTGAGGAGGATGGAGTCAGAGTTCACAGACAGGTTAGACACACCAAAGAAATACTTGCATGATGTACCCTCAGTGATGTACCCTCTTTGAAATGTGTCATTGCAGCTTAATAAAAAAGCTTTCGGGTTCACTTGCATGTCCAACCCTCTCTCCTACAGGCCAGTCAGTGTGACAGTCACGGCACACACATGGCGGGGGTTGTGAGTGGGTCGGATTCTGGTGTTGCTCGAGGCGCCGGTGTTAACCTGGTCCGTGTGCTCAACTGTCAGGGGAAAGGGACCGTGTCAGGAGCTCTGGCGGGTAGGACTCACTGATCTGTTGTACTATGGAGATTATGTGTTATCATGACCAATGCCACCCAACATTGTCCACTGCAGTAGTGGACTGTCTGAGGGGCAGGGGCGGAAAAAATCAAAAGGGCACCAGCTGCATGTGGTGCTCAGAACGTTTTCTAGCATGTAGGAAACTTTATACTGCCAGGCATCACGTTTTCTCCACTACCCTAAGCCTAGAGCTGTGTTTCTTAAACCGATTCAATGACTATGTTTACAGGCAGACAATATTGGGGTTATGGTCGGGTTAAGGTCACTATTCGGGTTTCTGAAACATTCGGAATAACCCGTTTACATGCGTGAGCAGAGAGTTACTCCTGTATACATGGAATTTGTAATACATTGGCAATATCCCGATGTAAACGGCGACGCACGGTTAGCGTCTGGACATACGGACAACCTTAAGACGCAATATGCGTCATTTCAACAAACACAACACCAACAAAAGACATTATATTCATGGTTTTCACCACACTAATAAAGAAATTGGTTTCCTCCTCGCTCCAAAAGTGTGGTGCTGTGCTGCGTCTCGCCATGTTTACCTCTACTTCTTGTTTACTTCCGGTATACTGCACGCAGGTTTTTGTATGTGCCAGACGGCGCATACAAGAAGTTCCTCTACTCAAAAGAAGATTCCTTGCGAATAGAACATGCGCAGAACACAAATCAATGTTCCTTTTGATGGGGATATGACGATACACATTTACATGAATAAATATTCGGGTTAGAAAAGGGGTAACCCAGGGGTCATATTTGGGTTTTTAAAAACAGGAATATGAGCATATTTGGGTTTTTGCCAGTGTTAACATGGCCGTGCTCGACCGTGTTATTGCTAATATTCCGGTTTTGAACGGGTTATTGGCTGCATGTAAACGTAGTCAGTGATGTACCCTCTTTGAAATATTTTCTTTTAGCCAAGTACCCCCTGACCAGGACAAAACATTTTTGGTAGAAAAAACAACCTATAAAAGAGGTACATTATACAGCGTTGCATCATCAGTGTCTGATAACAACAACAATAACAACCTAAAAACACTTAAATGATATTGCAAATGTTTAGAATCAATCACCAAAGTCATCCATTATTGTAGTATAATTATTATTATTTTTAAATTACCTATACAATATCTCACGTACCCCCTGCAGTAATCCAAGGTACCCCTAGGGGTATGTGTACCTCAATTTGAGAAACACTGCTGCAGTGGTTGCCCATTCACAGTAGTCATTTTGCACGAAATGCAGGTGTGGAAATGGAGCTGCTGTTGCATTGCAATTTGCAAAGGAAAAACGTAAAGGCCACTACTTCTGCTGCAGAGAGGGTTTACGTTTTTCTTGAAACTAAGTGTATTATCTTTTCTGAACATCCCTCTCCTGTCCTGCCCAGGTATGGAGTATATCCGAGCAACGTTACTTGTCCGTCCAGTGGATGCTGTGGTTGTTTTGCTGCCTTTCATTGGTGGTTTCAGCCGGTCATTAAACGCAGCGTGTCGGGACTTGGTGGCGAACGGAGCTGTTGTCATCGCTGCTGCGGGGAACTACAGAGACGACGCCTGCCTCTACTCACCTGCTTCAGAGCCTGAGGTTACATAACACTGAGCCTGATGGATGCATTCACAAACAACCCTTACCTCAACTTCTTCTTCTTTTGTGTGTGTGTGTGTGTGTGTGTGTGTGTAGGTCATCACAGTAGGGGCAGTTAACTCAGCGGACCAGCTCATGTCACAGGGAGCGGGTGGCACCAACTTTGGCCGCTGCGTTGATCTGTTTGCACCCGGCGATGACATCGTTAGTGCCAGTAGTGACTGCAGCACCTGTTTTACCTCCCGGAGTGGAACCTCTCAGGCTGCTGCACATGTTGCTGGTATGCGCACACACTTAAAACGAAGACAAAACACAAGCTAAACTAAAACATAAAGTGATCTGTGTGTAGATGCAGTACAAGTGCTTTATATTTTGGTTTGTGCATGTGTAGGTGTAGCAGCAGTGATCCTGTCGTCCAATCAGAACGTGTCACCGGTGCAGGTCCTGCACATGCTGCTGCATTATTCCATCAGCAACACAATCAACTTACTCCCTCTGTCTGACACACATCGTCTCAGCACTCCAAACCTGGTAGCAGCCATGCCTCCTGCCAACAGCACAAGTTAGTGACGCACAAGACTAGATTTTACTCTCACACACACACACACACACACACACACACACACAAAGTAGTTCACACTGTGTGCCTGTTTGGGTGTGCAGATGGTGGCGAGCTTCTGTGTCGGTCAGTGTGGTCAGAGAGGTCAGGGGTCACGAGTACTGCCAAGGCTATGAGTCGCTGTCGCCTGGGGGAGGAGATGATGAGCTGCAGCAGCTACACTCCGGACGGTGTTCACGCGGGAGAAACCATCGCTGTGAGTTTAAACGGCCCTCTCATTATCACCAAAAACTCATCAATCTAAGGCCTACTGTTTAAAAACCCTTCACTCTGTGTTTCCAGGTGAACAGCGGGCAGATGGAGTGTGTTGCCTCTAACGCCCGGGGGAATAAAGGTGTGTATGCTGTGGCGCGTTGCTGTGTGAATGGTGGTCTGCAGTGCCAGGTCCGTGCCAGTCCTGAGCCCGGACGAGATGCTGAGTGTGTCAGCCCGCAGCACAGCCTGACCGGTAAGTCACAGCTACAATCTGCTGTTCTGGTGTGTGGAGTTTAAAGCATTATTTTTGACTTTTTGGGAAATACACTTTTTCGCTCTCTTGCTGAAAGTTAAATGAGAAGATCAATACCACTTTCATGTCTGTCCATTAAATTTGAAGTTAAAGCCAGCAGATGGTTAGGGACTGTGAGAAAATGATTGAGGTGGGGAGAGCAGGCAGAAGTTTGTTAGACTTTACAAAACAAAACAAGCAACCCCTGGGGTTATTAATACTTTTTTTTAACTCAAACCTGATTTTTAGCTTCAAATGTGAATAAAACCAAACAAAATTCAGTTTTAGGAGTGGAATATGGTATTGTGAATATGATGGACTAAAAACACATCTGGGGCATGGAAAAAGACCCTCTCCTCCTTTCTGCCCCCCCCCCAAAAAAAATAAATAAATCAGAGAACCCTCTTTTCAGAGAGAAAAAGAAATAGTCCTCCTCTTTTCTGACCCTACCTCCCCCACTAATAATTTCCAGACAGTCCCTTAGCTTAGCATTGCATTGGAGAGAGCCAGGCTAGCGGTTTGCCCCCATTTCCAGCCTTTATGCTAAGCTAACTGTCTCCAGCTATATATTTAATGGAGAAATATAAAAGTGGTATCATCTAATTCTTAGCAAGAAAGCAACTAAACGTTTTTTTAAATTTTTTTAAACATTGACGTATTCTTTTAAAAGAGATATCTGTTGATGTGTTGAAGTAAGTCACCCTTGTAAGTCAGACGCTGTACTGTATATGAAGTATGCTTTCAACCGAGTACAAGCTCCTGATGTGGCTGCATTTAGAATACCTTGGTCAATTATGCCAGTTACCATGGCAATCACCCTGAAAGGAGAATGTACTCCCTGCCAACATAAATACCAGCTAGGTGTGCAGCATAAAACACAGGGTTGTCAAACGTCGTTATAACATTTGATTGGTTTCTTAGTTTACGTTCATTGCCTTAGTGTTGAATCCTGTGTGGTGAATGTGTCTGTTTTGGCCTGAGAATCACTGATGGACAATACTGTCAACGTTTTGGCTATTTGAGCTCATTTAAGCATGTGTCTCTCTAGGCTGTACATCTCGGTCCACTGCTGAGATCTCGTCTGAGTCGCGCCCACGTCACAGGGATCGGAAGCATTGTGTTGTAAAAGACGGCGTGTCATCTCATGCCGTGTGCTGCCATGCTCCATCTCTGGAGTGCCACCTGTTGGAAAACACATCGGCTGATAAAGATCAGGTAAACATTTTCAACAGATAGAAATATCTTTCGATGATCACATCCTAAACTTTCCCTCACAATCACAATCGACTTACTCCCCCTGTCTGACACACATCGTCTCAGCACTCCAAACCTGGTAGCAGCCATCAGCACAAGTTAGTGACGCACAAGACTAGATTTTACTCACTCACTCTCACACTCACACACACACACACACACACACACACACACACACACACACACACACACACACACACACACACACGAGTAGTTCACACTGTGTGCCTGTTTCAACTTTCCCTCAGGCCTTTACCTGTATTGCTGCTGTTGTGTTGCAGCTCGAGGTGTCCTGTCCCTCTGGCTGGACTCTGACAGACTGTAGCGCCATCTCCCAGGGCTCTGTCATCTCGTGGTCAGTTGCCAAGGGCAACAGTTGCCATGTCCGCAGTGCCACAGGAGCCGATGGGGCAGCTGGAATCGCTGTCTGCTGTCGCGTCCGACCACCACCACCAGACCAGCCCGCTACAACTCCTCAGTGATCGGGTCTCACAGCACTTTGATGTCCAAAACAGCTTTGATTTTTTTTCTCTAATGCAGATGTCTCTAATGTTGTCATCTTTGTCTGTAATCAGAGACTGTATGCACTTCTGTAGCGCTGTTTGTGTGTTTCAGTTTTAAGATTAGGTCAAAATATGGTCCAGCACACATTTGTATTAATGTTGCCTCATCTAGTAGATTTCTGTCTTGTTAGCTATTTTTAAACCATATAGTTTGTAAACTTTAACCAAATATTTTTGTACCTTTTAAAAAACAATTATGATAAATAGAGCCTTAACGTACATAATTTGTGTTTAAAAAAAGGAAAAGAACGAGGCCTATTTTGTTTTTTAAGTCTTCAGGCACGTGGAATGTGTAAATGACTTAATGGAGTAAATGTAAAACACAGTTCCTAACCAAAGGGTATCCAAATAATCAGCCTTTTTGACAGCGGACATTAACATCTCGAGGATTTTCATTTAGATAAATGTCTGTTAAGTCACTATCTATCGGCGAATGAGGTAACACAACGGCGACTGATCCTACGGCCCACTGATGAAAGTCGCATTTGCAGTATTACGAACTGGTGGCGACATACCTGGGAAAAATCACAAGCGGCGCAGTGACACGTTTTCTATCACCCAGCAGCAGCTGGTCCGGCAGAGAGGGTAGGCGGGGCTAATGCAACAGACTCGCCCTTTTCCACTTGTGTGTGAAGTGGTGTGTCACTACCCGATCTGTACTGGAAACCCAATTTGATCAGGTCCTATCCCAAGATTCCCGACCAATGGGCTCTCCTGACCCTAGTCTATATCGACAACGTTTCATTTACAGTATTGTTCGGGTGCTGCCAGAAGTTCCGCCGGATGTCCCTCACCTTCCTCTTTCTTTGTGTTGGCGTTCCAACCTCCGGTGGATTTCTGAGGACTCTGGTTAACTGCTCCTCAGATCTCTGCAGGGTAAATCCAGACAGCTAGCTAGACTATCTGTCCAATCGGAGTTTTCTGTTGCACGACTAAAACTACTTTTGAACGTACACACGTTCCACCAAAACAGGTTCCTTCTCGAGGCTATTTTGCAGAGGTGCCGTGGCTCTGCCCAGAGCTTAGCGCCGCCCAAGATGATTGTGATTGGTTTAAAGAAATGCCAATAAACCAGAGCATGTTTTTCTCCCATCCTGGAATGCTGTGTGGACTAGCCAGACCCTCCTCCGCAGCGCTGTGGAGGAAGGTCTGGCAATGTGAGACTATCCTGACCCTAACTAATCAACCATCTTTGCACGTGTAGAAAAAAAAACGGGTTCCAGTACGGATCGGGCAATGACACGGTGTACCGTTTTTTTCTGGTCCTGTTTCCAACTGACTGACAGCGCCACTGTTTGGATTTCTGGAACTGGGAAGTGAGAACTGGGAAAATGGCGATTTTCGAGATTGTAACTTTAACAACAGCTCCGTCATATTCAAGAATCCCACTAAGCTCTGACAGTGAACCAATACTGTATTATACAATACCAGGACCCTGAAACTGAAGCAACTAAATGGAATTCAGTCATAATTGATTTTATTATTTACATGTAATTGTCCTATTATCATGTCAGAATGTCTTTGTGTAAAAGGTAGTTGACACACAGGACAGTCAAATCACAGATTAAACACCCATCAGACGTTTTGATGAGTGTGGCAGAGGAGTGTTTTCAGGTCTGACTGTAGGCGAAGAACCAGGCAGCAGCACCGCTGTGATAATCAGCCTGATCTGCAGCTTGATTAATAAGCCAGTTACCTTCTGTTCACTTTGTTTTGCATTTAGTCTGGAACAGTGGCTGACAAAAAACAGGTTAAATAGCTGACTTTATGACACTTTATACTTGCATAAAACACATCTGTCTGTTCTGAGCATTGAACTGCATTTATGCAGTAAATAAAATAAAAAATGGAGTGAAAAACAGAATGCCATTTAAGCCAAAGACACACATAGGACTTTAATCCTTATTGATGTTACAGATTGATTGGCACAGGAAATCTGATACCATTACTGCTAAATGAATACAACTCTTAAAGGTGCTCTAAGCGATGTTGGGTGATGTCACTTCTTGTTGATGTTTGAAGTATTTTCAAACAAAACGGAGGCTAGCTCGCCCCTCCCTCCTCCTCATCCCGTCCCCTCTCCCTCCCTTCCGTGCACTAACCCCCCCCCAACCCCCACTCCCAAATCCTTCTTGTTGGTTATTAGCTGGAACGCTGGAAGACTGTTTTGTTTGGTGGTGCAGGTTGGCAAATTCTGTTTTTGTTGGCGTTTGTGGAACCTGGGCTGTCTACAGAGACTGTGTTTTTTTACAGTGTGTTCAGGGGACAGGCAGCTAGCAGATAGTGAGGAGATGTTTGCTGTATATGACAACAAATTGTAGCCTAAAAAACGCGTGACATCGCTTAGAGCACCTTTAATGGCAGTTGTTTTATTTGGGGTGTGGCCTTGGCCAACTGCCACTTTGCTTGTTTGAAAGCCATGATGTCTCTCTCTCATGAGTTGACCAGATTCTCTGGGCGGGCAAAGCAAAGAAAGGGGAGGTAACCCAGATGGCTCATCTGAGCTTTCATTTTCTCAAAGGCAGAGCACGATACCCAGGGCTCAGTTTACACCTATCACCATTTCAAGCCAATTGGGGAACATAGGCAGGCTGAGGGAACTCATAATAATGTTAAGAAACCTCATAAAGTGACATTTTCATGCCACAGGACCTTTAAGGTGACTAAAACACGTTAAACAGCTGTCTCCATCCACAGTAGTACATTGCTTAGCTTCTGTGTTGGTACTCCCATCTGCTTCTCCAAGCTGGGGGCGTGCCGACCGCCATCTACTGTTGGTAATACACTGATGGATAAGATATGGATAAGTACCTCATAAAAAATCGGAACTATCCTTTTAATAACGATGGCTCTGTTCTAATCAATTGTCCCAGTGAGAGTATGACAGTGAGCCAGCATGCAAAAGACCAGGACCCTAAAACAGAATCAACTAAATGGAATTAATTCTTTATTATTCATTCAGTCATTGTATTATTTACACCTAAGCTTTTCCTACTGTGACTTGTCAAAATGTCTTCAATTTAAAAAGGCATATTGATTGTCTGCAGGACCAGATCAGACGAGTTAAGAAGAAATCCTGCATAAATCAACATATATAAAAAGAAAATTTCAATGAAGGTGCACCACATTTTGTAAGGTGACAGTGTAAACATAGATACAAAGTTTACAAAAGGTTGTGCATTCCAGTTTATTTTATATCAAATTTCCTTTTAATCAAACTCTGATGTACAAATTAAAACTGAGTTTTAACATGCATTACAGAATCCTGCCATGGCAGAAGTGAATTTTCAAAATTGAATGACAGTAAAAACACGTACAGATGCCAATCCCTACCCACGCACTAACCCATCCCTCCCTGCATCCCAGGATTAAAACAAAAGATTTTTTTAGTAGTTGTGGTGATATAGCAGTGGGGCAAACCTACAATAGGTGAGACTCTTGGCTGAATGTGACTCATGTTGCCATGGCCATGTATCACTTGGCACAGACTGCATGCAGCTCCCATCAGACAGCGCAGAACCAGCCACAGAGAAGGGGCCTACGTTTTTGACAGTGACCGCCAATTAAATTAATTACACAGCAAACAACACGGGGCTGTTTTTTTTTTTCTCCCTCTGTCACACAGAAAAGACTAACCTGACCACCACTTACTGCCACACATGCAAACGTGCCGGAGAGCACGACGTGACATTCACATCTAGTGAGATTAGAGGGGGACATGGGCTGGGTGGGGTGGGCTGGGGTGGGGTTGGATGTGCCCTCCTCGGGCTTTGAGGATGCAGAGTAGCCTCAGTGGATTGATCGCATGACGACTCCCAACAGAAAACTAGTTTTGCATGATTGCTTGATAGGTTTTCACACTGTAAACATTGACCTGTTAAAGCTGAGAGCTAGTCTGCTAAGCTAGTTTAGGCTCATGTCTTCAGAACATCGGAGTGAAAGTGTGGCTTCCTTAAAACTATTTAGCATAAATCAGTATCTACAAAATGGCTCTGCTTGAGCGCAGAGTGAAAAGAAGCAGCATTTTACCAGCACCCAAACCCTGTCACCTACAGTATACCCTGTTTTAGTAGGGTCAAACTTACACCCCACCCCCTCCCCCATACACACAGAATCAACGACCAACAGTTACATTCCTACAATCCTTTGTCACAACACACAGAGGAAAATGTCCCTGTATTATTTGGGGTCTACTGGGGATGAAGAAGCTGTAGTTGCACTCCTACGGCGAAAACTATTTGACCACAGGAGACACTGGTTAGGTGTCATGGTCAGGACAGGCGGAGCAGACGTGAACCTACTGTACGTTGCGACGCAGCGATACAGTATGGTAGGTGGGCCGGGGGGAGAGATCGGGAGGTTAAGGCACTTCAAGTCTCCCGATGATTAGGGGGTAGGGACGATGAAAACATGGGCGTTGTTCTTGTGTGAAACTGGAGCTACATTTGGGTTCAGCTCCTCTGTGTGCGTTTCCAAAGGTAGACAAAAGCAAACAGGCAAAGCAAAAAAAAAAAAAAAAAAAACTCCATTGGGGAAAAAAAAATCAAACCTGATAAAGCAGAGGTAACAGTGAGGCGAGGAGGACCTGCTCTTTGCTGTTTGTGAGCGAAGTGAATGAGTGGCACACGCTTGCATGTTTTTCACAAGTTCTAGTATTTGTGTGTGTGTGTGTGTGTGTGTGTGTAACCTTGGCACCTAAAAATAAAACATGCTCCTGAGCTCCCCCTTTCAGTCGGCACTGATGGCCCACCACAATTGATCTGTGCACTTC
Source organism: Gymnocephalus cernua (assembly GCA_023631565.1). Taxonomy (NCBI): domain Eukaryota; kingdom Metazoa; phylum Chordata; class Actinopteri; order Perciformes; family Percidae; genus Gymnocephalus; species Gymnocephalus cernua. The sequence goes on from CM042432.1 coordinate 6,366,109, forward strand.
CAGATCAGCTTGACTTGCATAAGGCTCGAGTCCCTAAACATCCTCTCCAATATTCAATTCATCCAGAGTCAAAGCAAAGTGGCAATGAAAATAAAACAGCGATGAAAAGAATAAAAATCCAGCACACGAGGCTGCCTGACAATGAGAAGACTAGAGGGACAGTGCTGCCCATGGCACTGCTTGTTTTGGAGTTGCCGAGGGCCGGGACTTTAAACTCCTGTTTATGGGGCAGGGCCTGCCCTGTACTGCGTCCCCATGGCTACGCTGTGGTCACCGGGGTGAAAGGTTAAGTCACAGGCAGAGTGGCTTGCTATAAGGGCTTCCACGTGTCTGCATATGTGGCACTGAAAATACAAGTTGTTAAAAGCAAAAGAGGAAGAGGACACGGTCGCGAGGAGGCTCTAGAGGAACTGACCAGTGGTGCTGTACGTCACAATAGACTGGGCTGGACTATAAAGTGCATACTTAACCCCACCCCTTCCAAGTGCTTGTGTGTGGGGGTGTTCCTGTACAAGTGCACACAAGTCTGGAAGTTCCTCTAGAGCAGCTAACGTGACCTCTCGCAATTTGCAAGGCTGTGGAGCACAGGAGACTTTAAAATATTATCTTACACTGGAAATTACATCTATGGAACAAATCTTTACAATATGAATATGTCTTATGTAGATACATTGGCAAATATGAGCAGACAATTGTTAAAACACAACCCAAACCCATCCTCCACCTTGCTGTCATTCTGAGTGAATGAATGAATAAAAGGATAAACTCAAGTCATCCGTGTCTGAGGAAGGTTTGTCTACTTCCCGTGGTAATCAACTCTGCTGCCCTTAATGATAATGCATCTCCTTCATCGCCTCAGCTGCTTTGAAGGGAAGTAATTTCTGATTTATTCATAGCTCCTCCGTTGCTGCAGCGACCAAGAGAATAAGTTTTCTGATTGGCTTGTTGTCGAGTCCTAAATGTCCTCACCAATCAAAGGCAAAGTGCAGCCCTTTCAATTGGCTGCCCGGAGCTGTGCTGCCTCTCCTTCGGAGGGATCCTGCTGGTTGGAGGAGCTAGGGGTCTACATCTTCCAGATCGCTCTTCGAATCCCCGAGCATCATGGGAGACTCTGACCCCTGGAAGAGAGACATATAATAATAATAATTATTAACATGAGGACTAAGAAATGTGGTGTTGTTGAGAGGAAAAGGAACACATATATCTCTGTGCTAAGCGGTGACAGTGGGATTACGACTTCTATTATCTGGAGTATTCATGCCTGTGCCAGAACAAGTCTTGTGTTGTGTGGGCCTCCTGACAGGCACAGCAGGAGCCAAGAGAAGAATGGAGCAGTTTTCAAATCCACCGCTAATAACAACCGTGGGAGGTAACAAACTGCCTTTTCAGCTTTTGACAGAAGCTGGTGAGATGTTCCATTTTCTGTTCCATTCTTCTCTTTTTGGCTGTGTGAGCCGACCAGGAGCTGCTGTAATGCGATGAGTCATGTAAGAAGCCCGCTGTGCTGAGGGCTACCTGTCGGAGGCTGCGGTCGGCGTTTTCATTTGCTGGGCTGCCATCAGAGCCGTTGCTACTGCCAGACTGCTCCTTCTCGTTTAACAGCGCTGTGGCGTAGGCCAAGGTATCCTGCAGAGTTTGATACGCACACAGTGAGCCAAGTCCAGAGCAGAAGAGAACATCAAGTACAAGTGACAGCGTGTGTGTTTGTGTAGTGGTAGTGGAGGAACTAGAGAGGGGGGGGGGGGGGGGTCAGAGAGTGTGTGTGTGTGTGTGTGTGTGTGTACCTGTGCAGAGATAGTACGCTGGAAGGTTTTGTTGGTGGATGTCTCATTGGAGACGTTGCTCTGTGGAGTCCAGTAATGTTCCGTCATCTGAGGGCAGAGAAGACATGATGCAAAAACAATGAGCATACACTGTATGAAATGTATTTCTCTGGGGTGTCCTGGTGGTTTAGGGCAACCGGGGGTACTTATACCCCAGAGGGCACCTGTGACTAACCCTACAGTCACACATGCTACAAAAGAGAGCGACGCGCGCTCGCTTGATGGGCCTCCTGGGCGTGCCTAGCCTACTCCTGGTTGCTTGGCAAAAGTAAACAAATTCTCTAGTGCTACCTTCAAGCATGTCTTACAAGTCACTTCAGAGGTATTGTCAAGTCACGAGAACGATGTTTTTGGATTTAAAAGTATGTATTTCTCGATAAAAGTAACAAAATATATGAGATAAAATGCCAAACTTATTAGATATATACAGAAATACGACGTCCTGAAGCATTTTCCGCCATCTTGAATTATTTCTTTGACTCAAGCAACCAACGTGCATACGTCACGCTGCCCTCACGCTGCCTTCACTCCGATTGGCAGTCACTTTGTCGCATTGCTCAGCATTTGCATAAAATAGCCTTCTTGTCTATTTCGGCCCCGCCTTGCTCGTGGCAGCGGCGAGCTCGTCGCTTCTCGCCATCTTGTCGCTGGCAAACGGCCACTCCCATTGAAAATGAATGGCAGCCTGTCGCTTTGTCGCTCTCTTTTTGTAGCATGTGTGACTGTAGGGTAAGACTGCATGAAATCTAGTTAGCAGGCGAGCAGAGAAGTTGAAACAGTCACGTATGAACTGTTAACACAGTAAGCTAAAAGTCATGGGTAAATGGTTATGTCAGATATAATGGGTTGGAATTAAGGAGCCATTGGTGTACAGGTTTAAGGAGCTTTGATGCATGTCATCTCCGATCTCTCATTCTCCCCACGTTTCCTGTCAGCCATCTCCTGTCAAAAAATGCCTAAAAATACAAAAAACTAAACTAAATGTAGTTTTCTGATGTATGTGGCAACACAGCAATTTCAGAAGCTTGCCTTTTTTTGCAGCCACTGTACAGCCCAGCTCCAGTGACCAGACAAGTCCTTGAAGTAATCCTTGGCAGGAGCACACCTGGTGGGAAAAATAAAAGGAAGTCTCAGAATTATGTCGCCCGGTTTATCTTGAAAAAAAAAAAAAAAAATCAAGAAAGTATCCCCCAAAATAAAGCATAAGCATAAGTACTACTACTGGACAACTCTTAACTTTTGACCCTTAGATGAACTCACTTCTGGGCTAATGTGACCAGGAACTTTACACACTGGTAGCAGCGTCTGCTGTCCACGTTGTTGCTCTGGTGCATTAAAGCTGAGAAGACACAAAAGTTAGGTTTTTATACATTCGATAAATCCATTCAATACACACACAAAAACTGACGATGTTGCCATGTGAGATGGCAGCCTACCAACAATGTTGATAAGAAAAATAGATATAGTCATATGTTATTGCTCTAATGCCCGGCAAGACAATAACAAAAGTACAAAGACATACCTAAAAGGCCTTTCTCTGACTCAAAGGCATACTTGAGTCTCTGGGTTTGCAGAGGTTCTTCCATTACCTGATGCAAAAGATGTAACTGATGTTAGCAAAGCTGATCGCAATAGCAATTACATTTTTGCAAAGTGATAGAAGGGCCACAGTTCACTGATGACTGTCACTCACTAGAAGCTCCTGCAGCATCTGAAAAATGTTCTTCAGTTCATGAGGTGGAGCCGTCTCCAGCTGTGTCTATGAGACACAAAGTATTCAGAAGATTTTAGAACAAAGAATACTCATCATTGACTAAATGAATACACGTCTGTCAGCTCTGACTACGTGTCTCTCAGGTTTTTTTCTGAAGATTTTTTTTATTACCTTGAGCAACTGCAGCACGCCCAGAGAGAAGGGCTCGTTACAGTAAGCAGTGTAGGTCACCATCTCTATGAGGAGGGACAAGGGACCAGACAACTCGCGCATGGCAAACATCACCTGTAAATGTCCACCATTAAAAACATCCGTCAAAGAGCTTTTTTACATTTATTATGCAGTTTAGGCCATGACCCCATATGGATTGTGTGATTCTTTCACTTCCCTGTATGTATCGAAGACAGGCAAAAACACAATCAAGTCTTGTAAGTTGTCGGTGTGTACGTTACCTCTTGAAGGTAAGGTTGTCCCTCTGGAGTGAAGAGTGAGGCCAGGATGTCTGCGTGGAGGGGGAGGAGCTTAGTGGAGGCCGGGACGCAACTCACTCGCAGTTTAAACCCTCCTGGAGCTACGCAGGAGAGAAATTAGAGGATCAGACGGAGAGATGGATTGTACAAAAACATCAGCCCTTCAAGATTTGATTTGAGTATCTCACCCTGCGTCCGCTGGGCGTTGAGGTCAGAGTGAAGCGTCATGAGGGCCAGAGTGTTGTGGAGGTGAAGGAACTCCCGAGCCTGTGCTGGACTCCACCGCCGGTTCTGTGGAGACACAAGGAGAACATTTTTTAATAAACTGCACTTAGTACAGTTGTGGCTATTTAATTTAATTGCCATTCTTGCATCTTAAATCAACATTTTGCTACTTCTAAATGCAGACCGCATTTAAAAGTGCAGTAGGTAAGACTTATAAAACTAACTTTCTGTCATATTTGCTGAAACTGACCCTATGTTCCAGTAGAACTACATAAAGCAGGTAATTAAAAAAAAAATCTGGCTCCTCTGGCACCTCCTACAGTCTGTAGTGCGATTTGCAAAACTCCACCGCTCCCTGTTCAGATGCACCAATAGGCGTTTTCCCACCGGAGGGATTTTTGCAGTTCTTAGAACTAAAACGTTCCTAGAACACTTTTTTCCTCGTGTTCCCACCGGACAAATGTTTTAGTTCTTCTGGCCATATTTCGGGACTTTTTTAGCTCCTACTTCAGAGCAGGGTCTTTTCCCTTTTTCTAGGTCTACTTGATTGGTCGAACTTATAAGTCCCGCCCACTGCCAACCCAGATCTTGCAGTGCCCGTCTGTACTTGCAGACAGAGCAACAGCGGGACATTTTTAGCCATTTTCATCATCTTATTCATCATTAAAGTCACTTCTGACAACGTTTTAGGCGAGAAATTAACTATTTAGATTTCGAATACAGGCAGCCTCCCGAAAATCGCTGCCGAATTGACAATTTGCTTCAAAGTTTTCGGAGCTCCATAACTGAAGGGACTGGCAGCTGGTGGCTGCCCGGGATCGCTTGTTCGCCGGTCGGCCTATCTTCCTGGGATGCCTCGCTGTAAACGACCGGACTCTCAGACCGCGGTCTTGTAAGAGGCTTTTATTTCGCCGTTGTTTGTTTAAATATCACAACACATGTCCATCATGAGATTAATGGGAACGTGTGGTTAACTGCGTTGGTCCGCCGTGCACGCACACACATGGCGAGAGAGAGAGAGAGAGAGAGAGAGAGAGAGAGAGAGAGAGAGAGACTCCAGCCTAGTCTTTAAACGCTGCTGTTCAAACTCTGTTATGAGGATCCCAGCAAGGCACAACAGGAACATTCTGATGTTCTCCTCCATCATGCTGCTTTGTTGTTGTTGTTTGTGGTGCTAAGGTCTAGTGACGATGTTATAAAGACCGTTGCGGTGTCCTAACTGTGTGTCAGTCACTGCTCATGCACACGCATTCATTCTCCCTTGTGGGGGAGGGGCTTAAGAGACAGTTTTGGGCTTTAGCGGAAAGGGGGGAGGGACTGAGAAGTTGTTGATGTTCATTTTTTGGGACCTGGATCGTCACAATCCTACCTACATCACCTCTAACATTGCTTAAAATAATTAAACAAAAAAAATAATTTTATGCACTTAACACTTTTATGCATTTCGTGGATGCTTATTTCCTAGGTGACCTACAGTAAGTGCAAAGGGAGAATAAAAAGAAAAAGAAAACACTGAGCGGAAAAGTGCAGGGGTGAAAGTGAACGTATCATTGTGTCTTGGATCAAAAAGTACTACTACACTCTATATATCACGTAGTTCTACTGTACCTGGTTGTTTTGCCTATTGGGTCCCAACAGGAAGATGAGCATCCGACGATAAGCTGAGTGTTTCAACAACAGCTGACAAGGGCCGCATCCCTGAGAGAGAGAACAGAAAGACAAAACACGTTGTCATCAAAGATTGCAGAAAAGTCTAAATCTACTTATTTGTTGATGGTTTATTACCCTCTGAGCGAAGTTACTGAAGAGGCCAAAGTACTGCGCGCAGTTTTTCACGTTCTCTGGAACATCTTTGTCCAATAAGGAAAGCATAGTATCAGTGAGGTTGTCCAGTCCCGGGTCTCCAAAGTGAAGCGCGCTCTCCAGAGTCTTTTCAAGGATGGATGCGACCACCACCCTCACCTCCCTTACACTGCACTCTAACAGACAAACCCTGAGGAGGAGATATAATGACCATCGATATCAGTGTTGTAAATGATGAGCACAATCAAAGGAATAAAAACATGTGACAATGATGTATAAACATCCTTTTGAGAGGGAATAAGGCTGACAAACAGGAAGAGCAGTCTAAAACACCATTTGTGTCGTTGTCCTTTAGACAGACAGCTGAGCGTGACACTCTGTATCTCCTCTCTGTGGAAATGGCCGTGTGGCATGTAAAGGGAGCCGGGTGTACTGGTTGCCCAAACGTCCGGCGTGATAACCAGTCATGTCTGACAGCCATATCATAAACACAGAGTATTGTATGACAACACCTTTTTCCAAAACACACACACTTTGGGAAAACTATTCTGACTCTTAATGTTTACAGTTAGGGTTGGGTACCGCTCACATTTTTACCGGTACCTCAAATTCAGTTCCGGTACCCAACGGTACCTTTTTCGGTGCTTTCTCTTTGTATTAACAAAAAAATTATTTCAGTTGTAAAAATAACTCCAAACCTATTTATACTATTAACATTTTGTTCTATATTTAGAACATTTTACACTCAAAACAAAATAACAAAAACAAACCCCCTCCCCCTCCTCCCAAACCCGCCCCTACAACCTATTGAATCAAATAATTAATTTCTTACACTGCACTCTAACTTTTATTCTCTATATGTATATTATTCTATCTTAGCCTGTTTGACTTTCATCATGACCGTTTTTAATTGCTCTTTAATGTTTCATGTCAATTACTTTGAATTGCCTTGTTGCTGAAAGGTGCTGTAGAAGTAAAGTTGCCTTACAACCTCAGCCTGTCAGTCAGACCCCAGGGCATAGAAACCACTGTTGTGCCTGCTTGTCTCAGAGGAAGTGTAACGTCGACAGCACTGCGACCGCTTTCGCCTCGCCATTAATATCATCATGCGTGAAATTTTGAAAAACTGTAAACACACTTGAATCCACTTCATCGGCATTGCCGTTACTCACTTTGACTTCAACAAGTTTGCTCGAGTTTGCCCCGTCCACACCTCTGCATATGTGTGTGTGTGCATGTGTCTGCGTGTCGGAGCTCCGCTCGCTGTCAATATGCAGAGAGGACAGATAAGGTTGCGCTTACTTGCTCTCAGGCACTGAAATTTGGCACCGTTTGATTTAGCGTGAAACGCTCCACGGTAGTACCAACGTTATTCGGTCTGTACACAAAAGAGTACAGTTCGGTACCCAACACAATAACAGTGACCTGCTTTCTCAGCCAGTCAGCATCCAGTCAGTGAGCAACACGCACACAGGTGTTTTTCAATACCCCCACTGTCAGTGCAGATGCAATTAAAAGCTTGTTCAAGGGCACTCCAGAGGCTCAGATGGTGTGTGTGTGATCTAAGGGAAAAAGTAAAGTATGTAGGTCGCATGTGTGTGGAGAGAGAGAGAGAGAGAGAGAGAGAGAGAGAGAGAGAGAGAGAGAGAGAGAGAGAGAGAGAGAGAGAGAGAGAGAGAGAGAGAGAGAGAGAGAGAGAGAGAGAGAGAGAGAGAGAGAGAGAGAGAGAGAGAGAGACACTTTAGCAGCATTACCAGGGTGGAATAATGTGACCGAGGTCAGAGAGTTCAACAGGCATTGATTAGAATGAGGGAGCAACGTTGTGAGCTGCCAAGTCTGCAGCATCACATATCACTAGGACAGCTACAAAACTGCTGCAGTGGTTAAACCCAGGCCAAGGCCCTGCAATAAATCAATGAAAATAACCCTACAAGCATACAGTATATATAAGCTAGTATCGCTTTTATCGTGGTTGCGATATCAACTGGCGCAATACGCACATCGTGAAAGGCTGCGACATATCACGAAACAGAAAGAGATTTTTTGAGTTAGTTGAAACTAAATCTCAGTAGAAAACTGCACTTTAAGAAGTGTCATTCTTTTTTTAGTGCTGCCTTATATGTTCAATTTGTTCAATTAAAGAATGTTGGAAATTATGTCCTTTGATGTTTTAAATTCAACAAGCAATTTGTTGTATTTTAGCAGAATAGTTAAAGCAGCAGACACGCAGAAGTGAGTACACTTCAATATCTGTTTATTTATCGCAAGTAATATTGTCATCGCGATATTCAACAATGTGTCGCATATTTTCCCCATAACGTGCTGCCCTAATCCAAATTTGGTGTTTCAAGTACTGCTCTGTGCTCTGTCATTTTGGCTGCAGAGCTCAAATACAGTCACTTATACACATCTATATACAGTATGTCTGATGAATGTTCGTGAGGCTTAAGCTTTTTGGAGACCGTTTTGCGTACCCTTTTTCACTAAAAACTGGCCATCGAACAAATACAATGGAAGTTATGCTAATCTGTTATTTGCTGAAGTAATTTTTTTCTGTAATTTTGCACGACAAAATGTTCTATTCTATAAACCCTTTTCTTGTGATGGCACAGTATGCATCACATATGTAAACAGAAATGTGTTGTACATATGTAACATGGCCAGCAAGCACTGACCTGGTGATCTCTCGTCCCTCTGGTCCAACCAGGTACTGCACCATCCACTGGCACGCTTCACAGCTCTTAGACAGCAACACGTCCACTGTCGCCATCCACTCCTCTGTGTCCACCCTGCAGGAGATACAGATGTAATACACGTACTACATCTCTGCTGTAGGAGCCACATGTTGTATGTTGTTTATGGTCTAATTTACTGTATATTATTTATTGAGAACTTTTATTGGAGGTGGTGGGCGTTTTCATCGTGGTTTGAGCGGAAGTGATAACACATTTGTTTGCTTCACCTGTTCACCTGGGTTTTTTTGGGCTTTGACAGAGAGGGGGTGAGCCTGGGAGCAAACACTTTCTGTTGACCGCCGCACTAACGCACTTATTTCGAGTCACAAAGTAACTTTACATTTGGTAACTGCAGTACTAGTTGTATTTGTTACGTGTGGAGGAATAAATCATTGCAATACAATCTTGAGCGCGTCACAGTGTGTTTATGTATCTCTCAGAGTTTAGTCCCTCGCGGCAGCACTTTGTTGGACGGCTTACAGCCGCAACATCTGCTTATAAGTGATGTTTACTATTGACAGGTGTGGGACTGGGATCATTGATTTTTTATGACGTTTTTGGCCATAATTCTTCTTCCTTTTTGTGAAAAGCATGCAGCATGCTTCTACCAAGATCTAATGATGTTTCTGATTGGCTGTCTAACGTTACATGTCGTAGAGACATGCAGGAAAAACTCTACGTCACGCACAGAGACGGGCTCATGTAGTAGGAACTGAACAATAAATACAAAAGATGTGTGCCGTATTGTGTAATATTATTTATTTGTGTTTTATATAATTGGTATTGAAAAAAGTATCGTTTAGGAACCGGTATTGATTGAAGTCATGGTATTGGTATTGGTTTCAAACGATACCCAGCCCTAGACAGGTGTGGATGTGTGTGTGTGTGTGTGTGTGTGTGTGTGTGTGTGTGTGTGTACATACCGGAGTTTCTTTTTGGTATGCAGGTAGGTGTGAAAGAGGAAGTGAACAGCCAGCTGAAGACTCTCTTTGGCCATCGGCTGGTAGTCTGGATGCTTCAGCTTTGTCTGTAACACACACAAACACAAACATGAAAACCACTGAGTGCTAAGGATTTATGTTTCCACAATGAACAATTGTGTGGTTTAGTGATATTGCTGTAGTAAATGGTGCATTCAATTTCCCTGGTAGTCACCACACTCAATGTTTAAATGATCTACAGTACATGCACTTATGTCATCAAAGGGAGAGGTAGGATTGGGCATCGGATTGGAACCATTTCAAAAACTACGATTCCAGTGGAATAATTGTTTTTATTGGAATTGTTTGGAAAATTTGGTTTTGAATACGATCATTGGTTGAGGGATGATTTTTGTGACAATGATGACATATAGTGCCAGTGCTGTAAATTATATGGACAAGCAAATATGCTGGCATGCAAATATAGGTGTACTGAAGAAGTTAAAACATCTCTTTGCAGAGCATACTGTACTCCACTATATACAGCCCCATAGGTGGGCTGTATATAGTTACAGTAAAGCAAAGATAAATAAGATAACGGTGGCATACAACTCCACCTCTCAAAGAATCGAGAACCGATAAGAACCAGAATCGAAAGGAAGAATCGGAATTGGAATAAGAATTGTTCAAATCCAAACAATGCCTAACCCTAGAGAGAGGTGGATTAAGAAAACATTTATATAGCTTTTATGTCTGGGAAAAAATAACCTAAAGAAAGATCAAATACATGCTCGAAGCGAAACAAACTAACTAAAAATAAACAAACTAAATACAAGAGGACAAAATAGTTCTTTTGAGTATGAACATTTTCTTTCCTGTTGTAGCGTTGTAATGTAAATGAAGACCATAAAAAGAGTAACAGTAAGATGGAATGAGTGAAAAGAAGAAATTCTAGTTGCACCAACTTTAAAAAGCACAACTGCACAAAAGGGAAAAAAGTAAAATAAAAATGACGCAAATCTAGAAGAAAATGTGAGATGTGAAAGACTTCCTGAGAATTGAGAGAAATATTCATAAATGTAACTATCAGAAAACCAAACACAAACAGTAGAAGCACATACTGCATTGACGGAGGCCAGGGAGAGGGTGAAGTTGAAGTAGTCGCTGTTGTAGACGTCTCGGTTCCTCATGAACTTGAGATTCTCATCCCTCACCATCTACACAAACACAAATGGAGAGAGGTCAGATGAACCTGGGCGTTCCAGCTGATTACTTACAGAACAAATGTTAGGGTTGGTGTAAAGACAGATGATGCCGCTTTACCTGATAGATGCTGGCTGGCATCTTCTCTACAAACAGGCCCTTCTTCTCTCCCTTGCGGACCAGGCGGGTGAGGAGGGTGAGGCGGTCGTTGTTGGCTCTGGGGGGGCGAGGAGAGGACTGGGGCGAAACATCAGGAGAGGACGGGGCAGACCTGGAAAATATAGAGCCACAGGTTAGATCATCAGTTTTCTGGTGACGTTCCAAAATGCTAGTTGTGACAGTGATACATGTATAAATCAATAATTGATTTTCTGCAGACATAAATTACATCTAAATGTTTGATAAAATGTTCAGACTTCTGTCTGTATGTATTCTGCTCGGTTAAAAAAAATAACATCAGACAGGAGCTGTCAATTGCAGATAGATGCCTTACAGTGCTTTTATTCTGCTGACTACTGAGGGAAATTGGCTGATACATTATACATGACACAAAGGGAATGTTTACGAGGCGAGTATAGTATATGGTAAAGGATTACTCACAGTGTAAGGTCCTCAGCCTCCTGCCGCATGATGCTGACTCTGCTTTTTTTGGGCAGGACGGGCGAGTTCTGGTCACTGATCTTCTGATAGAACAACATGTAGGCGTTCCAGTACCTCCTCCGCACATCGGGGTATGGGTTGGCTGCGCACACATACACACAAATTAAGGTTACCAAGTATGTGCCGCATGAAAAAACAACTGTGCAGTAGTTGAGTTTCACAAGTCCCTCTTCATTCAAACATGTGTTTTGCTTATTGTTGGATGTTTGGCTGATGGAGGAAAGTTTCTCTGCTCTCCTTAAATATGAGTTAACCATGTGTATACTACACACAAGAGACATTTGTGACATCACAACTCATTTAAAAGCTGTTCGTGGCCTAGTAATGTTACATAAATAGTATATGGAAAGGAAGCGTTGAATCCCACTTGGTTTCTTGGAAAGACCCGCCCTGCGTAGCAGCCCGATTGGTTGATGTTAGGCATTGACTTGAATAGTTAAACAGACCTTTTTCACAGCGGACATGTAGACATGTCATAGTAGGAAAAGCACAGGTGTATTCACAACCATTAATGATGGCTGCATTCCACTTAGGAGAGGCCCTGGTATTGAGCATGCTGACTTATTGAAATTGCTTACTGGGACACTTGATGGAATTGAGAATTGATGAATTTCAGCTGTGGTTTTCTACAATGAAAAGTCAAAATGTCTGCTGTGAAAAAGGTCCATAGCCCATTGATCAGGGGATAGGACCTGAACAAATCAATTTCCGGTACCTCGCCTGAGGATGAACGCCTGGCCAATCCTTGCGCTTAAATGCTTCTTGGCAAGACGCCTACCAAGTGGGATTCATAACAATGCAGACAGATAGCCTCCAGTGCACATCCACTGAGAATGGACAGTGAAATAGGAGACATCTTGTGTCTTTCAGAACAAATATTTGAATATTCATGAATGTTTCAGGTGTCATTTTAATGTAGGCAAAAAAAAGCTAAAAAAAACACTAAACCCATTAAATGGGATCTGTTTGTATGTTTAGCGCATTAATGCACTTTGTTACATAAATGTCAGCGCTTATGCATTACTTACATTGGTCGTAAACTTTGGGACGGTACTCTCCCCCAAAGCATTCATACTCCAAAGTTTCGTCATTCATATCAAACTCCTCCACCACATTGTCGTTGAACTTGTACCAACGTCCACGAGCGCTACCACTAAAAGATAAAGGACAAATAAAGATGGAGGGAGGACAAAGGAGTGGGGGGGGGGGGACAAGGAAAGTGGCAGATTAGATTATGATTCATCACAATCTGCTAAATCAGAACTGGGAACTCGCATGCTTGAATGAATAATAAATAAACAATACCAAAAACAAGAAGGCATGCATAATAAAACATGCACCCAATGTTGTGCAGACGGGGCAGAAACAAGGTCGGTTCTCCCAACAGATTTGGCCATTTCTGCTTTACTAAATGGTTTACAGTGAAGCATGGCAGGGCTGTGTGCATACCACACTGGACTGTAGCATACAGCACGCCTGGTAGACATGTACAGTACAGGTTTGCCACCAGGACGTGGTGTCCACCTGCACACAAACCAGCCTGTCTGACACACACAGATCTCTTACTGACAAATGATAACGGACTTTGAAGCGGCTCCAGAATGTGCCTAAAAGTCTGGAAAGTGATCTACATCCTGAGAACAACGAGGACTGCGAGTCCTGGCCGCAGTCTTAAGAGTGGATTGGAACACAAGTAAGCAAGAGAAAGAGAAGGGTGCCAAATATTAGCTCCTGTGGTCTCTTTATGTTCTACTTCTGCAGTGAGCAATCCTGGCTTACAGAGCCAGACATCTGGAGATGCTTACAAACTAAACCAAGACAGCCCACACAAAGTCTGATGCTGCAATCTGACTGGAAAACTACAACTAAAACCAACAGCTTAATGTGCTCCCTTAATCACTGGTTATGTGATTCTTATGTAAAGTAGGAACAGGAGCTGGAAAATCCCATCAGAGAACTTTGCAGCACATAACTCTGACCGGCAAATGGAAAAATAAATGTGTTTGAATTTCAGAGAATATTAGCCCCTTTTTAAATGAGGGAGAGGTGGAGGAACTTCGGTGCTTCAGTGTCTCTTACCGTCTATCTTTAATGAAAGAGTAATAGTGGCCAGCATGTGCCTGACCACTGTGCACAACAACTCCCACGAGTTCGTAATTCTCAGAAATCGTGACTTTCTTCCTGGGTGATCCTCCTGAGGTCCCGTCGCCCCGCCCCTCGCTGCCCTCTCCGCTGCAGTCTTGACGAGCCATTCCAGAGACGGTGTAGGGCTCCATGTTCAACACCCAGGGGAACTGTGCACCAACAAGACAGAATTCATACAGATCGTTATGAAAATCAGAAAGTGTATCTTAGTGACTAGAGATGTGTGATTTTGTGATTAAAAATACTTGGTACCCTAATCTGTTCATCATATTTGATGGAGCGCCCGCTTTCCCAGTCGAAGCCGAAGCGCATGAGGTGAATACAGAGAACGCTGGGCAGGGATTTGATACATGTTCTCTTCACAGTGGTTCTCTGTGCAGAGGAACACATGTACACATTGACACATCAGTACACATGGTAGCAGTGTAGTAGAGTAAAAGCATGCAGAGAACGATACACACCTTCTCCTTGCATTTCTCACAGTAGTAGGCGTTGCTGCCCTCTAGCACCTCTCCTCTGACGAACTGGTCCAATGAGATCTCTAAGCTTTGACAGGATGTCACTCCAAGGTTCAAAGCCATGAATGTTTCTTCGCGTTCGTAACTGTATAATAAGAAGGTCAAAGGTCAAACATCACCTGTGATGTGTCTCAGGGCCCTATTTTAATGACCTAAGCGCACGGCGTGAAGCGCCTGGCGCAGGTGTGTTTAGGGCGTGTCCAAATCCACTTTTGCTAGTTTGACGGCGGAAAAAAGGGTCCGTGCGCATGGTTCAAAAGGGTTGTACTTAGTGTCTTCATTAATCAGAGGTGTGTTTTGGGCATAACACGCAATCAACCAGTCAGAGAGTCATCTCCCATTCCCTTTAAAAGCCAGGCGCGTTTGGACCTTGGAGCATTGCTATTATGATGGAGGATTTGCACTGTAATATTTTTATTTGTAATCTTCTGCATGTTTGTGTGATGCTGTGCTTCCCTGTGTGTCTGTAACAAGCATAGTGTGCGTGCTGTGTATAAGCCTAGGAGCATTTTACTAATTTGCTATTAAAATAACAATGACATGCTGCGCTATTGACTTTAGACCAGGTTTTTGTTGGTCAATGGCGTAATCACTTCCTGCTGCCTCAAGATAGCAATACGCCAAGAATGCACCTGAACACACCTCCCTGTAAGACCAGCACGTCCATGGGCGTACAGATGGGCGCAGCTGCATTTGCTATTTAAACGACGCGGGCGCTGGACGGGAAATTGACAACTGGGTCGGTCTTAAACTAGCAAAGACACTTGCGTCAGGCTTTGTGCTGCGCCGGGTGCAAGATAGGGTCCTCAGAATGAAACAGAAGTTTGAGAGAAAAAAACAAAAAACATTCTTGCTCACCGGTGAGGACAGTCTTTACAAATCTTCTGGTCGGAGAAGATTCCCTGAAATGTGTTTTTGAAGATCTGCTCTCGACCCATTTTCTGGTGGAAAGAGTCTCATCATTAATATCATCATCATAACCAAATAGGTATTATAAGTACTTAGCTAGTGCGTTAAAAAAAGAAAAGAGGTCTGGAGTGTGGAAGTTTTACCTTGAGATGTTCGTCTAGCTGATCCACCAGGCTAGTGAAGAACTCATAAGCATCCTGCTGTTCTCTTACATACAACTCCTTGTTCCACATCTTGAAGATCTGCAACAGACATCACACTTGCACGTGGATAAAAGTGGATGTTGGGGGATAAGTATACTTTTTGTTTGATTGATCTTATCGTTTAGAGAGAGAAATACATGAAAGAGTGCAGTGTTTCCCCTAGGATTTTTTTAAGCCGTGGTGGCAGGTATGTCAACCCCCCCCCCCCCCCGACACTCCAAGGCCGGACTTTCAAATAAAGAAAATTATCGTTCAAAATGGTCTTTCTTACTGAATTAATGCTATTTTTTTTACAGTACATTAGTGTGAGCAAACTCCTCAAAAACATGGAAACTCCATAATGATAACTGGCTCTTTAACTAGAACAAGATCTCAGACTAGGAGGCAGTTCACTGAGTGGTTGTTAAAGTCTGTGATTAAGGAAACATGGTTGTAGTATGCAGAAAGAAAGGCTGTTGTCAGGTAAACATGTCACAGTCAAAGAGGCTGAAGGGAAAGTTGATGTAGAAAAGCCTTTAATGATGAATGGACTGATAAGCAGGCTACCATTCATACTGTATGCCTCATTTGCAATGAAATGATGCTGTTGCAAAATAATACAACCAGCATCATCATCAAGAATGAAGAACGCGTCATTCACGTGCATATTAAGTAGCCACATGTATCTGTTTTGGTCTTATAATACATCCATAGCTTTACCTCCAGGAGAGAGGACGATTCACTCAGCCAGCAGTTCAGTTTATAAGAATTTGTCCAAATTTCTAGATTCCCGCCAAGCTAAGCTACGACTACAACCGACAGCTTTATTTGTTTTAGCTTTTTGCAGAGTAGAGCTGAGTTTGGTAAAAACAGCGCGGTGGACGAGAGCAGACAGAGCAGATTAAAATATCTCTTCCTACATGTTTATGCCGGTCTATACAGGTGAGTGCATTGATAAGTATTGACTTTTTACTCATGAAGGTTTTATCGTAACCTACTTACAGTGACGAGACTAGCGTTCATCTGCCCCCCCAGCGGCCGTTGGTAATCCTCGGTATCGTACCCAGTCAGGTGCTGCGCGTGTTTTAGATGTGTGTGTGTGCGGTAACGTTAACGCGCACACACACAACTCGGCTGCGTGTGTGTGGCGCGCAGGCAAGAATCCCGGCATGTGAATAGAGAGGGGGGGCTGGGTTTGTGCTCTACCTGTGAAGCGCGTGTCCGCGCTATTCTCCGACAATCAACATTGACACCGTGGCGTGGCGGCAGACATTTAACTGTGGCGGTGCGCCACTTGCAAATCAACGTAGGGGAAACGCTGGAGTGATCGTTACAGCTGAGAAAGTTTGTGAATGTGTGTAGACTAGGGCTGTTGGAACGAATTCCGAAAGTCGAATATAATTTGAATAGTAAAATAAAAATCAATACTATTCGAATGAGGTAATTACTATTCATTTGTGATTTTTTTTAAATAAATATGTTAGCTAACATTAGCTAATCTCTCTCTTCTCGCCTTGGCCTACTCGCATGTGAAAACTAAATGCTTTTGTCATGTCACGTATGACTAACAATAAGTTAGCGGGAGTGAGAAACACAAGGCATTGTGAGGACTTAAGATCACAGAACTAACGTTACGTACCAAGTAACGTTAGTACAGGGGGAGTGACTAGGCTAGGGCTGCACAATTAATCATAATTTTATCGAAATCGCAATATGAACTAGTGAAATATCCAAATTGCAGGACGACGCAATATTTGTTAAAGGCAAAATATGTGTCAAACCATTTTAAAATAAAGTATTGTGGCGCTGCAGAGACGTCCTGGCCTACAAATCATATCCTACAGACTACAGAAAACATCGTTGTTTAGTAGATCCTCGTAAAAAAAAAAAAATATCGCCCTCCAATATCGTGAATCATATCGCAATCGCAATATCAGTCAAAATAATCACAATTAGATATTTTCCTCATATCGTGCAGCCCTATGACAGGCTGCTGCTGGAAATCGGAAGAAGGGTGGGAAATAGTATTAACATGAGTTTAAAGTTGCCATCCACCGAGCCAAAATGCTTCGGTTCTCATTATGTAGCTTGTGCTGTGCTTTCTAACATGATGTCATTGTGCTAACCGAGCACCGTTAACCTTTACAAAAGAGCCGCTTCAATACACTTGTTAGATCATGTTACAATACAGAGTTCTCTGTTGATTTGTGTTTGTCGCTGTGTACTCGTGGTGGAAAATGAATGTAAATATGGCGGCGTGCAAGAAATGCAATGCGCCATGACGTAGATCCCCTTTAAGGCCAGGCTGATGTTGGTAGTCCCTCTACTGGACAGCTTATGTAACAACAGCCACATGCTAACAGTGGCATTGACAATGCAAACCTGAGTGGTGTAGTACATATTAATAACTGCTGCATTTGAGCATTAAATATTTGAATATTATATAAAATATAAAAACAAAAAAAACAAATACAATTCGAATGGTATTATAGAGGAAGATTGACAGCTCTAGTGTAGACATCATAATGTGCAGCATAACATACTGAATCATCAACAGTCTGCTCAGTTTTCTCAAAAAGACACTTACTTGTAGCTTGATACAAATGATGGACATGGTTTTTTTTTGGTCACCATGTAAATAAATTCTTATGCCACGTTCTTTTTGCCTCGCAACTCGTATTTTACGAGGTCAAAGTCGTAAACACGCCCCCCCCTGACCTCGGATTTACGAGCTCGGAACTCGTACAACCACCGAGTACCCCGAGCTGAAAATCCAACATGGCTGCCCCCTGTATCGACAGTTGCGAAAGCTGTAGTAACATAGTTATAAGCACTTCTGTGTTATTTGTGCCACACTAAATCAGTCGTATACGCAGCGCTGTCTTCTATCTGTGTTGTCACGCGGTTTGTATGCACACAAAAAACACCGTATACGTTGTTTAAACTGGCGCTGCTAACAATGGCTAACCTGGCTAATGAAAACAATGAAAATCCGACTTGCAAAAAGAACGCATTCAACTCGTGTGTGACGTCATTCCCAGTTGCGACTTCCGAGGCAAAAAGAACGCACCATTACTTTGCATCCTAATAACAATGGCCACACTCGGACGGTGAAAGGTCAAGCGCATTACAATCAAAGCACACTAAACTGTCAGTTACCTTCCAGAAGTTCTCAGGTATGTAGTACTGCAGTTTGCTCTCCATCAGGTGGCCAAACAAAGACTGCACCTGGTAGAAGACGCTCTCTTCTGGCTGATCTGTGTCGTCCTCGATGGACAGGAAAGCCTTTAAACCAAACGTACATGGATTCACTGTGTGGAACTCAGTTTGGACTCAAAGAGCAAAACCCTCTGGTGATTACAGAAGGTAAACAGCTCATTAGAACACAATGTTTACCTCTGGCAGGCCGGGCTGCATATAGAGCTGCTGAAACACAGCGTTCATGTAACATGTGGCTCCACCGTTCTTCAACCCAACAAAACCTGAGACTGACCGGCTCTCGACGGGGGGTAGGTACTGAGAGAAACGCAGAGAGTTAGATTCACGGCTAAACTCTATTCCAACCATATGCACCAACAAATATCATTTCAATTGGTGGCTTACATCAAACTCCTTGCAGAGCGAAGGATCAGACTGGTGATGCATGGACATCAGCTCTTTGGTGATCAGTTGGAGGTTGGAGAGAGAGCTGTCTGTGAGCATCACCAGCACCTCATAGGCTGCCAGTCTGCTGCTGGCTGTGCTGCACCTGACCACGCACGCACGCACGCACGCACGCACACACACACACACACACACACACACACACACACACACACACACACACACACACACACACACACACACACACACACACACACACACACACACACACACACACACACACACACACACACACACACACACACACACACACACACACACACACACACGATTAACATAGCGGTTCACAGGAGAATAACTAAATGTAACTGATGGATAGGATTAACCGTGCCGTACTTTGGGTGGAAGTCGTGGCTGGGGGCCGGCGAGGGTGTGGGGTTTGAACTGTTGATGATGATGCGAGAGGCGCGAAACAGGAAGTCATCCAATAATTGCTGGATCAGAGATGGCCCTGAAGAAACGTTACATATTAGAGTTCCCAACTTCATAAACGTGTTCACCGGGTCCAGATATGTACAGTATATCCTTGCGTGTGCTTACCGAGATGCTCCTTCTCGTTACCACAGAGTGAGAGCAAGGTCTTGATGAGTCGGAGGTGTCCTGCCAGGAGGATGTTGTCCGCCTCGCTGGTCTCCATCTCAGAGCTCCAACTAGGCTCAAAGTTGTCAAGCCAAGAGATCTCGTCCTCCAGCATGGTGGCTGCACTCACTTTTAACACCTCCATCTCAGACGCTGGAGGAGGCAGAGAGAGAGAGAGAGAGAGAGAGAATACTGGTCTTTACTGGCTGAAACAGGAGGCTATAACCTCTATTAAATCAATTCTTACATTACTACAGGTGTTGATAGTGACTGTAAGGGGATATGATTTACTTGTTAGGTCATCCAAAAGCTGACATCTTAGGTCAAAGTACTCTGTGCATTGAGACAGCAACCTAAGAAGAAAAGCCACACATTAACACAAGACCTCTGCAGATTTCAGGGATGTATATCCTGCGTGTTTCTTGTTTAAATACCTCTGGTTGACCCCTCGCATGATAGACGTAGGACTCCATAATGGCAGCTGAGCAGTGAGAATGACTGAGATGAGGAACAAGTTGGGTTTCTGGACTTCGGCAAAGGCTGAAGTGTCAGACTGGCTCAGAGTGTAGAGCTGGTCGCAAGCTACACGGCGGATCTGATACAGGAAGGGACAGAGACTACAAGTGTAAACACACACTGCAATGTTGAGGATACATTCCTTCTCTACAGTCTGTTGAAAAAAAAAAAAAAAAAGGGTGTCGTTTACCTCTCCGCTGGGAGATCCCAGCAGAACATCAATGATGAAATCATTGACGGAGGGAAGGTTGTAAAAAGAGCCTGGAGAGAGAAACCGACCACGGGATTTAGTGTCATTGTAGACGTCTAAATGAAATGTACAAAACTGCAGAATCATTCCGCTGCATAGAGGACTGATGGCAATGTGTGTATGTGTGCTTGTAGTGTGTTTTTCTTACTTAGCTGCTGACAGCGTAACTGCAGACAGGTGACCAACAGTGACAGAGCCTCACGGGCGATGATGGTATCTTTAATAGAGACACACTGCTGCCTCACACATATCCCTGCATGCAATGCTGTTGGCGTGGTCTCCCCCTCACTGCTGGAGCTGCAGTTACTTCCTGTGAACAAACAAACGCAAAACATTTGTTTAACTTTCATTTCTTTAGCTTTTGTCTGTAGCACTGGAAATGCTTCGACCATGAGCTGTTAGCAAGAAAATGTAAATCAGGAATGAAGTTGTGTAGGATAGTTACCACACCTACTGACTGTAAACATCTAGTTGACACCGAAACATCTTCTTAGATTATGGGTAAGTAGGGCTGGGCAATATATCGATATTATATCAATATCATATCAGGCTAGATATCGTCAAAGATTGTGAATATCATAATATGGCACAAGTGTTGTCTTTTCCTGGTTTTAAAGGCTGCATTACAGTAAAGTGATGTCATTTTACCAGACTGTTCTAGCTGTTCTATTATTTCTCTTTACCCACTTAGCCATTATATCCACATTATGGATAATTATACATCTAAAATCTTATTATGAAAATATTTTGTTAAAGCACCAACTGTCAACCCTAGAATATTGTCGCAATATCGACGTCAAAGTATTTGGTCAACAATATCGTGCTATTTGATTTCCTCTGTATCGCCCAGCCCTATGTCTGCGCACCTTGTGGAGAATGAGAAGAGACCTAAAATAACATTGAAAGTGTGTTTTTGTGTCACCTGTACTGCTAACTCTGGTGCGGACTCCCTGTGGCAGAAGGGAGCTGTGGGTCTCTCTGATTGGCTGTGGGCTGCCAACCAGATCCAATCGGCCTGCTGCAGCTGCCCAGGTCAGACGCATGAAACAGGCCACAGTGGAAGTAAAGTCACCCACTTCCATGGTCTAGAAAACAGACGGAGCAAACATTGTACTTGAAAACAATCCTACACTTAATCCTACAAGATTAATCTGGGCACTGAATTAATGGTAACAAGTGTGTTACCTGAATAGCTACACGAGCAGCCGGTATGATCTCCTCGACTCTAATGGAGGAGCGCTCAGAGAGAGACATCTGTCTGTAGGAGGACTTCTCCGGAGTTCCACAAAGAGACAGCTGTCGCCCCGCCCGTCCGGCATTTCGGAACGGACGAGATGACAGCGCCTCGCCATCCCTGATGACATCATCATCCAGCGCTGCAGGCATGCTCTGGCCAACCAGAAGAAACCTGCAAACACAGCCAATTGAGTATGAAGTCCAACTTGGGCCCAGAATATCTATCTGTGTGTGTGTGTGTCTGTGTGTGTGTGTGTGTGTGTGTGTGTGTGTGGCCATTTTGCACCTGGCTAACTGAAGACAGATAGAGTAGACTCCTTGTCTCGTCTCATAGTCCACCTCTGAGGGGATGGAATCTCTTTGCATAACATTCACCACCAGACTGCAGAGGAAACACAGTGAAATACTACTGTCAGGCCTAAAAATAAAAAAAAAAACTTTTGATATAAGCTTACGCTGAAAAGCATCTGTGTGCTGGTATCATGTAATGCAGCTTGACAAGTCTGCTGACACGTGCCACAGTGAAACAAAGCAAACTCCAGACAGCGACGGAACTTTTCTCCAACAGGTCTGTTCTACTCTGTTACCTGAGGCCTCCTGCTTTGAGGAAGTTCTCACAGAAGGACTTGCTGCTGGTTTTGGCCATCTCATCATCCGACGTTGGCATGAGCTTTGAACTCAACACCTGACACAGAGAGAGACGAGGGAGAAAACACATGTAAAAGTAACTAATCTACCTTTTAGGTGTGAGAAGAGCTGTTATATATTGGAAAATTATGTGCTACATTTAATAGTGTGTATGTTCATGTGTGTGCCTACCTCCAGGTTGTACAGCACTCTGAAGGTGGACATGCCCGGGGCCGAGGATCTGAAGAGGGACTCCAAGATAGATGCAGCGCTGGGCTGGTGCTGCTGCTTGGAGGCCATAGATGGGGAACGAGAGCCTGTACCCTGGAACAGTGTCTTCTATAGAAAAGAGACAGGAGGGAATGTGTAAACCAGAGCAATAGGGCAAGATGTATATGGACTTCTTACAACACAGGTACCAAAAACATCAAATGAGAATAGAAAGGTAGAGAACTGAGAATGTCAACGTTCAGCCAAGGTAGTTACCATATGACCAGAACGCATCTGATGTACCTGGTGGCTCCAGACACTGGATTCTTTGGGAACAAAGTTGTCTAGAGCATCCTGCACTTCTGGATCTGTTGGTATCAGCAGCAGCAGCTTCCTCACACGAAGAGTGATCCTAGAGATTATAATATACTGACTAAATATACAGTCCTGTCTTGTTGGCAACAAGGTCTATGTAACTTTACTATCTTACCTGGTTTCGTCTAAATTAGCCAGCTGGTAAAGCATCTCAAACACATTACACACCAAAGCCATCACCACGCCGGGCAGGGACTTCTCCTGGAGACAGAAAGACATGGGCACAGTGTGTCAGAACCGATGAAAGCCTGAGTGTCCACAGCTTTGTTATGTCTCAGTTGGTACCTGCTCCAAGGCATAGGCGGAGTTGAAGACGGCGGAGCTGGAACTGCTCGAGGCCGAGGCCGAGGACTCGGAGCTGCCAGAGGGAGTGCCGGTGCCTGAGCTCTTCACAGTCAGGCTCTGCTCGTCGCTGAAGCCGAGCTGGGACAGCAGCTTCTGGTCCCGATTCATGGTCAACTAACACATGGTGGAGGAACAGTAAAGGGTAGGAGTGAGAGGAACAGGGATTGAGGTTGTTAGAGTCTGTGTTTCCTCTGCCATACAAATAATTTGATGAGGGAACGACAGGCACAATTGTATTTTTAAATACAGGGGAAGAGTCCCTGTCACTTACCACGCTGTCATTGGCAAAGATCTGGACATTATCCACCGGACAGCTCAAGTGCTCAGCTATCTTCCACCGGATACTTCCTATTGTCTCATTACTGTGGGTCTGCAGGACACACAAACACACAGAGAAGGGTTATGTCCTCTGTAGATGTAACTCCACACCACAAAAGGTGTATTACAGGGCACTAGGAAAAGTCTTACAATACCTCTAAGCTGAAAGTGTCTTTGGTTGACTCATAGGTGATGTGAAGAGTGACAGGGTGACCATTGAACGAGGCCCCGTGAGGTAGAATAGTGCGAGGAACTGAGTACATATCCTACACACACACACACACACACACACACACACACACACACACACACACACACACACACACACACACACACACACACACACACACACACACACACACACACACACAAATAATAAGAGGCTTAAAAACACACAGATATTATCGGTCCTCCATGTAAGGATCCACATTTATTGTCAAAATGATAATGAGACTCTTAACCCTCCTGTTGTCCTCGGGTCAAATTTGACACGTTTTTAAAGTTTCTATATCAGAAATATAGGTTTCTTTCAACCAAATTGCCCAAAATGAACATGGATGGTTCCATACAACGCTCTTCACAAGTAAAATTAAAGATCAGTTTCAGTTTCTTTCATTACATTTTGGGAGTTTTATTCAATATTATAGCATATTTCTGCTTTTTAAACTCAAAAATGAGGTTTGATTTCATAAAAATGAGGTTTATTGACCATGAATTCCAAGAATAAGAGTGAAACTAGTGTTTATAATTTGGTGTTAGTGGTGTATATGTATATACAGTGGTGGAAAAAAAGCGCTGAGAGCTTCAGAAAAAACGTAAAAACTGGCAAAGTGACTAAAAGTGACAATTAGACAAACAAAGCGACAAAAAAAGAACAGAACTCCAACTAACAGATGGAGGCAGCGGGACACCAGCTTCACTCGGTACTCCTTCCTTCTTCTACAAACTGGGGCATGCTGGCTGCCATTTACTATTGGTAATACACTGATTATGGATAAGTACCTCATACAACCCTACTTCAAAAGATCTAAACTATCCCTTCCAAGTGAAGAAGACAGGACCTACCTCTATAGTGATGACATAGCGTTCAGCCAGTAGCAGCAGTCTTTCGATTATCACAAGCTTAGTGGATCTACAGATGAATACACACAGAAGAGTTTCAACAGACTGAAAAAAAAAAAAAACATGTTTAACTTGTCAAGTATAAATTTACTCTGTGATGTCTAGGAACATTCCTAAACAAATGTGTTTTAATAGGTTTAGTAACTATGTTCTTACCCAAACCCCCCTCTGTACCTGGATGGTGATTGTACAGATGTGGCCACAGTCGGCATGGCAGTTGCCGTCAGCATCTTAGTTGCCCTAGTAACAGCATGGGTCAAAGTAGGCCCACCCAGGGCCGAGCTGGCTGCCTGAGAAAAGGAGAAACAGATATGAGCTATGTTGATTTATGTGAAATGGCACATTCGCTCCTGACAATAACATATTCCACCCCTTACCTCCAGTCGCTTGTAACAATCAGCTATGAACTTCTTGTGCAAAGACACAGAGTCCTGTAAGAAAGTACAGGTTAATATTATATGTAGCCTCAAGTTTCATAAAAAGGGACAGAACACACTAATTCACTCAAATATGTTTACTTCAACAAAATACTCCAATGAATCACTTAATTCCAAATGATGGCTAGAAACAAGATGGCAGCATCTTAAGTTATAACTATTCTTCTCACATAGTAAGACACACATGAGGGAACTGCTAGAAGAGTGAGCCGACACGTATACTGACCTTCTTCATTTTGGGATTGAGGTTGGTGTAGCTATATGTGATAATGAGCTGGATCGCTTCATTGGCTATCTCTTCATCGGGGGTTTCCATGGCGATGCGCCAGATAAAATCCATCCCTGCCAGGTCCAGGCGCTCCACACACTGAAATCAGACCATATGATTAATGAAATATGATTTATGTTTCACTCTATAAATATGTGTATTTCAGATGTCACTGACAACAATAGTAGCTGTGTCTTTGGTAAAAAAAAAAACTTGCGAGTAACGACTGACCAGCTGAGTGCCCTGGCGTTTGAGGCGATGGTCACACAGATTGACATTCTCAAAGAAGGTCTTAAATAGATTAAAACCTGGGAGACACACAGAACATGTTACCTGCTGTATCACATAGGTATTCATGACCTAATCCTGAATCCTATAATTCCTATAATGTCCTTGCAGAGTTTCTCACCATTCATGGTGATCTCGTAGGGCTCCAGTTTTAGGATCTTCTCCTTGAAGAGCTGCTGCTGAACGTCACTCTCCAGGTCATGTTGTCCTTTGGTGAACCACTCAAAACACATCTGCACACATGGAAACACAACATGCTTAGGGATAATTGAACTGAATCTTGGACACAGGACTTGTGTTTTCTTCAGAGGGAAACCTGCCTATTTTCCTTTGGTTTACAAGGAGCAACTGTTGCATTGGCCAGTTAAAATGTAAACATGTAAACTGAACTATGCAAATACCAGATTCCATACTGGGACACAGGAAGGTTGCTTAGGGTGAGTGCAACAAATTAAAATCAGTCAGCTCAACAAGATTACACACAGACCAGACATCTGATCTGTACACCGCTGTGGAAGCGCTCCATCCTATGTGTGGCTTAAGTGCTTTACTTGAAAGATTTCTGACCGTAATGTACAGCGAACAAAACTGCAGGTAACAAAGTAACAAATCAAGGAACAGTATGGAGTAACATAAGGATTAGATTGGCAAAACAAAGTGTTTTTATTATAAGCAGGTTTCATAAAATAAACTCTTACTTACTCACTACTTTATTAATTTAATGCCAAATTCACAAAAAAGACACTATCAAAGTTAAGTTCAGTTATAGTTCATTATTTCTGAGACAGTATCATTAACCAGAATCTTAAAAATGCATGATCATTTTAAATGTGCCATAAAGCGTTCAGGATACTCGCCATTCCCGAACAGTGTGACGTCATGAAAGCGCCGTAACTATTTATACTTTAGCGTTAAATCCTGGCGCGCCAGCGAGATCTACGCCATGTTGACGTCACCTTGTCGCGCCGACTGTAAAGAGGCTTTTAGAGTTTATATTTTTAACTTATTTTTATGTACATTTTTGTACCTGCCTTTGAACACTGTTGTAAAATGTTAAAAAAAAGATAGTGGAGCAAACAGCTAATGTTTTTGCTCACCCAGAGCAATCATCCAGAGAAAGGGTTGCAAACAAAAACAAATAGGCCAAGGACAACGCTTTCATTTGCATAACTGTTTTCATACCTCACGGTCAAGTTCACAGACATCCGGGCCTGACACCAGGCACTCCCAGAGCTCCTTGGCCCTGTTCCAGACCAGGTAGAGGCTGGCCTCCTGGAGGAAGAAGGCCAGGAAGCGCAGGTGGCTGTCCAGATACTAAACATAGATTCAGAGAGACACATGTCACCTTCACCCTCAAACACACATATTGTCAACATACTGTGCTACTCAAGTTGGATAACTTCCTGTGTAAACCTACCAGCTCAGATAAAATGATGCCTCAAATGAAATGAACTTCATCAATTTCATCAATCAATGATTTGTATGAGCTGCAATATAGTTCCATAGAAGAGTAAGGATGACCAATTAAAAGACACAGGAAATCAAATTAAAAACAAAATAAATATGGCCCTGACACCTGAAATTCAATTTATGTAAAAAAAGAGCTTATGAGAGAAAATTGGACTAACATCCTGGTAGGTGTACCGTCCATCCACCAGAGTTGAGCCTGAGAGGCCGTTATTTCCTGCAGCAGTCACGGCCAGTCGATGGCAGCACACAAGGGATCCGGTGATCAGTTTGACAATCTCAAAATTCTTCTTCAAGTCCTGGATGATGCTCTGTGGGGAGGCAGGGAAGGGTTACCATGGCAACGTTGCACTAGGGCTGTGCAATGAATAAAAAAAATGTAAAATCGCAATTACAATTTTTTTTTATTACTTTATTATAGTACTTTTCTTAGTGTCAAGTGCAAAAAGCATTATATTCTTTACCGTACTATATTTTTTTTCTCCCATATTAACATTCAATAGAAACACCAAGGGGGAACACATCACACAACAGGGAAGAGAACAAAATAAAAATAAAAAAACACAGAAAGACAGAAAATAAGACAGCAACAAAACGCACAAAAAAAGAGGCACGCACGCACGCACGCAATAAATAAATGCAACATTTATCTCGAGACCACACTCTATAATTTACAAAGACCAACAATTCCAGTAATGAGTAATCATGTTAAATAATCGTGATTTCAATATTGACCAAAAAATAATCGTGATTATAATTTTTTCCATAACTGAACAGCCATACTTTGCACCGACTATACAATCGTTTGGATGACGCGTTCGTTTGTTTGCATGAGTGTTTGTGTTACCTTGTCTTGTTTCTGATAGGTCTGCTTGATGAAGGAACGGGTGATCTCGTGCAGCTGACGGAGAGCAGGAACAACCCAGACTGCCTGAGGACTGCTCTGCTGAGAGGCCTACACACACACACACACACACTAATGATATCCACTAAAGCAGAATGAGCACACAAACGGGCTAATCAGATTTTGCCATTCAATTTCTTTGTCATCAGAGAACCACTGTTTTTTGGAGTTGTGTTAACATGAGAAAGAAAACCAAAGCCAGGGATGTAAAAGACTTTGACTGTTAAAATATGCTCTAGGTTAAATTTGTTCTCTTACAAATGCTTTTCCAAGTCCAAATCAAATATCAAACATGTACTTCTTTTATAAATCCGAGGCTTAGATTCCTCTTTGCATGAGTAACTGCGCTAAGCTCTTCCACCAAAGCTGACCATTCATCCAGCAGCTAAACCACTCATTTAATGCAGCCGGCTCCCACCCAGGACAAGATCAACACCACTGTGGAATCATCAGTCAGTGCCAAAGCCCTCTTATGGCGTTTTCCATTACATGGTACCTGCTCGACTCGCTTCGACTCTACTCGCCTTTTTTTGGTTTTCCATTATGAAAAAAGTCCCTGGTACCTGCTAACAGGTACTTTATTTAGTATCACCTCCGTCTAGGTTCCAAGCGAGCTGAGGCGATACCAAAAGGTGACGTGAAAACCCGCAGACTACTGATTGGTCGGAGAGAATCGTCACTAATCACTGCGTCGTCATTGCTAGCGACAGACGGGGGTGTCCTGAACAAACCCGCCATTTTTAGTTTAGCCAGCGGTTGTTTTTTATTGCTGCCTCCAGCTTCTTTTGGCTGATTCTGGATGTGTTAACAGCCACATGGCAAGAGTCAAAAACAACACACCTTCGACGTTCTGTGTGTGTGTCGTGTTAGGTCATGGAAGTTTCCAGCGGCGTCGTTATGACGACTAGGCATGAGGCAGTACTAAATCTGCAATGGAAAATGGAGGACGGGGCACCGCGGTTGAGTCGAGTCGAGCTGGTGCTAGCAGTGGGTACGCGCCATAAGTGAGGCAAGCAGAAGATTAACAGACACCTGGTTAAACTACCTCATGTTACAATCAAGTGTGAAGTTATCAACCTGTGACCAATGAAACCCCTCTCCACGATTGGTTGGCAGGCGTGAAGCAGTGAGATTGGATACAGATGGGAATTATGTGGGCTTCTTTTCTTACTTTGGCCAAAGAGTTAGCTTTCTTCTTGCCCCAAGTGCCAGTAAGAAAAGAGCTTTGAGTGTCGCTGCCTTTACAGTCCTCCTGAGTGTGAGTCTAGAAACACACATTTCATTTGAGGGGTAGTTGGAATCTGCACAATTGAAGCATATTTTCTAATGGCCCTTGTTATCCTACATGTAAATACACACTAATTCCTTCCGTAGGCTTTTGTTTACTTCTATCCTTAATCATTTCAGTAGCCATAAATAAAGACTATTTGGTAACACTTGACGTTAACATTAAGATTTAATTAACATTAAATAAATGGTTTATAGCACACTATAATGTATAAGGATATTTTAAGTGTTTTATGTACCTCAGTCAGGAAGGTTATGTTTTCACCTTGGGTTGTCTTGTTTGTTGGTTTATTTGTTTGTTTGTCACCAGGAAAAATTAATTTTCATGAAACGTGGTGGAAGCGTGCAGCACGGGCCAAGGAAGAACTTATTCTATTTTGGAGCGGCTCTGAATCACGGGGCTACACAAATTATTATTATTTTTTATTTAGGATTATGTTTTGAGAGAGGGGGGAATGACATGAAGCAAAGGGCCGCAGGTCGGAGTCGAACCTGCGGCCGCTGCGTCGAGGAGTAAGCCTCTTTATATGAGCACATGCTCTACCAGGTGAGCTAACTGGGCTCGACAAATTATTTTTTTTACTTTTGTTAACATTGCATTTATTTAGTGTCGGAATAATCGGAAATAATTTGTAAATTCACACGGCATTAATATTGTGAGATAGGCAGAGGTCTGCCCTTGCAAATGCCCTTCTAGTTACAACTACTGTGTTTTACTATATTGTCATTTATTACCTGTTCATACACCAGCCTCCAATGACAGATACATTAATAAACACTTATAACTACTTACAATTACATTAACGTGTTATACAGCATTTATTAAATGCTTATGTAGTGCTAAATGGGGGGGGGTTCAATACAAGCTTAACCTCATTGTTAAACTAAGTTCTTTAAAAGGTTAACCTTCAAAGAACTTAGTTTAACAATGAGTTTAACAATGATATATGTGGTTGTCTTGAATCGGTCAAATTGATTTGACAAATCCTTGACAATTCCGACAGAATTATGGAAAATTAGTTGGTTAGCATCTTGATAAATAAGATCAATTATTGAGGCAGAGCTCTGGAACAGGAAGATGGACAAACAGTAAAAAGGGAGCGATTGGGTGACGTCGGCCTCGGTCACAGTGTTTCTGGTATAGTCAGAGGAACTAAATCAGACGAGAGAAAATTACACTTTTTTTTTCTTGACTTTCAAAAAAAGCTTTGAAATAAATAATGAAGTCATGATAGACAGTTGTTTGACAAGCGAGCCAGAGAGTGGCCCCCCTCATCTCCACAACACACAGCAGCTCCATGGATGCTAGACTGTGGCACACTCGGATAAAAGAGATGTGCTGATGAGCTGAACAAGGAACAGTGTTTTCCTATAATATGCAAATACAAAATAAACAACAACAAAAAACTCTTAGAGCTGATCCTGGAATGATCTTGTGAAACACTAAACTGAAATAAACACTCGCCCCCACATCCACACGGACAGTACCACGCATCTGTAGCCTGCGCGTCTCACCTTTTTAATGTCCTCAATGCATTTAATGATGTAACTGCGTTTCACAGTCTCCTTGACAGCGTAGGCGTCACTCAGAATCCCCAGATGCTCCTCCAACGCCTGCTGCACTAGACTGGTGGGCAGGGTGGGGAGGTGAGCCAGCTCCCACAGCACCTCCAGCACCTGAACACACCACACACAAAACACAAGATGCTTCAGACTTCACTTTAATAATGAAACCTAGCATACTGTAGTTTTCCACATCAGTTTTTCCATTTACTCCTCAATGAGTACGCTTACATGCACACTAATATTGCATATTCCACCATTATAATATTTTCGGTTACACTTTACTTGAAGGTATCTACATAAGACTGACATGACACTGTCATGAATGTGTCATAAACATTATAAACAAGTCATAAACGTTTATGACATAACGCTTCTTTTAGTAAGTGTCATTCGTTTTTTGTCATGACAAGTTATGATTAGAGTTAGAGTTAGGGTTCATGTGTCAGGACAGTGTCATGTCATTCTTATGTAGATACCATCAAGTAAAGTGTTACCGCATTTTCCGATTAAAACGTAGGATATGCCGATATTATTCGGGTTTTAGAGGCATTCTTTGGACATGTACTGTATACAGGGCATTTGGAATATGCGTCTCAATGGGGTTTTTAATCGCAGTTTACAGCCTCTTGCCTGTTTACGGCTTACGGTCAGGGGAGAAACACAGCTATACTTTTAAACATTATGAAAGACTTGGATATAAACAGGTTTTTGGATATGCCCAAACGTCGTAGCGGTGACCTTTTCAAGACGGTGGTTGACGGACTGAAAGAGTGACGCTGTGTAGGAATATTCACTTTCATTAGCCATGTAAACAGCTCAGTCGGTATATTGTCTTTATCAGAATAAGGGCAAAAACTGGAATATTATGTGCATGTAAACATAGTCAATGTCCTGAGCCTTGACAGGATGTCAGATATACCAGCATACCTTTCCTGTTGTGGTTTCAGAGCGAGCCTCTCTGCCGATCCTCCCGATCAGACTGAGCAGCTTCTGCCTCACGCGGTCACTCTCAACCTCCCAGCTCTGAACGACATGCAAACATTATTATTAACACTATAAACAGACTTACAAACCCCTTTTCATTGAGCCAATTTACTCCCACAAGTCACAGAGACAGCACTGACCTTCTGTATGAGGACGAAGAGGTGGGTTAGTTGATCAAAGCTGAACTTCACAGCAGCAGCAGCGATGATTGTATGAATGTTTTCTATCACAGTTGATGACTGGCCCGCCTGAAATGGCCACACAAGAATCAATAGATCCATCAAAAGCGGGGGCATTTGTCTTTTTCAACATTTGTCACAAAACCGTGCTTACACATACGGTATCAGCAATGCTTCCATGTATATAAAATATGCCAACAGTTAAGTTTAGCAATTACAAACAGAAAAAAAATGTCTTCAACATGCTTAATGAAAATCTGATAAATAACACAGACATGACGCGATTACTCTTGTGATGCGTGCACTGGTGCTGACCTGTATTTTCCAGATCTTGGAGAGTTCGTCCAGCGACAGTTTACTCCCCAGCAACTCAATGATTCCCTTAATCCTCTCACAGTACTGAGCCTGGTCAATGTTACCTGGGAGATTAAAAAAAGAATATTGAATGACCACTTTGAGGATTTCTGTCTTGTTTGTAAATGGTTACATAGTTCAATTGTTTGTTTAAAAGAGAATTCTGGTCGATTTCAACACGTAGCCATGTTGTTTGTTGTCACGTAGTGCTGTCAGTAGCGAGAAAAACGGAAATAATCTGTGTAGCCTACACCGAGTTATGCTACTGCTGCTTTCGCACCCAGGCGGCTGAAACAGGGCAGGTTTTAAACGTGCTTTTAGCCTCTTAACATGTTCATTACATGTGCATACCCATGTGAAGTGATTCCTTCCGAGTGAACACAGTGAATACGGCCGCAGTAGATGTGAAAGAAATGCATGAAAGTTGTGCCAATTCATTACCTCTGTTTACTTCCGGAGTGCTTAGGGACCGTCTACAAACTACAACACCAAAAAGCGATACAAAAATATTTTCATAAATAGGCATTTGCTTATTTTTTTAAAGTAAGTGCTGTAGTACAATTAGCAGGAGACAAGTAATAATTGAGGTAAGTTTGGAGACACTACCTTACTTAATCATTAAATTAATAAATATTTTTGTTGTTTTCGGTGTTGTAGTTTGTAGACGGTCCCTAAGAACGTCTTGCCGTCTCAACACCGGAACTAAACAGAGCTGAATTAGCACAACTTTCATGCATTTCTTTCACATCTACTGCAGTCAGAATCACTGTGTTCTTGAAATCAACCAGAATTCTCCTTTAAGTGTGACACATTCAATTTTAATCAGTGGCAGGAAGTGATGGATTTTCTTACCCTCCAGTGCTATTGATAGGACTGAGTTCTCTACCAGCCAGTCCAAAAGTTTATCTGTGTCAATGGCATTTTTCACCGTTTTCGACACTGTACTCTCCTCTATCAACTTTGTCACCTGAACAACAGAAACGGAAACAAGATACAAAACGACAGTGTGAGATGAGATCAAAAACGAATTATAAACTCCCAGAAATGTTGTCTAGGTTAGACCTGACAGTTCAGAGCCTATAAGAGCTGACCTCTTTGAGGGAGTTCATCTTGGTAGAGAAGTGGGGGGTTTTGAGCAT
This sequence comes from Gymnocephalus cernua, assembly GCA_023631565.1. Classification (NCBI taxonomy): domain Eukaryota; kingdom Metazoa; phylum Chordata; class Actinopteri; order Perciformes; family Percidae; genus Gymnocephalus; species Gymnocephalus cernua. The sequence goes on from CM042432.1 coordinate 6,399,530, forward strand.
GCGCAGCAGTGTGTCCAGCCGCAGGTCATCCACTACAGTGACCAGCTCCCTCTGGAACCTCATGCACAGCAGCTTGATGGCCGACAGCAGGTCGGGGATGCTCACCAGACGCTACGGTTAACAGACAAATGAGGAACAACTTAGTCATAACATCTTGGTTAAGTCACAATCACCACGTTCATAAAGATACAGTAAATCCTGTGCTACTAATCCTGTGTCCCGAGTTAATTGTTCATTTATTTCTTGTCATACTGTATACCACACACACTGGGACTACTACACCCTGTCCATCATGTAAAACTGCATGAACCATAAGTTTCTAGGTCCTAGTTGCTAGATATTTTACCAGCATTTGGCTATTAGATGGTGCTAATTTTGAAGGCTTCCCGTACCACACCCGGGAACCGAACAATCGTCAAGTGTTTGTGTCCCTGCGCCTTTAAATGACAAGAGGGTGACAAATATGAATCACAAATGGTTAAACGCTACCTTGTCTTTAAGGTCCTTTTCCTCCAGGTTCTGCACATATGTGATCATCTTGTGGATAACTGGATCAAGCATGGGCTGGGAAAAAACAATATGAAACGTTGTTGGCCACTGCAGCAGCAAAACAGTAAGAGGATACAGCGAATAAAAATAGAATAAAAATCTGAATGGTGTACAAGGGTCATGTTAAACACAACTGATAGCACTGGAACAAGGTTAGAAAGAAAACAAACTAACAAGATGGGAATCACAATATAAGGAGAAATAGAGAGAATGTAGGTACACACAGTAGCAGCGGTTGAACTAATTGAAAAGAGGATACAAATAACCAGATGAGGGTCAGTAAACGTCCATCAAGTGGGTTTATATATATATGTACATGTGTGCAGATGAGACGGCTCACCTGGACGAGGCTGGAGTTTAGGTATTCTGCACCAACTCCAAGAGGCTGGACCAGAGCTGACACACACTGCGTCGGCAGAGGGAAAGAGACAGAATAACTAAGACTCACTCAACTTATTAATACCAGCTCAGTATGACCAACTATGATAAGAATGTTTCTTTCCATCTCTCTGTTTTTGCAGGAGCGTCAACATAATCGGTCTTACATAGTTGTGAGAACGGGATGTATCCATGGGTGTCACTTATCCAAAAAAGACTTGCACAACAACAGCAGCAATCTACCATTCCTACAATTAAGTGTTTAGGCCAGAGTTCACATTGTGTTTAAACTGCTACTCAGGTTTTCACTGGTGCTTGTGTCCATGTAAGCGAGCGTAAACAGATGTGTGGATGAGTTTCCTGCTGTCATTTGTCAGTCAGTGCTAAATCACAGGAGCTTAATGAATGGTTCCCGTGTTCCTGTCTTTGTCTCTTCTTTTCTGGCTTTCTTCCATCTCTGCTTCTGGGCTCTCTCAGTACAGCTCCCATCTCCCCCACCTTCCTCCTCTATTCACTCAGTGAATTCTCAAATGAATGACTCAGCCCTGAGAGTCAGTAGAGGACCATTCCTCTCCTTTCACTTTCATAGTCTCTCTCCCCTGTGCTCGGAGTATGTTAGGTATCTAATAGCACGCACACTCTACTGAGCTTCCACTGCCACTAAAGCGTGGCCTGGACCCAGTCTCTTCTTCATTAATATGCTAATGGTTAGAGGGAGTGGTTCTGTGTGTGTGTGTGTGTGTGTGTGTGTGTGTGTGTGAGACAGGAGAGAGATCAGTGTGTGTGTGTGTGTGTGTGTGTGTGTGTGTGTGTGTGTGTGTGTGTGTGTGTGTGTGTGTGTGTGTGTGTGTGTGAGAGTGTGAGACAGGAGAGAGATCAGTGTGTGTGTGTGTGTGTGTGTGTGTGTGTGTGTGTGCGTGTGTGCACACACACTGAATCAATGGCTATGCACTACTGTGGTTCCGGCCAGGTTCCCAGAAGGAAGCATCAGTACAAGGATGCCTCAGAACACATAACACAACCGAGCATTTCAACCATCACACAGCGGGAGGATGAGAGAGTGTGTTTGTAGTGAGTATTAGAGAGAGAGACATTCAGCAGCGTGCAGCTGAGACAAGTGGGGGGCAAACATGGTGACCTTTCGCCTGCATAGGCGGTCTCAAAGTCTACAGTGCATCTCTCCATCCATCACGGGAACTATCTCATTACTCTTTAGATATGTCCATTTGTAAGGATGGCAAAAAAAGATTTAAGTAAGGACGGTTACTCTTACGGCAATCTCGATTTCATCTACGTTGAGCTTAGTCTGGATGGCAGTGAATCCTCCCAACTCTCCAAACTTGACACCGAAAAAGAGGAGGAAAGGAGACATGTGAGGCAAACCTGATATTATGAATTATGGCATATGTATAGTATATAGTATATATAGTATAGAGACAATATCTGGGTGACTGCTCATTACTCACTCGATTCACCAAATCAACCAGCCAACCATGAGGCTCCTGAAAGAGAAAATTATGTTTTTAGTGGATTTATTCAGCAATGACACACACACACCTCATTTGGATGAGCTAATGCACACATGCTGAAAGGAAAACGCACGCACATTTTTTCTGACAGCTGTTGCGTGTCAGTCACACATGTTTTGCTGAGCCCCAGTGGCTTAGTTACACAGGGCGGCTGCATGGCAGTTCCGCCACCATGGGTGTGTGAACGGGTAAAGGAATGAGAGGCAAATTGTAAAGCGATTTGCTATGGCCATCCATTTACAGCACCAGAGAAGCAAACAAAGGCTAATAAGGAAGTGTATATACTAACACTAGCACAGCTTTACGTACTTGCAAGGGCATGTGAATACATTGGCACACATAATCCAATAAGACATAAGAGTACAGGAAGAGTCCAGACCCACTTACTTTCTGATAGGTGTTGCTAGGAGAGACCGCAAACATGTTGGCCTCTTCTCCAAAAACCTCAGCCCAGTTCCTCTGACAGGCCTTCATCCGGTTCTTAAAATGGTACTCGTTATCAGGGTTGAAGGCCTGGACACAACAACAAACACACAGAACATAAATCATTTTTTTTCTGATTTCCAAGGGACAGCCAAAATAGGGCTGCTCGATTATGAAAAAAAAAATCATAATCAAAATTGTTTATATTATATTTAAATCACGATTATTAAACACAAAAAAGATGTTGCAACTATTGAATTTAAAAAGCAGTGATACAGTTATACAAATCAATAGAGAAAACAACTATTTTTCTCCCCATTCAGAACACAAGACAAAATAAGACTTCCCTTGCAAAACGTAATGTTGCTACATCCTGGTATACCCTGCTACGTCCCGCTACGCCCTGCTACACCCAGTTACGCCCTGCTACGCCATGAACTACTACAACTACCATTTGTAGTCATAGTGCCATTATCTTTATTGTGACTATTATTGCCACTGTTCATCACACCCCCAACCGGCACCGTCAGGCACCGCCCACCAAGAGCCTGGGTCTGTCCCAGGTTTCTCCCTAAAAAGGAAGGTTTTCCTCGCCACTGTCGCACTAAATGCTTGCTCTTGGGGGAATTACTGGAACTGTTGGGTAAATTATAGAGTGTGGTCTAGACCTACTCTATCTGTAAAGTGTCTTGAGATAGCTCTTGTTATGATTTAGTACTATAAATAATTTAATTAATGTGCAAAATAATTGTTGTTTCTTGATTGCATTGTTTTTGTGATTGTTAGGAGCTCAAATTGTAATTGCGATAACAATTTGATTGAGCCCTAAGCCAAAAATAAGCATTTATTGTTAAAAAGTGGAATCTTCACACTACAGGCCACAGTTGCAGATTTAATTTTAAACCTAGGTTCACTAAAACATCAGTGTTGGTAATTTGCTGATTCAGAGCATGAGAAGTATTGAGGAGCTTTATTGTCACCGATCATAACGTAAGATAGTACCAATGAACTAAGAATCTACATTTAAAGCAAGTGACTTAATTAATCATTTGCCACAAAATAACAATTGCTTGATCATTTAAATTAAAATGTGTTAGTTATTTAAAATTCTACAAAGGTTGGTATTAAAAGACTTATTATTAAATATATAGAGAGACATTTTAACGATCTAAGCGCACGGCGTGAAGCGCATGGTGCAGGTGTGTTTAGGGCGTGTCCAAATCCACTTTTGCTAGTTTGACGGTGGAAAAAAAGGGTCTGTGCGCCAGGCGCATGGTTCAAAAGGGTTGTTCTTAGTGTCTTCATTAATCAGGAGGTGTGTTTTGGGCGTAACATGCAAGAAACCAATCAGAGACTCATCTCCCATTCCCTTTAAAAGCCAGGCGCGTTTGGACCTTGGAGCATTGCTATTATGACGGCGGATTTGTACCGTAATATTTTTATTTGTAATCTTTTGCATGTTTGTGTGCTGTTGCGCTTCCCCGTGTGTGTGTAACAAGCATAGTGTGCGCGCTGTGTATGAATATTTTACTAATTTGATGTTAAAATAACAATGACATGCTGCGCTGTTGATTGAGGTTTTTGTTGGTCAATGGCGCGATCACTTCCTGCTGCCTCAAGATAGCAATATGCCAAGAATTCACCTGAACACACCTCCCTGTAAGACCAGCACGCCCATGGGCGTACAGATGGGCGCAGGTGCATTTGCTATTTAAACGATGCGGGCGCTGGACGGGAAATTGACAACTGGGTCGGTCTTAACCTAGCAAAGACACTTGCGTCAGGCTTTGTGCTGCGCCGGGTGCAAGATAGGGCCCAGAGAGTGGGACAGAACACACCATAGTCAGGACTCCCATCAGGTTTACAGGTACGGGGTCCTGCTTCACCCTCTCTGCTACCAGCTCCACCAGCAACATGAGCATGTTGTAGATTCCCTCGTGAATCTCGGTGCCCCATTTGTGTACGGCACTGCTGGTCAGCAACTGGTGATGGCGAACAAGACAGACAGAAAAGGAGGAAAGTCAGGAAAATGTACTGTATGTATGTAATCGAATCAAGTATTACACAGACATGGATCTCCGGTCTCTCACCTTTTTAAAGGCCTCCGGCATGCACCGATCTATGAACCGCTTGCAGTTCTCATCAGCGTCAGCAAGACCTGACAGAGAGGGGAGATGTTGGATTCACACATTTATCTCACATCCATACATAGGGAGACATTTTTTTTTAGCTGTGACAAATGAGATACAGATTGAGCCATGCAACACAAGTGTCCAAAATAACGTGAAAAACACCCAACGGCCCAAACTAAACATACCGCCCACACAATAACGCAGATGGAGAGCATTGAGTTTGATGCATGCAGACCTTTTAAAACAATTTTCATCCCACACAATCATGGTCTTACCGTGCCGGGCGAGGCAGGTGGACGCGATGAGACACTTGCCCAGGGACTCCTCTCTCTTGTAAGGTATGGACCAGTGGTCGGTGAAGACTCGACTCTCCAGCTCGTACAGATTGGTGGTGGGAAACTCCATGCTGCCCCCGGAGCAGTTCCCGTTCTCATCATTGCTCCGCTGTAAACACACATGCATGCCATAATTACGACCTAGTGTAATGGCTGACTATTTCACACAGCTAGTCCCTGCACTGGCCCTTGTTTTAGGACACTGCAGCTGTCCTCTGCATGAGGTTAATCTAGACAGCCTCCAGCAGTGATAAAAGTCGGACAGGATGATGCTGGATTCTTTTCCTCCCCCTGGGAGAAGAGAAGAGCGACAGCAGTCGTTTGGAAAGTGTGCCCTCTCCTAAAAAAATGGCCTTCCATCCCTGCATTTTTTTGTCCCAAGTCTATTTCCTACCAAAAACAAATCCAGTCTCGTTTTCAAGCGTTTCACTTAGCGAGGTGTGAGTGCACCCTGCCACATGACATGACGCCATCTTGTTAGCAGTACCCACAATGACTTATCATCTGCGGTCATATGTGAACAGGTTATGAAAGGCAAGTTCAAATTCAACTCACTCAAAGTCCCCTCTCGTACCTTCTGCATGGATGCCTCAAAATGCTGAGTTCAGGCTCAGCCTACTTTTGCTTCGAAAACACAACATGGCCAGTAGCAGTAAAGTCTACGAGTCCATGTGGTGAAGGCAGACAAAGGACTATTGAATTATTTACATCATAAAGTTGTTTACACATTCATGAAGTCATCTGAATATTCATAATACATTGCAGAACTCCCTCCTCTGAAAGAGAGAGTGCTGCTCTGTGGAACATTTCAGAACACGTGTGCAACACTAAAGCGCGTCACATTTGAAATCATCACCATCATTTGTTTGCACTGTAATTGTGTGAAGCATTTAAGCATAGTATCTATGGAGGCCTGGCCTGCTGTCTTGTATCATAATCTAAAACTATGAATGAGCCCTGGGATTCAGCTCTCACTACGTTATGAATGACCAAAACTGTCACAACTCATTTGTTCATTTTGCCTGTGGGCTGTACAAATATTAGCTACTACAGCAAAGTATAGTTAGGTCAAGTCTGACCATTTTGAATACATCTCCACATGTTAGCATACATAATAGTCAATGTGTTCAGTGCATATTTTACTGTCCTGCATACTGATAAATATACAATATAAAAGGGATGGACTGGACATGAAGAAGAGAAGGACAGGAGAGAGGGAAGGGCAGGAGAAAGCAACAGAGACGCATCATATTTCACCCCTTCCCTTTCTAAGATAATTAGAAATGACAGATAGATGGACGAGAGGAAGGAAAGAGAGCGAGAGACTAACCTAACACCGGTCTTAGAAAACACGAGGTTCAAAGAGTAACCAAGACAAGATGAGATTTTATTACTGGCAGTTTCCAAATCAAGACCCACTCACAATTTCGCTCGAGTATAAAAACTGGTTCCTTGGGCGCCTGGGTAGCTCACCTGGTAGAGTGCGCGCCCATATATAGAGACTAAGTCCTCGACGCAGCGGCCGCGGGTTCGACTCCGACCTGCGGCCCTTTGCTGCATGTCATTCCCTCTCTCTCTCCCCTTTCATGTCTAAGCTGTCCTGTCACAAATAAAGGCCTAAAATGCCCAAAAAAAAAGATCTAAAAAACTGGTTCCTTTGATTTAAATAAGAATGAGAGCATAGAGAAAGAAGAAATGTACTGTCTTTGTATACAATATACAGAACCTCTCACAAATAATCATCAAACAGGAGAACAAATGTGCATATACACATACAAAACCTAAAGCTCTTCAGGGAAAGGTTCAGGTCGATGAGGTAACTCATTGCCACTCTGTTACTATGCACCCCTCCCTGTAACCCTCCTGGGACCCCCCCTGCAAAAACTGCAATGTGTGTTGTGTGTGTTAGAGACTGCAGGCCTATATTTAGGAGCATAACACCGGGCCAAAGACCTATGACATGCTTCTTAAGCAGGTCCGGCTCTAGACTTTTGGGGGCCCTAAGCAGGATTTGGTTTGGGTTTGGCTTTCAAATATAAAATACTATTTCTACTATTGCTTGGCTATTATTTACTGAGAAATGTGCATCAATATTGCCCAGTATGCCCAGCTAAACAACTTGTTTAAATTCATTATTTAATCAATAGTCAATGTCAACCCATTGCTTTCCATCTTCCAGCACTAGTCCAGACCTGGATATTCATTGTCTTGTTTTAAAAAGATGTGTGCCTATGAGGAGTGCCATCCCAAGTGTAACCATAATAGTCTGCACTGGTCCCTACAGAGGCTGCTGCTGGAAAGGCGCGTTTCATTTCGTGCAAACGCATATAAACCAGCATGGACACGCGTTCACGCGCAACACCGTTATCTTTTCTGAGCTGCAGTTTATAAAACACTGTTGCCTGTTATCAAACTTAATATTTCTTTTTGTCTTTTTTTGACCAGATAGTTCTGTTTCACGCACATCAAAGTTGTAAACATTGAAACACGAGGGAGATGCGGGGACTTATGCGATTTGCGTAGTGAGCGTATGGGCCAGCCGCTTCCGTTTGAAGCTCTCTTGTGGGTGCCTTCTGGTAGCCACACTGCCCTAAACAGCCGCTTAGTTTGCTTTTGCGTCGGGCCGGCTCTGCTTGTAAGCACAAATACAGCAAACGGAGGAAGCGAAGAAATGAAAATAAAGCACTTTCATCCTTGTCGCTTATTCCATATACTGCATGTTTCTGAACTTATTATGACATGTGGGAGTGACACTTGTTAATTAAATGTGTACAAAGGCATTACTGACTCAAACATTAATCATTCATTAGACGAGCTGGTTAAGATAGAAGAAATGAAGTTCAAATTAAGACTTCTTAGGCATGTGGACATACAGGAAAAATCATGTTGGCAGCCCTTAGAGAGATTTAATCAACTCAGAGAGTGAGTCACTTTGGAATGAGTTAGTTTGTAACATCATTATTGGCAATTTGGCATATTTAAATATTAATAGGCATATTATCTACAGTACCCTGCAAGTGTGTGCTATTTTCTGCATACAGTGAATGCCACCTGTTGTTTATACTACACTTACTATAACAGCCTGCATCAAAGTGTGACAGCAGTGGGAGAGGTGAAAGAAAGATGGCCAACACCAGGTATTATTGGGGCCAGAATCATTTATTTGTACCTATTCTGCTTACCCATAACTACAGCAACTTAAAGCCCCAGTGTGTAAGAATTTCTCCCATCTAGCGGTGAAATTGTATATGACAACCAACTGAATTTCACTTTCAAGCCCCCCCATTCCGACTGCGTTATAACTCCTACGGTGGCCAAACCCGAAATTAGCGACAACCGTCCGTGAGTCCCTTCCAGTGTAATAATAGTTTGATGTTATTTTTGAACCATTTCATTGCTAACATCAGCTATCAGGTTCCCAAACATATGCAAGCTAATGTTAGTAAAGTATCAGTGCTATCGTTATTCTGTATATTGTACCAGATTAATAGTGTAAGGCGATGTTTACAGCGTAGGAGAGAAGCAACGGAGGTTTGTGTTTTTAATATATTTCTCTGAGCAGCATGAACAATGTCAATGAAACTGAAATGATCTCTTAGTGTCTCCATCGTTTCCACGCAGCTGTTCTAGCTGTAGCTAGTCTGTGTTAGAGATCCATGACGTGAGGTGTCTGCCAGGGAAATCACGGCACATATGATTACGTTTATGTTACAAGGTAGACAATCCTTTTTCATCATTGACGCGAGGAAAAGTATCCTAGACGTCGTTCTAGCGTTATGCACAACCATGCTATAGTAGCCAAGCAAGTAGACACTATAAAACTTTTACACAAATAGGCAGAATTACCTGTTGAGAAGAAAGCAGGCAACTTCGGCGTCAGTTTTAAAATCCTTATCAGCTCTTTCCATCTTGGAAAAGCCACAACAATATTAACTTTGGTCGCGTTGCTTTGCCTGTGGCGTTGTTGTTTTAATTTCCTCGGCGACTCAGTTACATGTCCTCGATAATAGACGCAACAGGCTTTCAAATCTGCCGGCGGTGAGTCGCAAGTAATCTTCTCCCCCTCCCTCCCTGGCATACGTCACAGTCATAGACAGTTAAAGAAAACAGTCGGTCACAGTCAGTGCCACTGAGTGAATAGCGAAATGTGGAGCAGTATAGCCTGTATGTCCCTTACGGGCTACCGTATTTCAAGATGGCGCATGGCTATGGAGCGCCTACCCTAGTTCATGCAAGCGCAAATGTAAAATGTCAAGCCAATAGGAATACTTGGAATTGATGGTGGTGGTCAGTATTCATAAAAAAGGACAAGTTTGTGAAGGGCAATACAGATTTTGATAATGAACAACTACAAATGTTAAACACTGGGGCTTTAAACAGCCATCAAGTGGATACAACAAGTGTTTGTAAAGTCTGAATCAATGATCTTACAGTTAAAATGATTTGTGGCTTTCTAAAGGAAGTGTTGATGTCTTTTGACAGCCCCTGCATGGTTTCAGGAGATCTACTGTAAGAGATCTACAGGCTTGAGGTCAAGTTGCTGAAGGCAGACAGACATCCATGAGTTGCTCAAGGTGCCAGTCAAAGCAATCCTGACATGTCTTGTGTAGATATGAGTAGTCAATGCAGTTTGCTGTTACAACATCACATAAACACAGCAAACTAGGACGAAGTGACACGACCTGCAGGTAAATCACTGACTGTCTGTCAAAGAACCAATGACTGGCATTAAAGCATCAAATGCAACGGTTCTCACACAGACTCCTTACAAGTGACTATCGCTCAGTGACACAAGAAATTGACATTTTGACAGTGGACAGAAGAATGATCAAAATGGCCACGAATGCCAAAGACGTTGCGAAACCGCTATTAAGTGCGGTTCGAGTGGACTGCAATCTCGGTAGGAGCCGAGCACAGTTGACGCTTTCAACATGAAAGCTAACGTTGGCTAACCTTTGCAAAGCAGATATAAAGCAGACTGAATTGATCCAACAACTGTCCTCAACCTAACTGATAGGACTGTTTACCCACTACTGCTAGTGGAAATCGGTGATTGCAACTCTCCAGAGGGATGCCTCTGTGCTGCTAACATTAGCTAGCTATACACCTAGTCCAGTTACTGGCGCGTTCAACTCTCAACCAACGTTAGCTAGCCGGCTACTAGCTAGCTTGGTTAGCTTGTAAGTTTAGAATAGCGATTTAGGTTACGTTCATCATTTAAGTAGGTAACTAGCTTGATTTAAGCAAACAATTCTCCAGTCACTATGAGTCAGTGACATGTCCTGTCCCGTAGCACTGGAGAGTAATGCACCCCCTGGTCTGACAGCTCACGTTGGGCTCGGTGCATATAGCATTGGAGCCGCTAAGTTTAGCTAGTTAAATGGGCGAGCCCACTGTTTCCCACTAAGTTGCAATTAGCCATGTTCTCCTGACTCGCTCCTTTAATTAATGCTTGGTGAAACGCTAGTTTCTCTTACCTCGCTATCCACTACATCGTGATATGCGGGCGGGGGATCAAACCCTCCCGTCCCAGTCCTCCCGCTGTTTTCCCCGTCTCCAGTCGAGCCCACGCCGGGGGCAGGCCCACTCTCCATCGGCTCATATCCATAGCCGAGTCCGGGGCTTTCGTTTGTCAGGAGCGCCACTGCCTCGTTGATGTCGTTCTTTGCCAGCCGAAGCGCTTTCCGTATCACGTCGGGGTCTGGAAAACCCATGCATAGGAGCGTGGTTATGTGCTGCTCCTCTTCGGTCTCCATTTTTGGGATGTCTCTGTCTCTCAGACTAATAGTAACGGGGTGTTCGGCACAGCCCTGTAGCTGTGCACGCCGCCATGTTTACAGTCCTCTGCTGCTAGCCTGTCACGATCTGGCTTCCCCCACAACAGCGCCGACACAGGTGTTATGCCGAGTTCTGCCAGCCAGGAGATGCATGTTTCTCGCGGGAGCGCGCACAACCAAAACTTTGTAATGATTTCTAAGATTAATCACTGTTTAACAGTATATTTTTACTGCCGGGCTATCAGTGAAGTATGAAAGCCTATTTTCGCCAGGAAAAAAAAAATACTGAAAAGTTTTGCCAAAAAATAAAATAAAAATATAGATCCTATCAGACTGTGAGAGGACTTACTACTGTCATAATTTTGATTTACCATCTCATAATATATGAATACATATTTTTATAATAATAATAATAATTTGTAAACTTTTCATCAGTTTTTTCCCTGGAAGAAATTGGCTTCTGTAATAATGATATAGCTTATACCCAGTAAGCACACATACGTCGGCACGACGTATGTAATTGATCGCTTCGTCTGCAATTGGTCGCGGGTCATAAAGAAGAATAATGAAGCATCGTTTATTGAGAGTCTGGACGTCTTATTATGATCGCAATCTATACATCGCAGCGACGTATTAACTATGTCGGTGAGATGTATTAACAGTTCCTCAGTTGTTCGCGGGTCATTTGGAAGCATCGTTTATTGAGCGTCTGGACATCGTATTATGATGGAAATATATACATCGCAGCGACGTATTAACTATGTCGGAACGATGTATTAACAGTTCCTCAGTTGTTCGCGGGTCATTTGGAAGCATCGTTTATTGAGCGTCTGGACATCGTATTATGATGGAAATATATACATCGCAGCGACGTATTAACTATGTCTGAACGATGTATTAACAGTTTCTCAGTTGTTCGCCGGTCATTTGGAAGCATCGTTTATTGAGCGTCTGGACATCGTATTATGATGGAAATATATACATCGCAGCGACGTATTAACTATGTCTGAACGATGAATTAAAAGTTTCTCAGTTGTTCGCGGGTCATTTGGAAGCATCGTTTATTGAGCGTCTGGACGTCTTATTATGATGGAAATATATACATCGCAGCGACGTATTAACTATGTCGGAACGATATATTAAAAGTTTCTCAGTTGTTCGCGGGTCATTTGGAAGCATCGTTAAATGAGCGTCTGGATGTCTTTACTACACACACTGTTGATGTGATGGACAGTGAATCTGAATTCTGCCCAGCAACATATTCGCGCCACAGGAAGGGAAAAATTGGCAGTCTGCGACGGGTAGGAATCAATAGGATGGAGACTGCTTCGGTGCTGCTGTCAAAACCTCACGGTAAGCACTATTTCATCTTAACGTAACGTTAATACAAATATGTCGATGTTTTCGCATGTGGAAGTTGGTGTTCATCTGACAAATAACAATATTAGTTAGTAAAGTATGCCATGTCATGGTTTAAAGTAACGTTAGAGCCGTTAGATCAGGCTAACATCGCACTAGCCGCCCTTTTTCACATTCATTTACAATTAAAATATCCGTGCTCTAGCTAGCTAGCTACATGTACTAATCTGACTGAATCTGAATAACGTTAGCTATCAGTGTCAGTTGCGGTAGCTAAGTTAATTTACTGTCTGTTGTTCCATAATTTAATGTTACCGTAATTTGGCTAACCATAACGTTAACGTTACACAGGCCAGTAACGTTAGGTTAACGTTACTCGATATTCCTTAACGTTAGCTAGCTAACAGTAACTAACTGACATTGAGAAACGGCTACTGAGTGCCGCATCTCGTCATACTTTGCTCATATCAGTTAGTTGTATTGTTTGGCTTAAATGGAACTGAAACCTCAACTGGGAACATAAAGCTGAAGATTTGTTATCGAATCAAAATGTAAAGGTAAATTCGGCATGTAGCTAGCTAATCTACCAACTAAGTTAAAGCATATTTAAAAAAGGTGAAGAGGTTCAGGGGCCGTCTAATGGCAGGCTAACGTTCGTACTTATTACATTGTGATTATAAGGTTTTATTTTTACCCTGCTTAGTACCAAAATGACACTATGTAAAATAAGTTTAGGACAGTAAGACTGTGGTTCGTTTCTGTACACTCGGTATTAAATCTGGTTAACAATTGATTTTGAAAACGGGATTCGGAGTGTCAACGGTCATAAAACATCAGTTATTAGATGGTGCCGTTTTCGTTGGCTAACGTTAGCCTTCAAAACACCCCGAAGAGCATCGTCACCTGTTACCGTCATTTTCTTACTGATATATCACTAACGTTGATTACTTAGCTAAATAAAAACAATGTACCTGGAAAGCTAGCGTTAGCTTAGTTACTGTCCAGTCACTTAACTTTGTTTTACTTTTTGTTGAATGTAAATTGACCATAAGCCTAACTAACGTTACATAAAGCTGACATTAGCTGGTTATTGTCGGCTTTAACAGGGACTAAACACGTTCGATGGACACAGCGGGTTATTGTCGGCTTTAACAGGGACTAAACACGTTCGATGGACACAGCGGGTTATTGTCGGCTTTAACAGGGACTAAACACGTTCGATGGACATATTGAATCACATTTGACTTTGAGATCAATACAATTATCAATATCACAAGTCATTTTATTGGTATATATCCGTTTCATGTTTATAGCAAGGACTTTGGTAAACTGTTAGTTGTTTTTTGTTTACTTGCGTGTTTGTTTCACTAGTTATCCCTCATTAAAAAGTGGCCTTTGCTAAGAATATCACCATCTTCTACAAAATGTCCGGAATACACCGTGTTCATTGCAAAACAGTAGTTTGCAATACTAAAAGTACTTGTGTGTACATTGTGTGTCTGTTTTTTATGTTGGTGTGATGTATAGTGGCAGATCAGAAAACGTGGGCAGGAGTTGTGAGAGAAGGCAATGCAGAGATGAAGGACATCATACCACAAGAATACGTGTGTGTATAAGCCTGATCAGCAAGTGAAGAGAGTCAGGTATGTTATTGTCATATTTTTTTTTTTTTTTTTTGCATGATTCAATTACACACCTGTAATGCAAATCTATCTAGTATTTAGGGCAGGTGCAGTTCCACTCATGATTCTTATTTGTATCTCGATTTTTCAACCCCCTGTGTGTTCAAGGGTTCTTAGACTTTCTCTATCTCTAACTAGACTATTACATTTTACTTGAATTATTAATTACCTCTGTATATTAATCTCTTTCAGATAACAGGAAAGAGTTTGAAAACTATGATTTGACGAACACTGCTGAATTGCCCTGCTCAGAGGAAGAGGAGGTGATGATTCCAGAAAAGAGAAAGCCAAAGAAGGAGACCTACACAGACTTCAAAATGGGTAGGTAATAAACTATTATTAAATTATATCCATCTATCAACAGTAAATAGTCTAACCCTTTGGCAGTTGTACTTAGGTTCCATTTTGTATTCAAAATACACCTACTGACCAAATGGCCTTATTGTTGGAGCCTCTGAGGAAAATTTAGCAGCGAATTTAACAATGTTAACATTTGGCTTGCCATATTCTACTTAATGAAACTGGTCTTCTATTCACATCTGCAAAAAAAAGACTGACGTTACAATTATTATTCAACCACTTCTTAAAAACAAAGGGAGAAGAAACAAAAAATAAAAAAAAAACTTCCATGAATTAAAAGTTACTTCTTCGAATAATAACCCAAATCTTTTGTTCTTGCCACAGCAGCAGCACCGAGGAATCCTACTTTCCTGAGTCCGAAGCCGAGGGCCATCGAGGATCCCCGACTGGCAACGGACTGGAGTGGAGGCTGTAGCAAAGACGGCCTTTTTTTTGGTTACTGAAATAATTGACATTATGATAGACAGTGGACAATATGATGAGC
Organism: Gymnocephalus cernua; assembly: GCA_023631565.1. Lineage (NCBI taxonomy): Eukaryota > Metazoa > Chordata > Actinopteri > Perciformes > Percidae > Gymnocephalus > Gymnocephalus cernua. The sequence goes on from CM042432.1 coordinate 6,414,538, forward strand.
AGTACTTGAATTTGTTCAGTAGCATTAGTGTGACAATAAGTTTTTGTTCTCCAACATGTACACTCTGCTGTTGTGAAGCAGTAATACACAGCTCACGAGTGTGTAGTCAAAAAAGGTGAAATACTGTATATTTCAGCGACTCCTACAGATTAAGAAAAATAATGACTTTTCTTAATAAATAAATGTTATTCTTGGCTCAATTGTTCCGTGTCTTTGGGTTCAAATAACATTATCATGATCCCATAGGCATCCAAAAATTGAGAAAGGCTAACAAAGGGATGTTTTTTTAAACTGAAACGGTGAGTTGGACATCCTGTTGTGTGTGTGCAAGTGCCTTTTAATTACCACGGGTCTACAGACACTCTCTACTGATTGAGTATCACCTGGAACACAGCCAATAATTGAGAGACACACCCACCAAACGAGAGAAAACATGAAAACATAACGCAAGCCGTTGCACACCGTTACCAGGAAACGTGCCGTTTTGATATTGAACGTGCCCCAGCTCTTTGCCTGAGGGGGGAAATAAAAACACTGGCTTAAGCTTTTAATAGTGTTTTTGTACATTAGCCATTAGTATAGACCACAGTATGATCATTATCTCAAAATCTAGCTACATGATCAAAAGTTTTTTTTTTTTAATTTTCAGAATAACTTTGAATGTGTTAGTATGCTATTTTCTATAATAATGTCAACTTGTGTAAATTGTCTTTGAGTACACTGAAACGCGCTTTATCAATAAAATGTATTATAAGTAATTGTGTATGATTTATCTATCTTTTAGCAATTCATGTAATTTAGTAATACTATTTCAAGTAATTCGTGTGACCTATACTGACCAGTTTTGTTAAATGGATTAATGTAGGATCAATTGATGCGGTCTCAGGCACATCGTCAAGATGCGCCTGAGACCGCATCTGTAAGAAATACGTTGAAACGATGTATATTGCCTGCATCTCTACGACGTATGGCATACGTTAGAACGATGTATATTACCTGCATCTCTACGACGTATGGCATACGTTAGAACGATGTATATAAGCCTACATCTCCACGACGTATGGCATACCTTAGAACGATGTATATAAGCCTGCATCTCCACGACGTATGGTATACGTTAGAACGATGTATATAAGCCTGCATCTCTACGACGTATGGCATACGTTAGAACGATGTATATAAGCCTACATCTCTACGACGTATGGCATACGTTAGAACGATGTATATAAGCCTGCATCTCTACGACGTATGGCATACGTTAGAACGATGTATATAAGCCTACATCTCCACGACGTATGGCATACGTTAGAACGATGTATATTGCCTGCATCTCTACGACGTATGGCATACGTTAGAACGATGTATATATGTATACGTCGCGGAGAGAGCGGCTATATGTCGTTGAGACGTAGCGCAGCGACGTTGCGGGGACGTCGTGCCAGTGAGCAAACGACCAAAATACAACGTATCCCCGATGTATTTTGATTAGATCGCCAATACGTCGCCGCGACGTATGTGTGCTTACTGGGTAAAATACATATCCTGTTATTTCAGCGAAGTTATTATGTCTATTCACTGTTCTGTAAAGTAAAAGTTGCCCAAAATGTATACTGGTAAAACCATTTGTGTCCGTCTAAAGAGAAACGTAAGAGATGAATGTGTGAAAATATTGCAATAAAATTGGTTATGGTATCTAATTTAGAATTACACTTTACTAACAAAAACAACAATATTAAACTTTGGTTAATTAAATTGTAAAATGTTAATATAGCTATTATTATATATGCTTTACTTATTGTTATTGGGAAACAATAAGCCTAAGCATGGGAAGAAGGGCGACCTCTTGAAGCTATAAAATAGTTTTGTTAAAATTTGTTAAAATACTAGGTTTCATTACATTTTTAGGTGGCACACTCATTTTCTCACCTTTAAATTGCAGAGAGAACTGCCCTCAAATTAAAGCAATCACAAAATGGAAACAGTAAATGTTAAAGCATAAAACATAATGGAATAACAAAGTTACATTTAAAAGAAATAATGTAACTGAAAAAGAAAAAAAAATGGAATAGCAAATGCACCCACAAATTCAGTAATCTTTTTTATTTATTTGTTTTAAATTGAGACATAAATGGTAAAAGTCTATAATTATTCAAGTGACACACTGCAGCCTCCGAAAACGTATGCTGCGTTCCAGACACAAGTAAGTTACGACTTCAAGTCACGACTCACGACTTTTAGTAGCGTTCTAGGCGAAGTCACCACAAACCCTTCTAACTAGCGGCTGTTGTTTGTTTTGATTACAATGTGTGGAATAACTTTACGTTGCCTATTTATGTATATTTATCACTGTTAATCACCGGCGTCTGTACAGCATCACCAGGGGTCGTCATTGTTGTTTATGTGTGTGTGACGTCAAAAACTGTACTGGGAGAACAACGATCTGGTACGAGTTCACGAGTAGTAAGTTACAGGTTTGACTGCCGTTCCAGGGCACGTTCACGGGTAGAAGGTTGTGAAAACACGAGTTACGGGTTGCATGGAACGCAGCATTACTGTTACTTAGCTACTTACAGATTACACTTTTCTTTGGACAAGTGTACTTTTTCTTGCTTTCTTGTTTTTACTGGATAATTAAATACGAATTTAAAGGCACCAGTTTGGTTATACCAGTAACCTTGTTACCAGTAAAATTTGTAAAAAAGAAAAAAAGAAAAAGTATTAACATTACTGACTGTAATTTACCACTGATGCCTCACATTCCAACCTCAAGCAACCTTAGGGCGTGGCAATGCGCGCGAGTAATGTGTAGGGGGTGCTGGTGGCGGCGGGCGGACGTCACGTGAACACTGAGCTCAATGCTCATCATGTGACAAGGGAAAGTCCAAACAGGAACAAAATGGCTGCAACTGGCGACGACGCTGCAGCCATGGACAGCATCTCCAAGGCACCAGCGGCTCATTTAGCAGCTCTGAACGCGGCTGCAAGCTCCAGCAGTCACACTGTAGGCCCGGAGAATGTGGCGGAAAGCCCGGTGGTTGTTCCCAAAAAGCCCAGTACAAACAGTGAGTAATGTTTACCTGCAGCTTCCTTAGCTTGTCAAAGCTAAGGAAGCACACAATTAAAAAAACAACAACTTTGCTTTTCAGTGTGGGTTGGGTTACATTGTATACGTTACATTTTCTTGCTTTCGTATTTTTACCTATATTTGGCTTAATTGGTTTTCCATTGTGGAAACACTTGTTTGATATAGGTATAGATATAGAAATGCTGTGTTCTGTGTTGTATTTATTCTGCTCCCCATGCTTGTGTTCAGGTGATGGTGGTGTGGAGACGGCGGAGGAGGCTTTGGAGCCTGCAGAGCCTGATATCAATGAGCTGTGCACTGATATGTTTGAAAAGATGGCCATCTTCCTGCAAGGAGAACTAACAGGTCCGTTAACACATTCCACACTTCCTTCAATTTCCCTTCTTTCCTCTGCACTCAGGAAAAAAAACTGTATGTGGATGCCCTTCTTTCATTTCTCACCACCTCTCTAGCCCTCTGTTTTCTTCTTTCTCATACATATTCTCCCTGTGTCCTTATCTGTTAAGGAACTTGTGAGGATTACCGTCTGTTGGAGAACATGAACAAGCTCACCAGTCTGAAGTACATGGAAATGAAGGACATCAGCATCAACATCAGCCGTAACCTGCAGGACCTCAACAACAAATGTAAATTGAGATACATAATTTGCTCTAAAAACTAAAGAAACATTGTGTCATTATATTCTTGTGTATTTCTAGTTCATATACTGTATATTTTATCTAATACTACAGAATGAACATCTGGTTGGTATATGTTTGCTTTAGATGCTAGCTTACAGCCCTACTTGGACCAGATAAATCAGATTGAGGAGCAAGTGTCTTCACTTGAACAAGCTGCTTACAAACTGGACGCATACTCCAAGAAACTGGGTAAGGCTTTAATGAAGGGAGTGTGCATGTATAAAATGTTCAGTCCAAGAATATATTGAGTGAGACTGATTTCTATTCAAATTAATTAAAATTCATCACTACATTTTATAATGTAATACCTGCAATTTAGTAATAGTCTCGCATTGTCAGACCTTCCTCCACAGTGCTGCGGAGGAGGGTCTGGCTAGTCCACACGGCATTCCAGGATGGGAGAAAAACGTGCTCTGGTTTATTGGCATTTCTTTAAACCAATCACGATCGTCTTGGGTGGTGCTGAGTGCCGGACGGAGCCGTGGTGCCGCTGCAAAATAGCCTCAGGAAGGAACTTGTTTTGGTGGAACATGTGCACGTTCAAAAGTTGTTTTAGTCGTGCAACAGAAAACTCAGATTGGACAGATAGTCTAGCTAGCTGTCTGGATTTACCCTGCAGAGATCTGAGGAGCAGTTAACCAGAGTCCTCACAAATCCACTGGAGGTTAGAACGCCAACGCAAAGAAAGAGGAAGGTGAGGGACATCCGGCGGAACTTCTGGCAGCACCGGAACAATACTGTAAATGAAACGTTGTCGATATAGACAATGGGTCAGGAGAGCCCATTGGTCGGGAATCTTGGGATAGGACCTGATCAAATTGGGTTTCCAGTACAGATCGGGTAGTGACACATCACTTCACACACAAGTGGAAAAGGGCGAGTCTGTTGCATTAGCCCCGCCTACCCTCTCTGCCGGACCAGCTGCTGCTGGGTGATAGAAAACGTGTCACTGCGCCGCTTGTGATTTTTCCCAGGTATGTCGCCACCAGTTCGTAATACTGCAAATGCAACTTTCATCAGTGGGCCGTAGGATCAGTCGCCGTTGTGTTACCTCATTCGCCGATAGATAGTGACTTAACAGACATTTATCTAAATGAAAATCTTCGAGATGTTAATGTCCGCTGTCAAAAAGGCTGATTATTTGGATACCCTTTGGTTAGGAACTGTGTTTTACATTTACTCCATTAAGTCATTTACACATTCCACGTGCCTGAAGACTACGGGAAGCTACGATACCCATTAGCAGCAGCTGTGAGTTGAAAACGTGAAAGGCGGAGCAGTATAGCCTGTATGTCCCTTACGGTCTACCGTATTTCAAGATGGTGCATGGCTATGGAGCGTCTACCCCAGTTCATGTAAGCGCAAATGTAAAATTTCAAGCCAATAGAAATACTTGAAATTGATTGTGGTGGTCAATATTCATAAAAAAGACAAGTTTGTGAAGGGCAATACAGATTTTGATAATAAACAACTACAAACGTTACACACTGGGGCTTTAAATCAACAAGTATTTGTAAAATTCCACAATATGCCTATACTATGTTTGGTGAATGTCTTGTCTTTGTCAATGAGAGCACACTCCTCACATGATAGCGGGAACATAATAGCCTCTCTCTATTTGCTGGCTATTTTGTCTGTTACATGTAGCACAGATCGATAATAATACAGCCACCTCAGCTCACATGGCAAAGTATTATGAAGTTCACCAGCAGGTGGTGCTGTGACACCACAGACAATTGCTTCCCTACACATACATTACATTACAGCTTACAAAGACAGCCAAACGTCACCAGAGCTTGTTGCATTTGGACTTGAACAGTCGTTAACTAAAGAGTGATCACCTTCTTGTCTTTTCTTATCTTTACAGAGGCCAGATTCAAAAAACTTGAGAAGCGATGAGGGTGAGAAAAGACAGACTTAAAAATGATGGTGCCTTCTCACCTTCTGTAACCCTGCCTCGCCGCCTTCTCTCCCTGCTAGTGGAGCCAAGAGCTGCGGGGAGGATGTGAACCACGACTGAAACAACAAGCGGTCCTAGCCACTTTGACACATAGAAAGGACCCAGGAGGAAGCAGCTGAAGGCACATGAATTAGTACTGCAGTGCTTGGCTTAGATTTAACTCCAGTATCCCTGATTTTGGCAGCAATTGTGCAGCCAAGATGAACGAGCGTGTGTGGTGTGCACTCACATTCTTTTGCAGATGCACTTTATGTTGAAAAAGATCTGCCGAATTACTAGCATATCTTAATTGAGTGGTGGAATCAGAATATACTAATTCACTACTAGACACAAAGAAACATAACCGATTGGTAGAGACTTGTGATGGGATATAACAATTCTTTTGTCATATGTCAATATTTACATAATGAAGCATGCTCATAGATGTGTTTTTAATCCAGCCAGTTCCAGCCTTCTTAGTCTGAGCATTTCAGGCAACCATCCTCTTGACAGATACGATTCCCACTTAGTAGCCTGCCACGTACTTTGGGATTCTTTGTTTTTACACATTTAGTTGTCTGGGCAGTGTAAATAGTAGAACAAACTGGGTAACTTAGAGTCTGCTACAAAAAAAAAACGGTTTCTGTGTAGAGAGCAGCTGGAAATCACACACTCTGTAGAGTAAGTTAAAAGTTTGCAGTGTCAAATGAAAGATACTTGATATGGGTGAATTATTGTATTATGTCTATCTGGAAATGTTGCAATGGAAAACTGGAGTTTTTTAAACAAATAAAGCCATGATGTGCATATTATTGAGTGGCTGTTTCATTAAAACGAACATTCTACTGACAGCAGATGGCAGAGCTGCACCACGAGAGGGACTTCAGTTAATGCAGCGTATCAAATATTGGGAAGCTCTGGAAAACTGATCCACCACTGACTGGAGATTTGACTTTCAGCATTTTCAGAAAAAGGAAAACTCTGGAAATTAGACCAAAGGAGGAAAACATAACATATATGCTGCATTCTATTTGTCTTGTAATCTCGATTTGCAGCTCGAGAGTGACGTCACACCCGTGTTGAAAAACAAATAACCGCGCATTGTTGCGTTCTGTTTGGCACACAATACCACGAGTTGGAGAAAAGTGTCTAACCAGGTCATCACATTTTGTAACATTTAGGATTCTATTCACCCAGTTATTGACATATTACACAAATATATTTCACAGTTTGATACCTGAACATTCCGTTTTGATTAACGTTAACGTTAGGCTACTGCTCTGCTTTCTGCTCAAGACTCGGCTTAGCCATTGTTGTCATAGCACAGCAACATGGAGCGTCTCTAGCCAATTCCATCTGCACAAGCTACAAAATAACTAATTAGGCGGTATTTAACTCATAAGACTAGCGACATGCCTATAGGTGTGGTTAAGTGCTTAAAATTGTAGAAAACCACAATGTTTACTTTTGTGTGATGCTCGAAGTAGCCATCTTTGAAACTGAACTCGGGAGTTCAGACAACTTGATGAGTCGTATACAGTATACGACCTCGGGGGCGTTCTTTTTGCAACTTCCAGTTCGTAAATCCTGAAAACGACTCGCAGATCGACTTCGGTGGACAAATAGAACGCAGCAATAGTTGACAATTCAAAAGAAATGGCTGACTAAAGATGTGTGTGATGCCCTCTGCCTCCTTTTGTTTCCTCCTTTACATTAACTGTCCCAGAGAAGAACCCAGAGCTCTTTTTGCCATGGGCAACAGATAATCTAAACTGACAGGATCTCCCTCTTGAGTGTGTGGGTTTGTGTGTGTCGGGTCATGCACATGTATGCATGTGTGTATATGTTTGTGCAAGACCAAATCTAAAACATGTCTCTGTCATTAGTCCAGTTGAGGCCCCGGCACAGAGAGAGCTCATTATTCATACTGTAACATTATTTACTGTTGCACTGTGATCCTTCCATCTCTCCCTTTCCCTGCATTTTTTCCAGAGCCCTGGGGCATACATTTAGCTCTCCTCCCAAAGGCTCTCAAATCAGGTCTATTAAATGATTTTGGGGTAGTTTTCTGAAAGCTAAATGTGAGTGCCAGGAGGCAGTCAAGCATAGAAGAGAAGGCAACAAAGTAATCATAGGTAAAAAGGTTTTTATGTTAAGCGTGAGGAGTACCACAAAACTAGACCATACTGTAGCAATAAAGTTTGGGTGTGGAAACGCACCATATTCTGCACAAAATGTGAATGTGGGGTTTTCAGACCGGGTGGATGCAAACTACAGATTTAAGGTCAGGCCTATACTCTAGGTAGAAATCAACCAATTATCCAATTGTTAAGAAGAAATGTCACTATCAGGATGTCATCACATTTTTACATCCCACTATCTACTCTCCATCTTAAAGAAATCATATTTTCTAAAGAAAGTGCTGTTATTCTAGGGTGTTGCCTATACAGAAAAGGAAGCAATGAAACAAAAGGAATATGTGTCAAAAATGACGTAGCCACTTGGGTTGATTAGGAATCTTTACAGGAATGATCGTCATTGCAACTGTGTTCCTTTATCTTATATCCCATGTTTTTTTTTCCAGTGGAGACCTAATAAGTAAAGTGTTCCCACGTGCCACTGTGTATGCATGTGGAGAGTTAACGCAGAAGCATCATCCAACAGCCACACACGTTGAGAACAAGTGAGCAAATTATTTCATGGTATTGATAACGGAAAATGTGTTCCACTGGCTGTGTTATCTTTGTGTGTGTGAAATCATAATGTGTGTGTGTGTGTGTGTGTGTGTGTGTGTGTGTGTGTGTGTGTGTGTGTGTGTGTTGTTTCAAATGCAGTTTGTATTGTATCAATGCAGTTTGTCTAGTTTGATGCAGCATGAGCAGTGCGACTTAGTAATGAATGGAACCTGGTGATGAGTATAGGCTACATGCGGTAAAGCTATAGTGCATAGTTTCTGCCGCCCCCATGAGGAATTCTAAGTAATGACAACAAAACGCATCCACATGATACAAGCCTTCCGTGACCGCGCCCCCCTGCAGTTGCTAGTAGCCAAGGAGGACACGGAGGATTAAAAAACACGATGGACTCTTCAGAAGAGGTCATTATTTTCACTTGAGTTTCTGCGTGCGAAACTGGACGCCACAATCTTCTGAACATAGTCAGACTGAGAAATCCAGAGAGAGTTGTGTGGAGCTGATAGTCTTAATTAGCTTTGTAGCAACTCATTTGGCAACGGCTTGAATGTAACAAACTTTCATTAATATCAAAAAGTTACGCATAAAAGATTTTAGTAAGCATTAAAGAAAATAGTTTGACTTTTTGGGAAATATGCTTATTTCTTTTATTGTCGAGAGTTAGATGAGAATTTTGACACCACTCATATCTCGCTGTGCAATGAGATTACAGCTAGCAGCATCTGCCATCCTCAGTCATGTAACATTATTATGTTTGACCCTCTATATAAGTTCAGAATGAAGACTTTTCAGCTGCACTCAGTGACCAACAAGCCATTTCAGTAGGAGATTCCGTAATAACAAGAAAACATATGATTTCCGTCTGTTCCTCAGAAAAGGCATCTCTCTTCTTACTCCCTTTTTCTTATATTCCTGATCCCTATCCACAATGTAAATGCTGATTCCCAGGGTTGAAATACACCTACAAACAGCAGGGGACTTTGTGCAGACAATGGCTCTTCTGTAAATATGCTCTAAAAATGATCCTGCAAACCTCATCCACTTCATCTACTGTACACATACCGAGAGAAGAGGCTGAGACAATGCATACATATATCTTAACACATGTCACATACAATGCCAGGTTATATATCAGTTACATAGGAATAATTCTGATTGAATTACATATACTGTGGCTTCAATTTTATATATATATATATATATATATATATATATATATATATATATATATATATATATATATATAATTTAAAATACAGATTACACAAAATGGACCAAATAGGCCTAATTCAACAAAGAAATTATTCCAATTCAGATCTTTTGAAATCATACAGCCTCAATTTGATTTGGCCTCAGGAGATTCCCAGAAATGTGACTGAGAAAGCATCAAACACATGTCCGTCATCAGCTTCAGTTAGAGTGGAGACTGGGCCAGTTAACAATAACAGGGCAGCATGCCACACCGCAGTGTTGTGTAAGCAAGCACGAAGTTTGGGGAAATTTCTGTGTTCGTGAATGAGAGCGGACAAGGACACTCAAAAAGTCATTTTGGAAACCACATTTGTTCTGTGTTTTCGGCCTTGCTCAAAGTTTGCATTTCACTTAATTGGGCAATGTCAACACATCTAGTAGTATTGTGAAATCACTCTTTATCGTATTGTCTTTCACTCTCTTTCACACACTCAGACAGACCATGATGGGATAAACAGCCCTCCATAATTGCACATTTTAATACCCTCCTATGTCCCTGTAAAGCAGTGACACTATAAAGACAGCCAAATGGCCTGAGATAAATGGCAAAGAGCTTCATGTTTACATCCATTTCAAAGCAGCCAATAGCTCTGGGAGGTATTTCAGTGGAAATAAAAACCACATGTGAGATCTGAGGGACTGAGTCAAACTTCAAATACCCTTCTACGAGAAGGGCATGACAAGCCACATGAGGTCAACGTTTGGCACCACAATCATTCACTTCACTCTGCTGCTCACACCTTCATCATACACATGTGCACATGTGAGGATGCAAGAACACGTCCACACACAACCCACATGTCACATCTGACCTCTTTGAAACTCAAGCCCAAAAGCCAGCGTCTGGCAGGTATGTAGTCTTTGGAACACTTTGACCAACACAAGATGAATGCAATGCATTTTGATCACGCCGTCACTCCATTATTACAAATCTAAAATTAGACCAGATGGGATTGCGGCACAAAACAATATACTGTAGGTGTAACGCTATTTTGGATGTGAGACAGAGCCCAGCTGTTTCTCAGCAGGTATGGAGAGTCATGGTATCAGACTCTTCTGACTCCGGCCTCAGTTCAAGCTCTGCTCCTGGGGTTGGAAAATGAACTGAGGATCCTTTCTCTGCAGGAAGTTGTAACCAGTGACACCTGAGAACTGTCCTCTGTAATCCTTGTTAAAATGGGATATTAGTTTAGTCCTGCTGTGTCTCCCTGTGTGCTGCTGTTGTCTGTGTTCCCATTTTGACTTTCTGTGAGGAGTCTTGCTTTCATGTGCAGCGTGTCCACCACCATCACCAAGTGGACTCAGCATCTCTTAGGACCCCCCCCATTATACCCACACTCAGACTCTTTGGCCCCATCAGTCTGTCCCTGCATGTGTGTCCTGTAAGGACATTTCATACACTAAACACTTCAAACTTCAAAGGTGCCGTGGCCATGTTAGCTCAGTTGGTAGAGCAGGAGCTCATATATAGAGGTTTATTCCTCGGCGCAGAAGGTCCAAGGTTCGAGTCCGACCTGCATGTCTTCCCCCTCTCTCTCCCCTTTCATATCTAGCTGTCCTATCCAGGTGGAAATGCCCACAAAAAATAATCTTTAAACAATAAACTTCAAAAGGTGCTGCTTATAGTGATGAACCCACAGATAACTGAAACCCATCTCAGTTCATCCCTCAGCTCTACGGGGTGTTTTATTGTCTTTCAGCTCATATTTTGGGTTTTTACGACCCACACCTTTACTGTTTTGGTTCACATTGTTTCCAGACACAACCGGAACCTTTTTTTAGCAAAGAAAAAGCTCTGATAAACCCACTGTACCACACATAGTGGAGCATTTAGTTGTTAAACAGGCAGATTTTTGCCTCAGGAGTTGGTGGAGACCAAACCAGAGCTAAAAATGAGAGTAAATGTTGGAGTTACATTACAGTAACTAAGTCACCAGAAACACAACCCCAAATGAAAGTTACCAGGTGTTTAAATAGGCACCTGTTTGCTTTCACATTTGCCATAACAACTATTTAAAGGGATACTTCACCGCTGGAAAGCTGAATATATCTTTAAATTGGGTCACTTATGTAGCAGAAATGTGAAAAAAAAAATTTAATTGGTGCCTTCTAGGCCAAGAAAAGCCAGAAAATGTGTTTTTGGCTCATATGGATGAAAGACACCAAATCCCAGAATGCACTTCGCTTCGCTGCTTTGAGTCCACTCCCAAGCCACGCCTACCGCTTGACAGACAGACAGTGAGGCATTCGACTCAACTCAATGTGTTTTATTGTTATTTCAACCATATACACAAAACAACGTTTCATCATGGCTCAAGTGGTGTTACACATTTAAAATATATAAAAACTACATTATATAATAACGACATACGAAACAGGCTACATTTAGTGCACACACACATTATAGGCTCCGTAAAGTTCAGCTAACGCATACTAGCATTAGGCTTGGTGGGCTGTAAACACCGAGTATAAACACAGCCGTGAATTAGCGTGGGATGTCGAATGGTCGCCATGTAACAGTCACAAACTCCAGCGGTTAGCAGTTAGTTGGATACAAATCACCCCATTTCTGCACCAGTCCGTGTTAACACAGCTCACCTTCATACAGAGCATCTCTAGCTCGGATCGTCGGAAGGCTAGCAGTCCTGGTAGCTGGACAGTCCGGTTCACTGTTGTTCAGCCATGTTTCCCACGAAAGCAAAAAACACAGCAGTCTCTGAACTCGCGTTGGGAGCATCGTTGAAGTTGGATGTAGTCCAGTTTGTTGTTTAATGAACGGACACTTGCAAGCAGGATTGATGGGACAGGTGGCCGGCTAGCGTTAGCTCGCTCTGGAGGTGCCTTTCCCCCGGCTAGCGTTAGCTTCCCACCTAGCCGACGTGGATGTCCCCTACCCGGCTCGGGGTACGACAAGTCCGCCGGTCCCCGTGCTGGTCTCCGTGGCAGGCGAAGCTCTCGTAGTGGGCCGATTATTCCGTCTGTAATAACGTTCCCTGCATATTCTCCGATCTGTACCGATGTATCCCGGTGGTACACGTGCGGTAGTTTGAATGCACATAATTGTTGTAAAAGGTTGCTTCTGAGAAGTTCTCTTAATACATCCATGAGAGAGAGCCATAGACAGTAAAAGAAGCTCGGATTGTCGGAGGGCTAGCAGTCCTGGTAGCTGGACAGTCCGGTTCACTGTTGAGCAAAAAACACAGTCTCTGAACTCGCGTTGGGAGCATCGTTTAAGTTGGATGTAGTCCAGTTTGTTGTTAAATGAACGGACACTTGCAAGCAGGATTGATGGGACAGGTGGCCGGCTAGCGTTAGCTCGCTCTGGATGTGCCTTTTCCCCGGCTAGCGTTAGCTTCCCACCTAGCCGACGAGGATGTCCCCTACCCGGCTCGGGGTACGACGAGTCCGCTGGAGTCCGCTGGTCTCCGTGCTGGTCTCCGTGCTGGTCTCCGTGCTGGTCTTCGTGCTGGTCTCCGTGGCAGGCGAAGCTCTCTTAGTGGGCCGATTATTCCGTCTGTAATAACGTTTCCTGCATATTCTCTGCTCTGTAGCGATGTATCCCGGTGGTACACGTGCGGTAGTTTGAATGCACATAATTGTTGTAAAAGTTTGCTGCTGAGAAGATAGAGCAGAGCCCTGTTTAGCGAGGATTCAAGATGGCTGACATTTCGTTTTTTTTCGGCCGAGATCGGCTCGCTTTGGGCGATGGGCGGGTTTAAAACATGCAGAAGTAGGTCCTACTACTGGTTGTAGTCGGTTGTAGTCTTTTGCTCTGGCCAAAAAATCTTCCGATGACGCAAAAATCGTCATTTTACGTCATCGGAAGATTTTTTCCGGACCCCCCAATGCAGATATCTCCTGTCTCAGGGGGATATGAGGGAGGGACGCACGGTCATTCAGAAATACTACCGGGTTTCTACTGATACAAAGCTGAATGCTTAATCGGTGAAGTATCCCTTTAAGGTAATAATATGTCAATGTTGTGTTTATAGCTTTCTCCCCAGCCTTAAGTGGCCAAACAAATAGTACTAGTATTGCTGCTTTAAAAGTCTTTGTATAAGAAGTGATTCCTCTTCTTCTTTTTGTAGCAAGACGGTAACACTGAGTTTAATTTCCTTTTGCTAAGAATGCCAAGAAATCAAACATTTTTATATATAGCACAGCAGCCATTACGTCATTATTTTGATTGAGACATTTAAGACCACCATGTTTGAGTAATAAAGGGGATTTCTGGGGTGCCGGTGGCCTTTTTCACAGGACACATCATGTTTATCAGGAATAAAATGTCAGTAGTTCATAGTTAGCTCGCAATTTAGAATTTTCTCCGAAAGGGCTTTTGTGTGATGCATGGTGTGTGTGTGTGTGTGTGTGTGTATGTGTGTGCATGCTTGTGTTTTCCTTTCAGTATGTGTGCATTAGCTCATCCAGTATGTGTGCATTAGCTCATCCAAATGAGTAATAACTGTCCAAAAGCCATTAAAGGACAGAGTTGACTCATCTTGGTATGAAGGCCCCAAAGGCTGTTCCAAAATGAGATAAACATTCAGTACCAGAAAATCTGTCAAACATCATAACACCATCTTAGCTTGGTTCTCAGTAATGAGATGTACAAAGACACTATTTCTGTCCAGCACCGGCACACATTTAAATGATGCGCTTCTGTCTGTAACATTTAGCAAGATTTACCGATTAGGCAAATAGTGACCCTACAACAACCTCTGCAAAACTGTTTATTTCTTTGATCTCCACTGCACTGTGTTCGAGTTCCATTTCTCCATGGATAACAAATAGCATGCATACTGTAGTTTGAACTGATAAATCCTGACTGTAGAAAGGCCAAGCCTCAATGGCAGAAAACTAAAGCTGTACACAGATATTTCTGTCAGATCTACCTCCTATTCTGAATAAAAAATAAAAAATATTACTTTTGATTAATTCCAATCATGCTTACTCAAACTGCACTCAAAAGAGACACTTCATGCATGAACTCTGATGACTGCTGCATTCTGCTTCTGCTTGATATTGTGCTGCTTTATATATAAAGTGTGTATATATATATATATATATCAGTCCCTCCAGAAAAACGCGGAGTTTTTTTGTGATTGTTGCGGGCAAAAATCCTTGATTATGCGGCACGTTTTCTTAAAAAATGCGATGGAATATGCGGGATATTTATGCCATTTTATGCGATGAAAATGCGGGAACTTGCAAAAATTGCGGGAACATGCGGGAACTTGCAAAAACTGCGGTTTGATGAAAAAGAGAAAAAAAGTGATTCCCCCAACACCGTGTTCTCAGGTTCTCAGCATGGTGAAATTACGTCACTTCATAACGTTCCCATGGCAACAGGGGAAAATGGCTGCTCTTGTGTGAAGGAAACGCAACATTTTTCAACTTTCTGCTGAGATAGATGTGACTTTTTTGCAACGAAAATGCGGGGATTATGAAATCATGCAAGCCCCGCATATTTTGCGCAGAAATCGGCAATTTATGTGGCGAAAGTGCGGCGTATTTGAAAAAATGCGGCCTCCGCATAAATATGCGGACTTTGGCTGATTATGCATTGAATTCTGCGATCGCATAATCGCGTTTTTCTGGAGGGACTGATATATATATGTAGGGCTGTCAACGTTAAGGCGTTAACGCATGTGATTAATCTAAAAAAAATTACCTGCTATTCTTTTTTTTTTTACTCAAAGTAATCACTTTATCAAGTATCCCCAACTTCTTCCCATTATCGCAGCACAGATGGTCCCACTTCAGTCGTATCAGTGGCAGTTAGTAGTAGACCTGGCAAACCCAGTTCCTTTTAAGGATTCGGGTTATTCTGAGTCACTCACTAAACTGAACCGGGTTGTGTGAGTCACTTGAATCACTTGAGTCAGTATTGTTAAATCGACAAGGAAACTCAGTCCTACTGCGCACACCCACTCGCCATCTCATGCAGCTGCTCACAGGAGAGCCATTTAGTCACGGAAAAGAAAGCATTTTGAGCCAGACTGTTTATTGTCTTAACTTAGTGTAGCCTAAGCAATAAATAGGCTTTCAATGTAGACATAGAAACAGGAACGGATAAATGGCCGTAGTGAATACATTATTATTAATTTCTTTTAAATCGACTGTCTGCTCGACCTAATTGCGTTTGAACAGATTACATTTATACACCAATCCTACAGTAGGCCTAGCTAGGCTACGTGCAGAACATTGCATGTTATTTCAGAAGGGAAAGAATGGCTTTTGTTGTTGATTTGCTTCACCCTCAACTCGAGGAGAGACTTCACTTACTCGTCTGCACTCTGCAACAGTGATCCACTCATAGCTGATTCGCGGGACTCCCGGAGAACTCAACCCACGAGTCATCGACTTGTGTGTGGCGCTGTTATCATTTTAGATTGAATTGAAGTAGGACTCAACTGATCCGAGTTTATGATACTAGAGACTCGCGAATCGTGAGTCAATTTAAAGATTTGGGTTAAAGATCCGAGTGAATCACGACTCAGACAGGTTTAGTTAGTAGATGTGTTTAGCCGCTACAGAGCTCTGCGACCTCGGCTACAGTGCTCCGCATGGTGCTCTGTCGTAAACTCCGCTCCCTTGCTTGAAAGAAGAAGATGGCCCTCCTACTGATGGGATCAGTCAGAGTCTGATGGATGAGGAGGTACTGTCCACAGATAAACCTCTAGACAGGTACAAGGCAGGGACCTGTGTCAGCATACAGCACTACAGTGGTGGTTGCCACAAGCAGGCGCATATTTTAAAGAAAACAAATCTGGATCCATCAATTCCCGCAAACTATAGGCCAATCTCTAAGATGCCTTTCATTTCCAAAATTCTAGAAAAAGTTGTGGCGAAGCAGCTCTCTGCTGTTTTGGCCACACACAACATACTAGACAAATTTCAATCGGGCTTCCGTCAGAAACACTCTACAGAAACCGCTCTTCTTAGAGTATCCAATGACTTAATGAGGTCTTCTGATGCTGGTAAATGTTCTGTTCTGGTGTTGTTGGACCTTAGCGCAGCTTTCGATACTGTGGACCACACCATCTTGCTTGACAGACTTAAACACTGGGTTGGTATCTCTGGAAGCGCCCTGGACTGGTTCACCGCTTATCTTTCAGATAGAAGCTATTCTATATACATTGTAATAAACGGACATTTCAACCTCTCCATTTTCAAAAATAACATTGTGCACAGCTGTCAGTTTTCAGAAAAGTGTTTGTTTACACGTACCTGTGTATATATGCCGCAAAGAGCACGACAAACCTGTAGGTGGCAGTGTAACGAGAAGCTCAAGCCCACGTTAGCCAATCAGAATCCCGAAAATAGCAACAACAGCAACAAATCACTTCCTCTTTCTTCTCTTACTCACTTCCTCGGCTGCCTAAACCCTTTGTCTCAGATTACATGCAAACGTGCAAATGAAGTTTTCCAAAATCTCCACTCTGGCCGGAGTTTTCAGAAAGAATCGTTTTCAGAGGCGAATTCTCTGTTTGCGTGTAAACGAAGGGTACAAACGAAGGAAAATATCTCAGTTTTTCAAAATAACCATGTACGTGTAATGTGAAAACCGAGACAACTGAGGACATGGGAATGTTCTGCTCTCTGTTACCAGTGAGTGCATGTGAGCAGTGTGAGAGAAATTCAACAGAACATTGAATTAGACATGCTTTTATTTCCCTCAGCGTATGGACAAAATTATCAGGGTAGAGTGGAACAAAGCCAAGGGACAAACTGTACAAAAATACTGTACAGAGACCTGAGGAGAGTCTTTTTAAAATATGCATCTTAGATTGAATAATTAAATCAATTGAGCGCCTCAGTCCACTGAAAGTTTTGCCTTTTTCTTTGTTTAAAGGATGTGGATCAAACCATCTGGAGCTGCTGTGATCTCTCTCTTTCTCAACTGGTCCCACTCTGTGTGAATGAGCTTTGGCCAGTTGTCCAAACTAAGCGCACCAGCAGAGCTGAGTCGAGGGCAGCGGGCTGCAATAATATTTTCCATAATTACCAAGAAAACATAAACATAACTGCACCTGGCTCAGCTGGGCTACCTGCTCAGTTCTGGGGTGTGTGTGTGTTAGTCTGTAGTTTTTAGCTGGTGGTGCTACAGTAACTCTGAGCTCAGGTCATGATGGGGTCAGGCTAAACATATCAGGTGGTTCTTTTGTCTCTTTTGGGCTCCAACACCAACTTTCTCAATGTATTTTTTTTTTAATGATTTGGAAACGCCTTTCCTATTGAATGGTCAACATAATGAACCAGTGGGTGTACATGAGTCATTGTCATTCCAACTGTGAGCCAGCATTTGACTCATTCTCACTTTGAATCCAGATGAGGTGGTGAGATGGGGATTCAAATGTTAGAATTTCAATGTAGTTATCAATACACATAATATCTGTGGCTCGGAGGTAGAGTGGTTTGGCTCTTAACCACAAGATTGGCAGTTCAATCCCAGGCTCCTCCAGCCAATGTAGCCACATGTCAAAGCAAAATGCTGACCCCAAGTTGCTCCCCAGATGCTGCATGTGTAGCTGCTCCTAATACTTAGGATGTTTTTTTTTTTCTAAACCTTAGGGGTTATGGATTATTACAGGCAGTGGTGGTTGGAGAAGCGACCTTGTGACTGGGAGGTCATCAGTTCAATCCCCAGACCAACAGGATAAATCTGGGTGGGGAAAAGTAAAAGAACAGCACTTATCCCTTCCTCATAACCACCACTGAGGTGCCCCTGAGCACAACATGATATCATGACTTCGCGTAAACATACACGCCACTTTATCTGCGTGTTATCTGTACGCATTTTGAGCTATCCGCATGTATGTCTATGCTGTGGACAGCGGATGGCTGTCTGCAACGTCACAGCGTAAACATGCACGCCACATGGCACTTTCTAAAGCCACGTGGCGTGTTATCGCGAGGCTACGTGTTATTGCGAGGCTACAGTTGGGTTTAGGAAACGTCACATGTAGGTTGGGTTTAGGAAAAGAAGAGACGGTTGGGTTTAGGAAAAGAAGAGACGGTTGGGTTTAGGAAAAGAAGAGACGGTTGGGTTTAGGAAAAGAAGAAACTGTTGGGATTAGGAAAAGAAGAAACGGTTGGGATTAGGAAAAGAAGAAACGGTTGGGATTAGGAAAAGAAGAAACGGTTGGGTTTAGGAAAAGAAGAACAGGGTTGGGTTTAGGAAAACAACAAACGTGGAAAGGAAACATCACACAAAGTCACATGCGGGACGCAATCCCCGCTCTCCTGGGTGAAAGTCCTACGAGGATTTTCACCCTTTCGTACTACTCGCTACAGCGTCAATTCACACACAATCGCAAGGTAATGTAAGTCAATGGAGGCCAAACGGCGTTGATAAACACGCTAAAAAACGAGTATGCGTCTTGATAACACGCCAATAATGGCATACGAATTGTCGTGTCATACATACGCCAGTTCATGAGATCAGTCTGCTGAGCAAGGCCCTAACCCAAGCGGCTCCAGTGGAGCTGCTCAGTGGCCAGCAGATCAGACTGTGGTTGTACTGGGCAGCTTCCTCCGCCGTACCACACCGGGAGTGTCTCAGAAGCTGAGCGTCTTGCTGTCCGACTCGCAGGTTATATTGTCTCTACAAATACTTTACAGAACAATCGCGTGTTTGTTTAGGTAGTATCTACCTTTCACTCCAAGGACTCCTGCAATTAAACTCCATGCCTTCTCTTTCTGGTGTTGTCCTTAAAAAAAACAAAAAAACTGTAATGTCTATTATGTTTTTTCAACCTCCAAGATGAATCTCTCTCAGTGAACCTTCCCTGAATAAATAAAGGGTAAAAAAAAGCATTACAATTTCACTACATTGTACTGTCAATTGTACCTGACACATTAAGAATAAAGTTTAGATGTTTTACATTGATAAATGTGCCAAAGGTTGGGTAAACATTCCTATGGAAGCCAGGTATTAATAAGTCATACATCTACTGAGCACTCTGACAGGTGACACCATTCTTTAACCCTGAGTCCTACCCCCCACAAGCAAAGAGCAGATACCCAGCTGCTGCACCACACCTTATATCTGCATTGTCTCTGTTTGGGCTAAGCTACAAGCCCAACTGGCTTGATAGACAGTTTCTTCTAAATACCATGGCATGCTCAGTTGTCCAGCCATCCTCTGTGCTTATCTGGCCCTCACAGAGGTAACATTAAAGGCCCCATGGCAGGAAAATTTCACTTTATGAGGTTTTTTAACATTAATATGAGTTCACCTAGCCTGCCTATGGTCTATGAATTTAGGGAAAGAGACTTCAGATACAGTATTAGGGGACCACAAAGGTCTATATAAAAGAGACTTCAGATACAGTATTAGAGGACCACTAAGGTCTATATAAAAGAGACTTCAGATACAGTATTAGGGGACCA
Source organism: Gymnocephalus cernua (assembly GCA_023631565.1). Classification (NCBI taxonomy): domain Eukaryota; kingdom Metazoa; phylum Chordata; class Actinopteri; order Perciformes; family Percidae; genus Gymnocephalus; species Gymnocephalus cernua. The sequence continues at coordinate 6,434,581 of CM042432.1, forward strand.
CTAAGGCCTATATAAAAGAGACTTCAGATACAGTATTAGGGGACCACTAAGGTCTATATAAAAGAGACTTCAGATACAGTATTAGGGGACCACTGAGGTCTATATAAAAGAGACTTCAGATACAGTATTAGGGGACCACTAAGGCCTATATAAAAGAGACTTCAGATACAGTATTAGGGGACCACTGAGGTCTATATAAAAGAGACTTCAGATACAGTATTAGGGGACCACTAAGGCCTATATAAAAGAGACTTCAGATACAGTACTAGGGGACCACTGAGGTCTATATAAAAGAGACTTCAGATACAGTATTAGGGGACCACTAAGGCCTATATAAAAGAGACTTCAGATACAGTATTAGGGGACCACGAAGGTCTATATAAAAAAGACTTCAGATACAGTATTAGGGGACCACTGAGGTCTATATAAAAGAGACTTCAGATACAGTATTAGGGGACCACTAAGGCCTATATAAAAGAGACTTCAGATACAGTATTAGGGGACCACTAATGCCTATATAAAAGCATCCAAAAAGCAGCATGTCATGGGACCTTTAAGTAAATGTTCATGCTTCTTGCGTTATATTATTAGTGTAACCCAGTAACCTTCCTATTTAGTAAGAAATCGTGAAAACCTATGATGGCGCATTTGTGTTTTGCCCACATTAAATAAGAAGATAACTTATCTTTGAGTGACGTAGTTTTTAGTTTTCTCTGATCCTGTCACTGCCATGGACTTGATACACTGTCTAAGATTTGGCGCTTTGCTGGCCACTTTTCAATATATCTTTCATGATTCAAACAATGCTTGGCTTAGGGAGGTCTGCAAATTACAACAGCGAAAAAAGATACAACAAAAATATTGATTAATTTAATGATTAAATAACGTAGTGTCTCCAAACATACCTCAATTATAACTTGTCTCCTGCTAGTTGTACTACAGCACTTGTTGTATCTCTTTTCGGTGTTGTAATTTGTAGACGTCCCTAAGCACCGGCAGCAGTAGCAGCAGAGAGTAGAAGCCAGCAGGCAAGTGTTATTTAAATAAACTCCTGGTGTACTTTCAAACTTTCTAATCCATCGATTTATGAGTACATAACCTATTTGTACTACTGTAGAAGTTTGGTATCATTTCGGGCATTATTAGTGGGGTAATTTACGAAATACACCCTAGGATCTGTTAGCGCCTGCAGTAAGCTAATCAGCTGATAGCGCTAACACTAAGAAAGTGGATCACATCACTCCAGTTCTGAAGTCTTTACACTGGCTTCCTGTGCCTCAAAGAATTGATTTCAAAATACTTTTGTTGGTTTATAAATCACTGAACGGTTTAGGTCCAAAATACATTTCTGATCTGCTACTACACTATGAATCACCCAGACCTCTCAGGTCGTCTGGTCAGGTCTGCTTTATGTCCCCAGAGTCAGAACTAAACAGGGGGAAGCAGCGTTCAGTTTTTAGGCTCCACATGGAACAAACTCCCAGAAAACTGCAGGTCTGCTGCAACTCTATCAAGGCTGAAGACCTTTTTTTTATGTTGCCTTTCATTAAATAATTGTTAATTTCTTATACTGAAGTTGCATTGTTGAAACTGCATGAAAATCTATATAAGCATATAAGGAGAACTGAAAAGTAAGAGCGGTGGGACCGGCCCGTTCTGGGAACGGCAAGGATTGTGGGTGGATTATGTGTATAGAGCAACGGCTTATACATTGTCCCGCACTAGCAGCCTAAAATCTCGTATTTTATCTGCTTTTATATTTGTAACTGTTTTTAACTGCTCTTTAATGTTTAATTTCTTATACTGCACTGTAACTTTTATTCTCGTATTTTAATCGTTTTTCATATAAAGCACTTTGAATTGCCCTGTTGCTGAAATGTGCTATACAAATAAAGCTGCCTTGCCTTGCCTTAACTGGATATGTCAAAGACATTGCTTTGATATTACTAAGCAACCTGTAATTGTGAGTTTTAGTCCCAACATTTGAATCTTTCTCCTTTATCATTTAAAAAATCTGTGAAAAATATTTGACAGGATCAATAGCCAAACATGGGTCTCGTTTTTTCCTTTTCTTCCTTTCTCCACAGTTTATTTTCTCTCCTAAGTTGATCGTTCCTTTCTTCTGCCAAGCCCCTGGGTTTCCTTTGCATGTCCTTGTTTATTTAAGACTCTTAAATGAATCATTGTTGTTGTTTTTAACATGTGCTAAATGAATCAAATCAAACTAGAGCCCGACTGCTAAAGGATTTTTAAGGCTGATATCGATACAAATATTTGGTGATTTAAAAATCCGATATTCCGATATATATCGGCCAATGTATATTTAAAAAAAAAAAGTGTAACAAAACATAAACAGATTTCCCTATCATTAGTTATTTGTAGTTTATAGCAGTTTAAAAATGAACTTGTTTTTTTTATTGTAACAACAGAACAGAGGAACTATATTAGGAAAAAGGAAATATATTAAAGGCGCGCTTGTTCCATGGTGGAGTGCTATTATGATGGCGGTTTTGCCTGGCGCACGCCAGCAGGAGCTGTCCGGGATGCGGCAAAGTAATAAATGCCCGTCTTGAACGGGTGGCGATGTTGCTGCGGCCTCTAAGGGCATCTCCTCAAGTCTGGAGAGGATTTCTGCAGCCATGGAGCGTCGGCCTCCAAACGCACCACCTGCTCCTGTTGTGCCCCTTCCTGCTCCCCCCCCACTCCATCTCCGTCCACCCGCTCCACCAGGAGCACATCGTGCATTGCCACTCCCGGACCCTCAAGTGTCCAATCCCGCCATAGTTCAACATCAGCGTAGTTTATCAGCAAAGTGTATGCGCGTTGTGCACACGCTATGGCCAAGCATGTACCCCTAAAATAGCATCTGAATAACGCACCACTGACTTTAGACTAGCACCACTGACTTTAGACTAGCGCCACTGACTTTAGACTAGCGCCACTGACTTTAGACTAGCGCCACTGACTTTAGACTAGCGCCACTGGCTTTAGACTAGCGCCACTGGCTTTAGACTAGCGCCACTGCCTTTAGACTAGCGCCACTGACTTTAGACTAGCGCTACTGGCTTTAGACTAGCGCCACTGACTTTAGACTAGCGCCACTGACTTTAGACTAGCGCCACTGACTTTAGACTAGCACCACTGACTTTAGACTAGCACCACTGACTTCAGATTAGGTTTTTCCTGGTCAGTGGTGGAATTGTTTTCTGAAACTGCAAAATAGCACCAGGGAACATTTGTGCCTGAACACGCCTCCTCTTTTCACTGAACCGCCCCCGTGAGCGCAAGTTCATTCCCTAATGAAAAGTCCGCTGTGCTGCAAATAGGAATGATACATGTGCTGGGTGCAAGATGGGGCCCTTAAAGTCCTTTGGACAAAAACACAATAACAACAACACAAAGCAAAGAGTGTTGCCAAAAGGGACGTAGTAGAGCGCCCTCTGGTGGACAAACTATGCAACGCCAACACTCAGAAAATGGAATGAAGGGTGTTTCAAACCAAAGCAAATGTTCATGACCTTGATCACAAGTTTGGATCCTCATTTTAGTCTCTCCTGCAGTGTGCCGCTGTTTATTACATTTTACACCCTCCCTGTCTCCAAACCCTCATTATCCTATCAAAGCTGAGTCTACCGTTACATAGAGGAACTGTCCATATATTGAATTAGGACAAGTATGGCCTTACACCTGGATTAATGAGAAAATGCTGTTAGCTCTGCACCACTTAAACACAAACGTCGTGTGTGTGTGTGTGTGTGTGTGTGTGTGTGTGTGTGTGTGTGTGTGTGTGTGTGTGTTGCAGCAGCTACACATTTTCCCCAGAAGCAGTTATATTGCTCTTTGCAGACCATATGTAACTGAATCTCTGTATTTACCCTGAGGAGTATATAGAGTCTGCTTACCCTGATTACCTCAAGTTACCCTGTTGACGATGACAATCCATCCCTGTGATTTTGAAATTAGTGTACGACTAACCATGCAGCTCCCCTCTTCGTTCTATTTAGAGTTGAAACAGGAAAAAGGCTTCAGCTTCACCTTACTGGAACAGTAAACACAAATGTTTCCCCTCGTAGCCTCAAGCGTCATGAGGAGAGTGAAAAAAGAAAGAGGGGGAGGCGTGATTGATAGCTTTACCCCCTCTGGTTTGGAGATTCATGCACTCTGTAACATATCTAACATACACCAGATGTAAGGTGTGTGTGTGTGTGTGTGTGTGTTTATGTGTATGTGTATGTTTGTGCATGCATGAGAGAAACAGACCGACCTCCACAATGTTTTCCTCATTTTCAGGTCAAGTATCACTCTCTCAGGAATGACTATATAATCAATAGTCATCAATAGTCATCTGGAATGAATGGCAGTGACCTAGTGTGTGTGTGTGTGTGTGTGTGCGTGCGTGCGTGCGTGTGTGCGTGCGTGAGTTTGGCTTATAGAAAAAAAATTGTCGGCAAAAAAAATTTGTTGTAGTGAGTGTGCATCTCATGCGAGCAACCAGACTACAACCAAATGCATTATAATCATTTCCAGGTTAATAACTGTAGTAACACCACATTACTTGACGTGTCAGAAAATGTAAGTAATGTTCCCTCCGTGTTCCATCACCGTTTATCACAGGTTTATATCTTGATCAACAGATGTTTAAAACATCAATTGAGAAAACACAGTTTTTGTTTTTTTTTTGCCAGCTTCTGCCTAAGGAAAGAAAATGTGGATACAAAACATCCTCATGATTCTAATAGCAGCAAATAAGTAGGGAGACAAGGAAATGGCTATTTTGAGAGCAGCGCAAAAGGACCTTGACTGTATTTATCGAATGTGTGTGTCTGTGTTAAAATGAGGTTGTGAATGTGTATGTGTCTTACTGTTCCACAGGCGTGTCCGTCAGGCCACCGGTGACCCTCAGATTCCCTCCTGCGCGACGTCATGTCACTTCCCCCCTTTGTTTCCCCGCTCAAGAGGACCTTTCTAAAAATGTCTTTTTGTTTAAAGTTTCTCAACAGCCCTCCTTCCTCCTTTGCTCGGCAGTGCTGTGTGTGTGTGTGTGTGTGTGTGTGTGTGTGTGTGTGCGCGAGTGTGTGCGTGCGTGCGTGCATGCTTGAGCGTCCAAGTGTGTTTGTACATTAGTGATACCCTATATAGTTGGCCCCAAAAACAGGAACTGTTGGGATGCTGAAGGGTGTGTATTTTCCTCTCCGGTTTGTACCTATATACAGTCAAGGATCCTGTTTAATAGCACACTGTGGATCTGGTGACGTGCAGATGGCGGGGCCCTTCATGTCACCACACACTTTAATTTAAGTGACATACACACTCTCAAACAAAATGTACCTCCCACACTGTACTGTACTGTCTCACCTCTGCACAGAGTAACCTCTGGTCCTGACCACAGCAGTGTTGGGACACAAAGCCTCTCCTGAGGCTCCAAAGGAACTGCCAATTATAGGCATGGCATGATGTAACGCGCTCTCTGGGTCACTATGACTATATTGAGGTGATGCAGCAAGAACACAGTGGGCCAGATGTACTAACGCTTTTGCGCCCACTTCAGGCGTATTTTGTTTTGCAACCTGCACGTAAAAGCATGGCGAGGTACGTACAAACATTGAGGTAAAAGCACAGACTGCCTGTTGCGGGAACTGAATATCGCAAATTGCACTTGTGATGGGAGGGAAAGCGTAAAGTGCGCCTAATTTAGGGTGACCAAACGTCCTCTTTTGCCCGGACATGTCCACTTTTTACGTACTGTCCGGGGCGTCCGGGGGGGTTTTATAAATTCATGTAAAATGTCCAGTTTTTACTGTTTTTCATAGGACCAAAAGCGTGTACTTAAATGCACACAATACTACGGTACCTTGTTGCGTGTCGTAATTCCCGAGAGGCTGCCTTGTGGGCAGCTCTGCAATGCGCACATCCACTGGGAGCAGAGCAGACAGCGAGCAGCATTGCACACAAAATGCCGAAGCGTAAGTGCAGCTTCACAGTTGAACTGCAAAAAAAGTTTCCCGCGTACCGTCCCGGTCGGGACAATTGGGAGGCGGAGTGCACCGTGTGCAAAGCTGGCACATACAGCAAAATATGGATGGGCAGACAAGGAGGATGAAGAAGAAAAGCAGGATGAAGAAGACAACTAAAGATTAGAAGTATTATAGAGTATTATAGTACTATATATCCTTTTTGTTTGTTAAGTTAGTATCTTTGTGAGACTGTTTTATTATTTATCTTAATACATTGAAAAGGCATTAAGAGATATTTATTTGAAGCTGGATTTTCTGACACAGAAGAGGTCATATTTAGAACATTATTTCATATGATTTATTTATTTATTTAAAAAGAGAGCTTATTTTGTTACAGTTTATAACAGATTTAATTTAATTTTATTACAGAAGTTATTTTTGTAATAATAAAGTATGTTCATTAACCTCTGAGAAGCCTGTCTGAAATTGTGTCTCGAGGCCGGGCCAGGTGTCCTCTTTTTTGGAAATCAAAATATGGTCACCCTAGCCTAATTATGTTTTCCGCGGTATGTACAAAAAACGGCCGTGAAAGCGCGCCTCTATTTTGCGGTGAAACTCTTACAAGCAGGTGTAAACCAGCCAAGCGGGTTTCTTGGCATATGCCTCCTGGTGAAATGGCAGCAGTAATCCGAGCAAGACGAAGACAAATGTACGTACATCTTGCCCATTGTGATAGTTTTATGTTGTTATAAGCCCTCCGCATACAGATACTGAGGGTACAAACTTATTTGAGGTCCAAGGTCACTATTATTAGCACACATGCTTTTCTCCTTCGTGGAAAGTGGCCTTTGTCCAGGTGAATAAGTCACTTCCAGACTTCCAACAACTTCCAATGAATTCCTCGCTGTAGCGGTGCAACAATAACAATCTCCAGTGGCTATTCAGAGGCAAGAGGTATAGGATGCACCAGGCAGGAGAGCTGATAAGCTGGCCTCAGGGGACCAGCCCAGCCTGGACCAGGCCCTGCCCATGAGACGGCAACCATGCAGGGAAGAGGATGGTGATGATTATAAAAACAGACTGGCTGTGTAGCTGTTTGTACGGTTTGTGCATATGTGTGTATAGTATAGTTTGTTAATAATCCATTTTATGGGGGCCCGGCTAGCTCACCTAGTAGAGCAGGCACCCATATATAGAGGTTTACTCCTTGACGCGGCGGCCAGAGGTTTGACTCCGCCCTGCGGCCCTTTGCTGAATGTCATTCCCCCTCTCTCTCCCCTTTCATATCTTCAGCTGTCCTATATTAATAAAGGCCTAAAATACCCCAAAAATAATCTTTAAAAATATGAATAACCCGTTTTATATACAGTATATAGGCATTGTTCAGAGACATTATTGTCATCCAACAAGTCCTCATATATAAATGACAAAAGAGGTTTTTGTTCCATTGGCTTCTAAAATGACCCCAATGACGGTTTCAAAAACAATTTATATGAGTATTTTCTGCAACCTCATGGCTAAGATTTAGTTAAAGGAGAACTCCGGCCAATTTTTACGTTAATCTTGCTTAATATAACTATGCGAGACCTGTCTATAGCAAAAACAGTTAGCGCAACAGCAACTACCTAGACAGAGCTGCTGCAGCTAATGCCCACCGCTCCCACTTAGCTAAACGGAAATTATGGGGGCATAAATGAAATAGTGCCTTTGTGTATCTTAACAGACACAAAATGCAATGTCTATGTAACATGAACAGGGCCCTTACATGACAACAAGATGCATTTTCAACATCCACCTACCCTGTTAGCTGCTAGCTAGCTAGCTGTCGTCTGGGACGAGAGTGTTCAGTCAGGCTTCAGTGATAATCATCATGCAGCAGTCCCGTGTGTATTTGTAGCATATATATGGATATACAGTATATGATATATATCCATTTTGTGTGCGATCCATCTGGCGTTGGAGAGTAATATTCTCTGCCGTGGGGATCGTTGTGGTAGTGTCCGACCGGCGGCCTTGCTCTCGTGCTGAAGTCCCGTGTGAATTCAGTTGTAGCAAGATAAATAACAGTGTAGGTCGGAGGAGCGTACAGTGTAGCGTGAAGAGCGGAGGTGTTCACAAGGGAAGAAGCTTGGAGTAACGTAACTATGGAGAATATCAAAGAAGATATTGAACATATGGAAGAGGCTTTTGAGTTTGATGGTCGTCCTTATTTATTCGAACCCGAGTATAAAGACGAAGAACTGGCCTCACAAGAGTTGGAAAGAAACACACATACAGACAGAGGGGCAACAGGCAGATGAAGCAGTTGCTCCAAGATCACGCATTTCGGGCAACTGGTGGTGTTCGTGTGAGTGTTGTGCCGCGAAGGCATCACCGGTCCTCCGGAGGACATCCTCCAGACCAGCGGGCGCTCTCGTGATTGTTGTCGGCAGAGAATACTACTCTCCAACGCCAGATGGATTGCACACAAAATGGATATATATCATATATATCCATATATATGCTACAAATACACACGGGACTACTGCATGATGATTATTACTGAAGCCTGACTGAACACTCTCGTCCCAGACAACAGCTAGCTAGCTAGCAGCTAACAGGGTAGGTGAATGTTGAAAATGCATCTTGTTGTCATGTAAGGGCCCTGTTTATGTTACACAGACATTTTAATTGCATTTTGTGTCTGTTAAGATACACAAAGGCACTATTTCATTTATGCCCCATAACTGCCGTTTAGCTAAGTGGAGCGGTGGGCATTAGCTGCAGCAGCTCCGTCTAGGTAGCTGCTGTTGCGCTAACTGTTTTTGCTATAGACAGGTCTCGCATAGTTATATTTAGCAAGATTAACGTAAAAATTGGCCGGAGTTCTCCTTTAAGTTTAGGCTATGATTTTTCTGTTCAAAAATTGATTCAAGAAAACAATACTTGACCAATACAGAAAGGTGACCTATGTATGAATGGGAATGTAAACACAGTGTATTGTTGTATGTTGTTGTATTGTTTTAAGTTATATGACTTACAATGTTTGTATGCTCTATATGCATATCCATTTGTTTTTCCTTTAAAATATGACATTGTAAAGTAGGGGCAGGACTTTATAAGCATTATGCTTCTGTCTGCTCCTTCTCAAAGTCATCCTTTTTTGTTCTTTCATTGAATTGGATTGATTTGTATATGATTGTGTTTTATCTTTGTAATTTTATCAGATCTTTTTGTCTTTTGCAGTATGGTGATTGTTTGAGATAAATAAATAAAAAATAATAAAACTACTTGGCTGAGGTTAGAGAAAGCTTGTGGCCATGGTCGTCTAATCCTATATGGCCAGACTAGAACATCAGTTGTGGACCATTCTTTAAACCTCCGGTTACATTCATCTCCTTTTTACATCTAAGGTCAACGTTTTAAAAATTGTTGCTTTCTCCAATATCTGCATATGACAACTCCAGCATGGTTAAAGTTAGGAAAAAAAATCGTGGTTATGGCAAATAAAATATGGTTATCGTTTGGTTAAGGTTAGGCAAGACAGATTATTAAAGACTATGGGCTCTATCTTGCACCTGGCGCAGCGCAAAGCCTGACGCAAGTGTCTTTGCTAGTTTAAGACCGACGTAGTTGTCAATTTCTCATCCAGCGAAAGCACCTGTGCCCATCTGTGCGCCCATGGCGTGCTGGTCTTACAGGGAGGTGTGTTCAGGTGCATTCTTGGTGTACTGCTATCTTGAGGAAGTGGGAAGTGATCGCGCCATAGACCAACGAAAACCTGGTCTAAAGTCAATAGAGCAGCATTTCATTGTTATTTTAACATCAAATTAGTAAAATGCGCCTAGGCTTCGGCACAGCGTGCACACACTATGCTTGTTACACACACACAGGGAAGAGCAGCAGCACACAAAAGATTACAAATAAAAATATTACAGTGCAAATCCGCCGTCATAATAGCAATGCTCCAAGGTCCAAACGTGCCTGGCTTTTAAAGAAAATGGGAGATGACACTCTGATTGGTTTATTACCTGTTACACCCAAAACACACCTATGAATTAATGAAGACACTAAGTACAACCCTGTTGAACCATGCGCCCGGCGCACAGACCCTTTTTTCCGCCGTCAAACTAGTAAAAGTGGATTTGGACACGCCCTAAACACACCTGCACCATGCGCTTCATGCCGTGCGATTAGATCATTCAAATTGGGCCCTATAAAGAATTATTTATTGTTGAGATATTCCAGTCTGAGCCAATGTGGTGGAGCGACCAACAGACCAACATGCCATCCATAGATCCATGCAGCCAGCATGGCTAAAAAGGCAAACATTAAATGCATGTCTGTGGCAGCATGGCACACTCTGGTCTCCGGAATGAAACTCAGACATGCCACATGCCATTCCACCGACCCCACCATCACACCCCGACTTTCTGCCTCGATACATAAAGAGCATTCCTGCGCGGGCACTGAATGTTGGCATTGGATCGTGAAGTGCATAAGCGTCCAATATAATCATAATTTCTGTGGATAATAGACTGGGTCAATAGAAACCAATGTAAAGTGTTGGTAGGAGACTCCCAGGGCCAGATGTACTAACGCTTTTGCGCCCACTTCAGGCGTATTTGTGTCGCAACGTGCGCGTAAAATCATGGCGAGGTATGTACAAACAGGCCGCAATGATGTAAAAGCGCAAACTGCATGTCGTGGGAGCTGAAAAGGGCAAATTGCGTTTTTCGTGTCATGCATATTTATTCATGGGAGGGTCGCGGGGAAAGTGGGAGTTTACCGTAAAGAGATGGGAGGGGAAGCGTAAAGAGCGCTTAATTACGTATTCCGCGGTATGTACAAAAACCGCCAGTAATAGCGCGCCTCTATTTTGCGGTGAAAATTCTCCGCCTCTTAAAAGCAGGTGTAAACCTGGAAGCGGGTTTCCTCACATATGCCTCCTGGTGAAATGACAGCAGTAATCCGAGCAAGACGAAGACATAGGCCAAGGAGACGAGCTGAAAGGAGTTTTGCCACAAGGATCACAGATTAAGCAGCCATGCAAGATTACAGTTACTGGAAGAAATCAAAGATGACATCGAATCTCCGACTCAGAGTTCACATTCCAGCAGTTGTTAAACTGCTCGCTACATTACAAATATTGGCATCAGGATAATTTCAAACAGTCATAGCATCAGCAGTGGGAATATGGCAGTCTGCACTCAGCCGTATCATAGCACCAGTACTTACAGTTTACGGTATAGTGGGCGGAGAAAGGCGCTAATTACGGATGACCTGCAGGTTTGGTAAATATGGCGTAAACTATGGTATCATTGCGTTCGCTATCTGCGGGTGAGCCATGGCGCTGATAACGCTACGTTCGCAAATGTACATACATCTGGCCCCCAGTCTCTGAGTCGACACTTTGTACACCCCAAACAACCACTCCTTCGTAGCAGATTTTGCGGTGCTATCTTTATTTGCACAAGCCCAGGAGTTCACTTGTCAGGAAAACTTTAACATGGTTTACTTTAACAGGTATTTTCCATATTGACCAATGTTGTTTGCACAATTTATTTCACCAATTTTTACATTAGCGGAAAGATAGCAAAAAGGAGAAATGTAAAATGCAGAAAAAGCGCCTTTAATAAAGATATTGTTAAACTCTGTATCCACTGTCAACACATCTTGTCCTCCTCTACCTCTTCATCCAGTCATTTACATACACTCAACAGGAGATCCTGTCTTGGATACCATCAGGAAACTCAATCCTCGCCAAGCAGCTTCCCCACTCAGCTTCTTAAAAGGCATCATAGCCCATTACTCTATTTATAGGCCTGTGAGTGTGTTTGTGTGTGTGTGTGTGTGTGTGTGTGTTTTCCGGTATCACAGTTCTGAAATAGCTCTGTCAAAGAGAGCGCAGGGAGCCAGGGAGGCACCAGACTCGGATGTCCACCTCGACACTGAGCGACAGTCCCACAGACCACGATCACACAGAATGAGATTTCCATATGCTCAAAAGTAGGAGATGAGAGGAAGGAGGAGGGACAGAGACAGTAGGAGAGAAAGAGGAGAAGGAAGTTGAAAATGAAGCAAAAGAACGATTAAAGGGTGAAAAGATGTGTGGAGTCTTTGTGAGGTGGAGACTCCGTGGGGGTTTGGAGCACAGATAAAGGGGTTTGTTTGAAAGACAATTTGACACATCCTTGAGGCTTTGCTGCACTTGGCATTTGAATAAAATACTGAATGTCACGGTTCAAGCCCCGAGGAACACTGACCAGCAAACTGACCCCTTGATCAAACCGTTTACCCACCACCCACTGAACTCAGATCAGTTATGTGAGACCCCCACTAGGCCCCTTCAAGCCAGATAGGACTGTTTTATTCCCTGGCAATCTGCTGCTTTACACCTCGTCCAAACTAAACACATTATAAAAGCAGGAGCCTGCGCACGCATGCACGCACGGACGGATGCACACACATACACACACACACACACACGCACACACGCACACACGCACACACGCACACACGCACACACACACACACACACACACACACACACACACACACACACACACACACACACACACACACACACACACACACACACACACACACTTGTGTGCCTGGCTGTGGATCAGAGGACATCACTAACACAAACCTTTGGAAAAAACAGCATCCTGAGAGACCATTGAGTCGAGTCCATCCATCCACAGCCATGTGATAACACTGGGCCTACACCCAGATATACACAAAAAGAAACACAACATTTTTGCGCATAAACACACACTCACATAAAGCTCGCAACTGGCTACCATACCCCCCAACTCTCATAAATACACAGGGCCCCTGGGCTTTGATCATTCTTGGCCAACAAAAGACTGACTAATGACTTAACAACAGAAACATGCGTTAACGGCTTTTGCTCACTCTTTTATAATGTTTGCCAGGTTCTGTTAGTCATTGGGCTGTTTAAAGGGGGCAACACAACCAGAAGACTCCTTCTGCAAGATATTTTCTGTCCACAGTTGTGTCACACGCAACAGCATCTAGAAAAAAGATAGAACTGAAATCCTTTAATATTTCATGTGAGATTCGGAGTACAACAGTACAGCGGCTGCCCTTGTCTCAGGCCCTGTTTACATGAATACGCTCGCGGGTACAAAAAAAACCCCACCCTCCAGAGTGGAAATCTTAAAAACGTTCCACCGTTGCGTTCCTGTCTGAGGTAAAAACGCACTGTGCAAGTGTTTGTGTGTGTGTGTGTGTGTGTGTGCTGTGTGTGTGTGTGTGCATGCGTGTGTGTGCATGCGTGTGTGTGTGTGTGTGTGTGTGTGTGTGTGCGTGTGTGTGTGTGTGCGTGTGTGTGTGTGTGTGTGCCGTGTGTGTGCATTGTTTGGAGCAATAACTCCACCTCCTCGTCTGTCCAGACAAAATTGTCAGCTTTTGTTGTTCGCTTTGCGCTACTAGGGAGAGAAGTAGAAGGAAGGTTCCACGCAAGTGCGCAGACTTGGTGGTGTTGTGTGGCAGTGCTTCACACTACCACCTAGCCGCCTGGTGTGCATACTACATCGGATTTCACACACATTTGCGTCACCATATGCACGCAGATTTCCCCCCCAAAACGCTCGTCTAAACGCAAAACAAAAAGTGAGAACGCAACGGCACTTTTGCGTTTTCTCTTCAGATCGTTTCCATCTAAACATAGCCTCTGTTTTAGAACTGCGTTATCTGTATTGTGACCTCTGCTATGAGACGAGAGGATTCCAGGTCAGTGAGTCTGGTGCATGAACAGTAAGGGGAAAAGCCTTGGGGTTGCTTGTAAATGATCTGTGAGAGGAAGTATGAGGCGTATTTGCAGTGTTTATGCATCATCTTTGGGTATGTGTGTTCATTCTTCTGGAATCGGAGTCATTTTGTGGGGTCAGTTCACCCAAATCACTTGGTATCCAGTCTTACAGCTGGTTTCAGTTGTATGAAACCAGGCAAATACATTTGAAAAAATCTTGGTAACGTGGTGAGTGAACTTTAACTGGTAACCATTATACCTTAATACATTGTGAGCATGCTGACATTAGCTTTTAATTCAAAGCACCGCTGTGAAAAAGGACAGTCTCACAGTTGAGCGTGTGGATACCGGACCTGAGCTCAATGGGACCTGATGGGTCGGGTTTGGCCTACTTAAAGGGATACTTCACCGCTGGAAAGCCTAATATATCTTTAAATTGGGTCACTTATGTAGCAGAAATGTGAATTTATTTTTTTAATTGGTGCCATCTAGGCCAAGAAAAGCCAGAAAATGTGTTTTTGGCTCATATGGATGAAAGACACCAAATCCCAGAATGCACTTCGCTTCGCTGCTTTGAGTCCACTCCCAAGCCACGCCTACCACTTGACAGACAGACAGTGAGGCATTCGACTCAACTCAATGTGTTTTATTGTTATTTCAACCATATACACAAAACAACGTTTCATCATGGCTCAAGTCAATTTAAAATATATAAAAACTACATTATATAATAACGACATACGAAACAGGCTACATTTAGTGCACACACACATTATAGGCTCCGTAAAGTTCAGCTAACGCATACTAGCATTAGGCTTGGTGGGCTGTAAACACCGAGTATAAACACAGCCGTGAATTAGCGTGGGATGTCGAATGGTCGCCATGTAACAGTCACAAACTCCAGCGGTTAGCAGTTAGTTGGATACAAATCACCCCATTTCTGCACCAGTCCGTGTTAACACAGCCCACCGTCATACAGAGCATCTCTAGCTCGGATCGTCGGAAGGCTAGCAGGCCTGGTAGCTGGACAGTCCGGTTCACTGTTGTTCAGCCATGTTTCCCACGAAAGCACAAAACACAGCAGTCTCTGAACTCGCGTTGGGAGCATCGTTGAAGTTGGATGTAGTCCAGTTTGTTGTTTAATGAACGGACACTTGCAAGCACGATTGATGGGACAGGTGGCCGGCTAGCGTTAGCTCGCTCTGGATGTGCCTTTTCCCCGGCTAGCGTTAGCTTCCCACCTACCCGGCTCGGGGTACGCTGGTCCCCGTGCTGGTCTCCGTGGCAGGCGAAGCTCTCGCAGTGGGCCGATTATTTCGTCTGTAATAACGTTTCCTGCATATTCTCCGATCTGTACCGATGTATCCCGGTGGTACACGTGCGGTAGTTTGAATGCACATCATTGTTGTAAAAGTTTGCTGCTGAGAAGTTCTCTTAATACATCCATGAGAGAGAGCCATAGACAGTAAAAGAAGCTCAGATTGTCGGAGGGCTAGCAGTCCTGGTAGCTGGACAGTCCGGTTCACTGTTGAGCAAAAAACACAGTATCTGAACTCGCGTTGGGAGCATCGTTGAAGTTGGATGTAGTCCAGTTTGTTGTTAAATGAACGGACACTTGCAAGCAGGATTGATGGGACAGGTGGCAGGCTAGCGTTAGCTCGCTCTGGATGTGCCTTTTCCCCGGCTAGCATTAGCTTCCCACCTAGCCGACGACGAGGATGGGCTCGGGGTACGCTGGTCTCCGTGCTGGTCTCCGTGCTGGTCTCCGTGCTGGTCTCCGTGCTGGTCTCCGTGGCAGGCGAAGCTCTCTTAGTGGGCCGATTATTTCGTCTGTAATAACGTTTCCTGCATATTCTCTGCTCTGTAGCGATGTATCCCGGTGGTACATGTGCGGTAGTTTGAATGCACATAATTGTTGTAAAAGTTTGCTGCTGAGAAGATAGAGCAGAGCCCTGGTTAGCGAGGATTCAAGATGGCTGACATTTCGTTTTTTTCCGGCCGAGATCGGCTCGCTTCGGGCGATGGGCGGGTTTAAAACATGCGGAAGTAGGTCCTACTACTGGTTGTAGTCTTTTGCTCTGGCCAAAAAATCTTTTTCCGGACCCCCCAATGCAGATATCTCCTGTCTCAGGGGGATATGAGGGAGGGACGCACGGTCATTCCGAAATACTACCAAGTTTCTACTGATACAAAGCTGAATGCTAAATCGGTGAAGTATCCCTTTAACATGGTGCTTTAAGTTCTTTATTAGTGTAAAATATAGTCTAAAATTAATAAAAATGATAGACCAACTGTCTGTGATGGGCTGCTTCTTGTTCAGTGCTGGGGTTTGTTAGACAACACATGCAACGCAACACATAGGCTATTTCAGGCGGTAAATATTTATGTAACACAAACTCGTGCTTCAGCTTACATCCACTGCGTCAAGCTCAGATAGGTACAGACATAAGAAACAGAAGGCCTGTCTGGTTCGGCTCTGGTCGGTTTCGAACAGAAAGATGCAGCCTGAGCAGCACTCTACCACACAGCATGGCTGTACACTCCTAGTCTGGTGGCAAATGTAATTTCTCAATGTTTTGAACAAGTTTTAAAGAGAGGAAAGTGAATTTTGTTAGTGTTATTTGGGTGAACTAGCCCTTAAAACTAAAATGTTTATTGCAAGATGCATAAGATTGCATCTTGCATCCCCCCCCCACACACACACACACACACACATACACTATATAGATTTACTTTAGATATGGATAGATATTACTGCTGTCAAACGATTAAAATATTTAATCGCGATTAATCGCATTAATGTCATAGTTAACTCACGATTAAACGCATTTTTATCTATTCTAAATGTCCCTTGATTTCTTTTTGTCCCATTATATTTTCTCATTTTAATGCTCTTATCAACATGGAAAAGTGGATCGGCTTGCTTTGTGCAAGTACGTAGTGTTCAATTTCACACTAACATTCACACTTGGAGCTAATAATCTTTCACACAATGTAACACTGTTACCTCGATTTTCCATTGCAGATGGTACTGCCTCATGCCTGAGGCGAGCGTGGCTTGTCGTCATAGCGACAATATGGTTTCCCCCGACTCATTTCCTGGTTGTCCTTCTCCATAAACAATGTAAAAATCAAGGATAGGGTTAACTTTTCCTGCTCCAGGTTTCACACCGTGGTCAGAAAGAACAGGGGAGACACTTTGTTTCTCTCACTATGACTCTAGAGTCGCTACTCGCTCCGATGCTAATCGCTGTGACGAGCCTACAGTAGCTACGTGGCTCGCAAGCCCAAACAAGTGCTTGCGGCCGGCCACGCCAAGACCCGCCCTTCAATCACTACTATTGGCCAGGCATTCAAGGTATTGTAACCCCATTTGTTCAGGTCCTATCCCCTGACCAATCCGCGCTCCTAACCTTAACCACTCAAGGTGAAATGCCTAACCCCAACCAATCGAGCTGCTTCGTAGGGCGGGACATGGCGTGGCCATAGTGGGATTTGTAATTTTGCCGTTTGTGTCTGTTTTGTTTCCGGTCCAGCTAGAAGAACATTAATCGTGCGATAAAAAAATTGTCTGCGTTAAAATGGGTTTGCGTTAACGCCGTTAATAACGCGTTAAACTGACAGCACTAATAGATATATAAAAAAAAATCGTACTTAAATAAATATAACTTTCACGATTCACATTCTCATCTCTGCATCTGAAAGAGGACCCCACTTCTTTGAACAAGTGCACTCCATAAAAGTCACCTATTTGTAAAACAGGTGTGTGTGTGTGTGTGTGTGTGGGGGGGGGGGGGGGGGGGGGGGGGGGGTGGAGGGGGAAGCTGCTGACTCTGGGGTCAGGAGTCTGACGTCACTGTCTTGCTGGTGTTTGACAGACAGGATTTCCTGTCAGCAGGTTGTTTACCTGGTACTGGTGTGTGTGTGTGTGTGGGGGGGGGGGGGGAGACCAGCACCTGACCTCTGCTAATAATCACCCTGTGCAGGCCACCTGGCTTCTGTTTGTCCCTGCTCTGAAGCCACCAGGACACTGCATGATGGGCTGTTTATAGTCACGACTCTAAACACTGTGCTACTATAATTTCCTCTATGATGCTCAAGCATTGCCTTCTTTCCATGGTTCAGTAATGGTTGTCAGTGTAATCTTCAGCAGGGGTAAGGTCTGGATGGGAAACACATGGACAGACACGTGTCCTGCTGGGTAGAAGGAAGGAAAGAAGACAAAATGAGAAGAAAGACTGAGCTCTATCAGCCCTGTGGTACCAGGAACAGTTCAGACCTGTCACTCAGCATAGGAAGGGGTCCTCCATGCACACAAACACATTGATGGCTCCCCCTTCTGCGCTCACAACCGCATGCACCTGGTTTAGTTTTGTGGGGTCGGAGGTGAAGCATAGATGGATCATTATCATAGGTCATACATGAGGCAGGCGCAGAGCATGCATGGCTGATACTCAACAGAAACACGCACAATGGATCTCACAGCAGTTATTCTAGGCCACGGGTTAGGTCACTCCCTTGATTGACACTACTCATTTTGCCAAGTCTCAGCATGTGTCTATTACTTTCCTATCATCAGCTGATAAGAGATCTCCCAGTGAGGCGAGTGTGAAGCTGGTCTTGTGGAAATATTGCAATATAGTACGTATCCCCCCCCTTATGCCTCCCTGGTGACTAAACTGTTGGCTCTGAATTTTTCCATTTGGAGTGGGCAACAATTTCTCCAGTTGGCATTCACATTACAACATGTATAGGCAATTGTAATCCCACACATCCACATAGATGACCTAACAATATCACAGACTAATCATGTCTGTGGAAAAGGCAGTAAGAGTTGGAGCGCATTGTCTTTTGGTTTGTTACATTTTATCTGTTAAAAGTTTTTCTTGATTGATTGAAACGTATTATTGTTGCAGAACCCCAGCCTGCTCTGTGTCTTTGTTAGAAAAGTCTGGCTGGGCCTTTTTCATTTCCCGATTACTGAGGGATGTTTCAGGTTACGCAGATCAACCTTACTAGATTAGTTCATGTCAGTGTGACCTCATAAAGAAAGCATAATTTCACATTTCTGTGTTTATTAGGTTATGTAACTGCTATTGTTTTGGTCCTACTCCCTCTCCAGGCACACACGTTTGTAGTTTTTTTGTGTCTGTGTATTTTTGCAAACGTAATTTAACTCTACGCAGCAGGCTTGAGGGATCAATCCCCAGGTCTCTTCAATTCATCAGTTCTTGTGTAAGAGCTAATGACAGCACCGCAGCACTCCATCATTGACTTGGCTCGCTCAGAGGGTTGTCATTAGGGCAGAAAGGTATTGTAATGCTAATGATAAGTCTGTTTGTATAGAGTCACATGGGGCCACATACATTTTGCAACATTTACACAGGTTAAAAAACAAGTCCTGTTTTTAAATGATGCAGTCAGATGCGATCAACTACCTCCAGATGTGTAATCAGAGAAGCAGCACTGATGTGGGAGGGTCTGGATTCACTTACACATGCAAACACATTTGCATATAATGTCACATGTACAATAGGGGTCTGCAATGTCTGTATGTATGCTATTATAGATGTAAATGCAGTGTTAGCAGTGGGCGTTCAGACCAAAAATAGCCCTGCTTTAAAACAATGCAATGGGCTGTGTCAGTCGGGGCATGTTGATTCAGGTACTGGTGAAACAAGATCAAGGCCGCTTTGAGTAAGAGATCCATAAGGCTTATCAGAAGCCGAGGCATTCAAGTTTATAATACTATGAGGCAGGATTTTACAACTCTGGAAATGTATCACAGGCAGGCATGAAGTGTGTGTGTGTGTGTGTGTGTGTGTGTGTGTGTGTGTGCGTGTGTGTGTGTGTGTGTGTGTGTGTGTGTGTCTGTGGGGGGGGGGGTAAACATATTAACTGTATGCGTTTTTTTAAAATAACGAAATAGTTACTCACATTGTTATGATTGTTGTCTACAGAGCATTATAAGACAGTTCAGAACATAACCTCCCCTTACCCCCAGGGCCGGTTTTAGCCTGCTAGACTAGGGTGGGCTGGTAGAAATAATAGGTAGGCAACTTGGACGTTAGGTAGCTAAGAGGTTAGAAAAGTGGACTAATAGCCCAAAGGTTGCAGGTTTAAATCCCTGGCAACCTGAGGGTTGTCAGAGTCAAGCTCAGATGCAAGCTCCTGGGGTTGCTGAGGTTGTGAGGCAGCACTCTAAGTTCACTGCTACACTATGATTTGTTGGAGGGCAGATTGATTCAGCAAGTGTTGTAAGTAGCTTTGGAAACTAAAGTAAAGGAATTAATGTAATGTAATTTAATTAAATGTAGGTCAAACTATGTCGGCTGCATTTTGGATACCATGAAGCCGTAATAATAAATAATATATATATATATAATTTATTATTAATCATGTTTTGGATGAGCCATGTAAAAACAGCATTTTAATAATCCAGAGAGGGAGTAATCAAAGCATGAATAACTCTTTGAAGATCATAAAAAGTTATAAAAGATCTAATTTTATAGATATTTCTCAAGTGAAAAAAACATGACTGAGCCAGCCTTTTAACATGGGTCTCGAAATTGAGGTTTTGAATGACACGAAGATTCTTAACAGTGGGTACAACCTGTTGTGCTAGAGTGCAAAGAGCAGGCGGAACTTGGCCACAACTGTACTCAGGGTCTACAGGATATATAGAATTTCTGTTTTGGAGAAGCTAGCCGAAGAAAATTGACTGCCATCTAATCCTTAACGACAGCTAGGCAACTTAGCTACTTTAGAATGTTTGCAGGACAAGTACAGCTGAGTATCATCTGCGTACAATACATTTAAATGTTATGCTGTTTGATGATGTGGCCCAAAGGAAATAAATAAAATTGGTCCTATAATAGAGCCCTGCGGCACCCCATACATACATGATGCTTGAGAGGAGGTAAAGCCATCTACAGACACAACTAATTGTCTGTTAGAAAGGTATGAAGAGATCCACTGGCGGACAGTCCCTGAGATATCTGTTATCAATGTATCAATAACTATGCTATGATCCACTGTGTCAAAAGCGGCACTAAGATCAAGCCGAACCAGCACCGAGCATTTACCTGCATCGGCCTACGTCAGGACTCAGTCATTCGAACGTGCCACATAGGAACAAATTTATTTGTACGAGTGGTTCTTCTCTCTATTTTTATATGTAGGGTATGTAGACTTTGAAGGGTATGTAGGCTTTGAAGCTGGGCTGAGTAATATAACTAATTATATCTGTTAATTAGTAATTAGTAATGTTTTTAATAACAAGTGATTTATCACATTTTCAAGTAACTTGCCCAACACTGTGTGAATGTGTCAGACAGAAAAACATACACACACGACCGTCCCGACACACTGACCCAGTAACCTCCAGCTGGATTCAGTGTACGATCCAAATTATCCTGACCTTATCCAGGGGTTTCCATTCAGCCCTCAACCTGACCTCAGACCTCCCTATGGTAGAGGGTCTTATCTCATGTTTATAGGTTCACTTAATTTCACATTTATCAGTCACCTACAGACATTATTACATGACAGGATTATGTTACCGAGACCACTGTGGAGAAACAGCAGTGTGTATTTATGTGTGTGTACCCAGTGGATGGATGGATACATCAGAGATGAGCGTAAAGTAAATGAAAAGCAGATGTGAGCAGTGCATGACAGCAGGGGTTATCCACACACAAAAACAGATATATCTTTCACGTGTGCAGTGTTTCCTCTCAAATTCTTTTCAGCAGTGGGGGTGTTGAACGTCAAAAAGTAACGTTACCTGAAAACAACATGCAGTTTCTTTTTAGCATCTCACATCACACTTTCAGTCACTATGACCACTACTACGGTCAGAAACATTGTGCCAAAATATGAACAATAACGTCGCTGTCAACGGGCTCATCTGTTAATGTTAGCTACCGACCGTTACCTTGAAACCATCCAGCAAATAGACGGTACCGTAGGGTGCCGTTACCTGAAAACAACAAAACAAAACAATGAGTGAACATTACTAGCTAGTAGCTACGTTTTTCATGTTGGTTTTGAGCGGTATGCACCCCCACTAACCTGGAAAACTGTTTTAAAACAGTAACGTTAATACAGCGTATCGGAGGAATACAGCGTCTCCTGCAGCGGGGAGTCAAAGGCAGAGAGACCACAGAGGTACCGCAGCTTTCGCTAATGTTAGCTTCTTGTCTCATCTGGGGTCTGGTAAAAAGTAAATTCATTAAATTCCGTGTCCACAATGCTATTTTCCAATAAACTGTATCTGTCATATTTCACGGGACCCGCGTGAGTGCGGATTTCATGTCGCGACTTTTATCGCTGTTTGTCACTTTGCCTAAGATTGAGTGACAAGTGCACTCACCCTGTTGTTTATTTGGTTGCCCTGACTTCGCAAGTGATGACGTCCTGACACTGTTCCAGTTGCTCAACCTAAAGGGGAGAGAAGCGGATGACAGTTCGCTTGAGTTCAATAGAGCAGACGTCTCTGCAGAGTTGTGTAATTACGACTTTATGACTTTTCATAAAAAGCTGAAGGAGCGGCGGTGCGCCACTGCTATATGTACATAGCGGAAACCCTGTTGTGCGTCTGCCCTATTTCTGATACCGTGGCGGCAGAAATATGTTGATTTTCAACATAGAGGAAACACTGGTGTGTGTGTGGTTGTGTGTGCGTGTGTCAGATGGACAGATGGAAACAGAAAAGTTCATTAGACCAAAACTGGAGTAAATCGTAGGAGAGGGGGAAAGAAAGAATGTCAGGAATGGAATAAGGGATGCAGAGAAACAGATGAAGAGGGAGGAATGTTGAGGGTGAGGAGGGGTGGAGCTGGCATCATTATAGGACACAGGTGATTTACATTAGGAGGCAGTGTTTTTTTGTGATTAGCACACTTTGGCAAAGTGTATCAACCACAAAGCCCTCCACATCACTCACAGTGCTAACCCAGGACTGACTGACACCTCCACTGGGACCTCACTGTTGAGAGATCAGAGTCCAAGACAATTGCTAAGCCTGAACGTGTGTGTGTGTGTGTGTGTGTGTGTGTGTGTGTGTGTGTGTGTGTGTGTGTGTGTGTGTGTGTGTGTGTGTCGTGTGTCCTGACCCAGAGATAGAGAGAAACGACTATAGAACAACATATGAGATCATCCTGACTCCCTCACTGACAAGGGTTTTATCACTCCCAGCCTGATGCCAGCTACACATCAGCTCTCTGGAGGAAAGCTGTAAAGAAGGTAACACTTAGTTTGTTTTCCTCATTACTGCGACATAAGAATAGGCCCATTAGATTTAACTGCCTCAGTATGCGGCGCAGAAGATAAGGTGCGAGTGTGTGTGCTCACATCTGAATGTGATTTTGGGTGTGTAGAATGGTGTAAGACCCTTCTGTCACCACGTGGCATTGTGGTATTAAGGCAGCATCTGATCATAGTTATGATGAACACACATTCTTTCTTTCACATTTTCTGAAACTTTAAACTTGTGCTCCAACAAGTCCTCCAAACTAAACAACAGAGTACTTTGTTTTTCCATGCCCTATACGACTCATAGAGACATCTTCTGATCTGACGCCCCTACTGTCGGGTCAACGCCATTTGTTTGTGCCTTCCAAAATCTATGCAAATCATTGCTGAACAATAAATCAATACATACATTTTATGATGTGAACGTTATGTTTATGGTTTAGTTACAGGGGACCATTGTCATGGTTACAATAATAAACATGTGGTGAAGGTAAGGAAAGATGGTGATCATACTTAAAAATACACAACGCTGTCGGTTGGAAAACGGGAAACAAACAGCTCTCTTTCCATGTTAAAGCCCATTATTTCGTTGACCCACCCATCCCCCCCGACCTCCTCCCTACACAGACTTTTTCACTCTATAACAACGTCACCTGACTTCCTCCTTTGCTCCTGTTACAATTACAACGCCCCTAAAGGTCTTTGTCATTTGAATAAACATATGTTGTTTTGGGGCACTTGCTGAAACGACTAAAGGCCTCTTACCCCTAATTGCGGAAAGTCATTAGGTTTCCATTAAAGTCATGTGTGTATTTCCACCAACTGCTGCGTTCCGACTCTGGCACAGGTCCTGCAGTCCGCAGCCCTTCTCAGCAGATACGCAGAGCTTCTATTTTTGCCAGACGCCGGAGAGCTGGACAGGAAGTCGAGCACAGAAACAAAATAAAACAGACGGTAAATTTTCAAAATAAAATACACCGTGCTCACGGCGGGTCATATTTCCATTCACTACACCTTGAGAACACAGCACAGAGTTGTTTCCCATCTACTCCTCTGGATGGAAACAAACTGTTGTTGGTTTTGTGGTTCTATTCTACGTGAATTCGCAAGATCTCGTGGGTCCCCATGACTACAGCTGTGAGTCATGGTCGCAGTCATGCCGCAACAAATCCGGACCTGGTGGGTATTGACGGACGGCGGAGCATGGAGCTGACACGCAGCGGAGCCGTTCCGCAGACGTTCTGCAGTTGGTGGAAATTAGGTCTTACAGTCACCGTTCCCGACCTGGCGCACAACAATGTGACGTCAAAATGACGTAGATCTCGCTGGCGCGCCAGGATTTAAAGTGCGCGACCAGCGGCGCATGACAAAGCGGAAAGAGTGGAACCGGATGCCAGGCAGTGACTGCAAGTTTCTCTTGTAAACATACTGGGTTAAGATGAGTTCTTTTATGGTGAATGAAAGGCTTGATCCCATCAAGTAGGTCATCAAATTGAAGCATTGACATCAATGCTGCTGCCAATTCTGCAACTGTTTACCTTTTTCTTCTTCTTCTAGTCTGTAGAAAGAGCAACGTCGGTAGTCTTTCCTCAGTTGCGACACCTCTGTTCAGGAGAAGACTGCAACTAGTGTCGCGACCACCATGCGCATGTGTAAACTGTTACGGCGCTCCCATGGCGTCACATTGTTGGGTATACCGCTCGCTTATTGCTGTCCTTTTTGTTGGGAAGTCTCGCTCCACTAAATTTCAGCGTGTCTCCACAATGTTTATTTGACAGCTGTACTGGTTACTTTGAAGAGTTAGCAGTTGTTTTAAACCTAGGGGTTGGTTCGGCCCACCAAGGTAAAGAGAGATAAAATAAGTGTTTAGTGGGGTAGAGAAAAACACAAAAGACTGATGTGTTTGTACCTCTTCAAATGGAACAATCTGAGAAGGGAAAATCACTTTTCAACTGAACTGCTCACAACTCACATGTAACCTGTGAGGAGTGGACACAAGTAAACATCAATGCTGATTATGAAATATAATCATAAATCATGATGCAATAATAGGTTTACACTTCAGCAGCACATGGCCCAGCTACACAGCCCTGTCTGCTAAAAGTTATGATCCCATACAACGAATGTTTTCGAGGATTACATTCGTGTTTGACGTATCACAAATATGTTTCTAATCAAAGTCCTACATAACGTACGTAACTTTACGTATGTAACTTGAATTACGAAACAAACTTGTTCAGCCCAAACCACAATCTTTTCCAAGTCACCAAGTTGACGACATGTTACAACAGCGACTGTTTCACAACTTGCGGCATTCACTGGAAAATATGTTTCCCTCGAAAGGTAATTGAAAATGCAGTTACGGTGTATGGAAATGTCATTTTTAGGAAACAGGGTTGAGCCAGAATATACTTCAAAATATGTCTCATAGGTTAAGACAAATTTCTAATTTATAGAATAAAATGAAAAAAACCTTTTGCAACAAATTTGTTTTTACTGCCGGACTTTTGTATTATGAAGGTGTTTCTGTTATTTTAAATAATAATTATTTTGGTTTTAAAATGGATTAAACAAGTGAGATATAACGTGTTAATTACTGAGTTTTAAAGGTGCTCGTAAGTTGAGTTTTTTTTTTACTTTGGACAGAGCCAGGTTAGCTGTTTTCTCATGTTTCCAGTATTTATGCTAAGCTAAGCTAACTGGCTGCGGCTGTAGCTTTATGTTTAAAGGCGCTGACACACCAACCCGATTATCGGTCATCAGACAGTCTGGCGAGGTCAGTGACTCGAGTCTGTTCGGTGTGTTCCTTGCCATCGT
Source organism: Gymnocephalus cernua (assembly GCA_023631565.1). Taxonomy (NCBI): domain Eukaryota; kingdom Metazoa; phylum Chordata; class Actinopteri; order Perciformes; family Percidae; genus Gymnocephalus; species Gymnocephalus cernua. The sequence continues at coordinate 6,460,366 of CM042432.1, forward strand.
CAGTCTGAGGAGCCGTCGGCTTTAATTTGGAAATCGGCCAGTGTGCAGTCGGACTCAGTGACCAATTACCGGAAATGACGAGCGGGATGAGCGCGACGAACGCCTCTCAAAATCTGACGAAAATCTTTTAAACTGACCTTTGTCGATCTGAAATGAAGACAGATTCAGCAACTGCATGGCCTATTTCTCACTTAAAATGTTTTCAGAAACACGTTTTGTAAAATATGAGATCGTATTCCGAACAAAATTCGGGAGAAGCCAGACCCACGTGGCGCATTCGTCCAATCAGCTGGCGGTTTTCATTTTTTGGGCGACAATACAGATTAGCGCCACCTGCTGTTATGGAGATGTATTACGTCTCGCACACGTACGCTCAAGTCGGCGTCGCTTCAGTGTGTTCCGAGGAACTTTTTGGACCAACTCGGGGAGACTGATCAGTCCGACTGCCTTTTCTGCCGACAGTCAGCCGTCGGGTTGGTGTGTCAGAACCTTAACGTGCAAACATAATTGATATTGATCACCATTTCCCAAAATGTTAAACTTTTCCTTTTAATGGGTGAAATAAATAACTTAATTTTACTCTGATAACTTTGATAAAATGCTTTAATTTGGTTTCTATCTTAGTTTTCCATACGGTGGATTTAAGTCACTGTACCCAATGACTTTACCAGTGTTAGTTTTGACTCCACATCTGCATTTGCAAAAGTGCTTTTCAACTTCCAGCCTGGCAAATGATAAATCAAGATGAAAGGAAAAAGTTGCAGGTCAACTTCTCCAGCTGTAGTTTTTACCTAACATATTTCTTTAACCACAAAGTTACCTTTGAAGTACAGCAGGAAGCTCACGGGAAACATTCCCACTACTCGCAGAAACACATACTGTACAACACAGGATACCAGAGAGCCCGGAGTTCCCATTTCAGAAATGATTTTATCATTGAGAAGTACTCCTACTGATAAAGGAATGCATCTGCTATAGAAAAATGACTGATGCGCGATTCATTTTGAAAGAATGGTGGCTCACTTTTGTCGAGAGATTTGCAGAGGGAGAATGAAGGGAGAAAAGAGGCGACACAAGAGACCCGCCTGTGAACTCTGCATCCTGAGTTAAACTGTCAAGTCTTTTGATTAAACAACAGGAAAGCAACATGAGAGTGGGAGAGAGTTTGTCCCACAGAGAGAGAGAGAACAGTCAGCAGTTTGTGTTAAGTGTCAATGAGAGTCTCTGTCTTTTCCTTTCCGTCTCAGTACCCCCGAGGGCCGAGGATATGTTAGGTCCACACACCCCCATTCTTAAAAAGCTGGAAAAGGATTAATACCGGAGTCAACTTTGAAGTCACAGCATCAAACACAAATTTGTGCACGTTTTTTTTATTTATTTTTTTTAATCTGCGTTTCATGCCCGGCAGTATAATAGGGTAGGATCGGCACTAATTTTACAAATTTTACAGCACTTGATTTTCTTTTCTTTTGTAAGACAAATCACCTATGCAGGACGAATTAGTCGCAATTAAAGACTTCATAACCTAACTGACAGTATGACATGCTGCATTCCTGAAATTGCTTTGAATCCCAGTCTATTAATACACTAATTGCTGTATAACCAGTAGGACATATAATATTTCCTCTCATACACAACACTGTCTATGTTGATGATTAGGTAATGAGCAGCTCGTTCTATAGGCTGGCCTAAACAGTAGCTGCTGTGTTATGAAGCTCAGCGAAAATTCTACCAGGAAGACTTAACAATCAGTTCACTCCCTATTGAATAAATGTTGGAGGCGGCACCTGTTTGATAAGCCAATCAGAATTGGCATGGATTCCTCAGGCCAATCACAGCGTTACAACTTCCGCTTAAAAGTGTTCTCTCCCTGTGTAACAGCTGTCATTGCTAGTGATGTGACAACCGGCTCTTTTACGCGAGTCGGTTCAACCGGACGGTTGTTGGTTGGCGAACCGAGTCTATAGAGTCGGTCACCGGTTCACGTGCCTGCGGCGGGGGGGTGGATTTATACATAACTACCAAGATAACATGACGTGTATTTGTATGCGATGTAGCCTTCTTCCCCGTGTGTGATGTGTGTGTGTGAATTTCTAAGTACACAATCATCTAAGATGCACAGGAAATAAAGGTTTCTGGGATCGGTTAATAACTCAAACTTTCCGAGAACTGTTAGACAACCGTTTGCTTATAGACTCGAGTGGTTGTTAACGGTTACATTCGGTCTCGACTCTCGGTCTCGGCAAGAGCCGGGTGCCCGCCCGGTCTACTCGTGACAGCTTGTAACATTCACTTCTCTAACATTTAACTTAACATAACTAAGATAACATGATGTGTATTTGTATGTGATGCACTTCCCAATCAATAATGTGTGAATTTTCGAACACAATCACCTAAGATGCACCAGAAACAAGGCTTGGTTAACTCAAACTTGCCGAGAACCTTTAGACGAACCGTTTGCTTATAGACTCGAGCGGTTGTGAACGGTTCTCGACTCTCGGTCTCGGCAAGAGCCGGGTGCCCAGGTAGCCCATTTCCTGATTGATTCTACCACCACTCCAGTGGAGGCGCTAATGAGGTAAAAAACAGGAGTGAGTCGGTTCATTGACGTATGGCACTCGATTCTCCCGGCTCAGTGACACGAATCGGGTTAATAACCGTCTCTTCGGTCAGTTCGTCATCACTAGTCATTGCAGACAAGGCGTTCGACCAAACAGCTGTATGATGCTCATATGCTCTTCACTCGTTGTTTTACCATGTCGGATCCTGGTTTTGATGACCCGATTCCAGGAAGCTGTTGGACACTGGAGGCCTCCTCAATCTCTCCAGACTGCCTACACTGGAGCTCTCGCCTGGCTACAATGGCTGGCTCCTGTTCGGACATAACCGCGCTGATCCTTCTCATCTTTAAGATCGGGACATCATAACGGCTCCAGGCTGCTTTCTCCCGTGCTCCGCGAGCTGGCTGCCCGATGCAAGGGCATCTCGTCGGTTCAACTCTCCTTCCACTCCTGCGGCTGCTCATGATCGGAAGCGGACCAGGAGGCGGATTCAACTCCCGCTCCATGACCGGAGTGACAAGGCGGTGGGTCTCGAGCTGTACGGGCGCCACGGCTGCTTGGCGTTTCTCCGGAGATGAGTCTCATCCTCGCTTCTCTGCCGGCTGGCTAGTCTAATATGGGCAGTGGTTACACAGGTACAAGCGGTAGAAAGCATCTGCTCCCGCTGCTTCAGCGCCCGTCTGCTCCGCGGTAGGTCACGGCCGGGGCCCAGGTGCATCGTGGCTGTCCGCCCCGGCCGTTGCTACTATTTCTGGCATCGTTCTCAGTCTGTCCCTGGTTGTTTACGTTCATAATTCTGGCAATAATTCTGCCGCCGCAATCTAGCTACATTCTGCAAATGTGGATCGGGCTGCCATGTAACAGAAATCCAGGCGCTAAACTCTGGTTCTACCGCAGTTTCAACTGATGCTCGCAGGGGTTCATTACCGTAACTGTTGTATAGTACGATCGGCGGGCATTGCTTCCTACTATAAATTACATCAGTTTAAGCGAGCGCGTCGGGGCAGGCCCATTTCTTTCTTTAGGGGGCATATTAAGTAAATAAGTTTTTATTTTAGACATCTGCTATGTTAGCATGCTCAACTTCCAAATGCTTCTTAAATTCACGTGCGCATCATGGCGCACCACTACGGTTCCTGTTAATCTGATGCTCTGCGGGTCAATCTGTACCATAGACAGTTAAAGAAATGGATCAACATGATCGTTGCTCTGGACGGAGAACAACAGTGACGAATATTTGACTCTAATGCATCCATGATATTAGAAGAATCTTTTGTTGCAAATTGGCGTATGAAGACACCATTCAAGTGTGGGTTAAGCTCCGTGTATATTGAATGCTTCACGAGTAGCTCACAACAACGCTGACTTCCTGTTACATGTTAACATACCCAAATTCTCCACAGGGTGGAACTGTTGCCTAAGCAGTGCAACAGGATACTCTGTAACACCTTTCCGGCGAGCGCTGGTGTGTTATGTGCAAAGACATATATAAACTGGACCAACAGATCCCGTTGCTCTGGACGGAGACGAGTGAAGTCTATTAGAAGCACTTTTCCGGTGATGGTTGAGCGTTACTGCGCAGCTGCAAACTGAGCTTGCCGCCGTAGATGTGACGTGACCAACGTGTCTGAACGTTGTAAGTCTTCTGGTAGCTGTGCCAAGAGAAATCTCAATCATTCCCAATCTTGCAGAGACGGAGAGCGTAGGTATATGTAAGGAGATAACATAGGCACAGGCTAATTATTGCTAACTAAAATGCTAGTTAACATTAGTAATTAAACTTAAACAGCTAATGTAAGTCCAAACTGCCTGCGAGCTTCTCCTGTACTATACGGTAATTCCTCTACTATGCGACAGCAAGTCGTGTGGTTATGACACAATCGTTAGCCTATTTTTATGAAAATGTCTGCTACGGAGCCATAACGTGAGGTACAAGGTAATGGAGCATTTTATACATTGTCGTGTTTCTTTAGAAATAAACAATGGACAAATAAAGTCTTTAAACGCTTCAGATGTAAAGTTATTCACTGTCAAAGTGACGCCAAAATGAATGGCAGTGAATGTGATGCTAACGGGGGGTGATGGTTTATTAGCATCAAAATGGCGCCATAGGAGGCTTCACTCTGAGGAGGCAGGCTTGCCCCCTTGGTTATGTGCAGCTGCAAATTGAGTTTGCCGACGTAGATGTACGTGTGTAATCTGTCTGAAGTTGTAAAGTCTTGGTTGCCTTGCAAGAAATCTCAATCTTTTCTAATCTTGTGGAGACAGAGGGCGTAGGTATATGTAAGGAGATATCATAGGAACATGCTAATTATTGCTGACTAAATGCTAGTAACATTTGCAATTAATCTAAACAGCTACTTTAGTCACCTGCCTGCGAGCTTCTCCGTACTGTACGGTAATTTCTCTCCTATGTGACGTAAATTGCATGGGTATATCACGATCGGTAGCCTATTTACAAACGTCTGCTACGGAGCAATGAGTCTTTTATACGTTGTCGTGTTTCTTTAGAAATACAATGGACAAATAAGTTTTGAAACGCTTCAGATGTTACGCATCCGCTGTCACAGCGACGTCACAACGAATGCCCTGTCTAATCTGGGCAGGCGTATCATTCTTCATTATAGAGAAACTCACGCAAGGGTAAGCTTGGCTATCTCATCATGGTCAGTAGTTCATTGCTGACGCAGAAGCGTGCTGAGGTCTTATTAAATTAATGTTTATGTATATTCATCACATCTAAAGCTGCATTCGCATCTACGGGCTGCATTGGTATTGCTTCGTGCCGCTTGCCCACTTCATGAAGTAGGGCAATATTCATTATATCTGGTAAGTGGTCAGTCGATACAAGAGGTTCTTGGCACAAATTGCGGTCGTATTATACTATGACCTCATCATCTTGGCTAAATTGACAATTTCATTGTTCCTCAAATATCTTATCAAACAGGCTGCAATCGCTCGCATCAGCTAACTACCTTCATCTTCGGCACACTTCCGTGGGGGTCTTCGTGCGTATTGGTTTACTTATGCAGGTATTCATTCAAGTAACCATTGCCTAGCATATTCTGAGTCTTCAGGTTGGAAGTATCCGTTGTCACTCAGGCATTTCATTGTGGTCTGAAGCGTGCAGCGTCGTCCATTTTTTCTGCTATATTCTACAAGCTATATCGGCGCAGTCTTCTGAAATCTCTGATTTCTGGCTATTCTGGTAAGTGATACATGGAACCGGTGGTAAGTCTGGTTCATAGTATCTCCACTGGCCATCGCCTTTCGGACAAGGCGACCTCTGCAGGTAGTCATGCTTCATTTTACGTTCTGTCGTACGGGATTTTGGCAGGTGAACGCATGCCCGCAATATTATTTGTGTGCTTGCATAGGATTCAGCAGCGAATCCTTGTTTATGGCATCATGTTTTCACACGCCTAATGTGCTAGGCTACGCCTCACAGTGGAGGCTGTCAAGCAGCTAATGTTATGCCAACCCAGCTGCCAGACTCTATGCGAAATGACTATATAGGGTTCATGTTGCTTCTGGTTGACTTGCCAAGTTTTAATTTAGTTAAGTTGTATTCTTATTTTGTCAGAGATTTAATTTTGTTATTCTGTATACACCTGCTTCGTTTACATTATTCTTGTATCACATAAGATTCGTTGCTGCTCATGAGGTATGTATGTCTTTCACATCTCGTTGCTCGTTCCAGTTTTTGGGGGATTTGTCAGGGTTTTCCTAACCCGTTAACACTAATTATCTGTTAATATTGCATTTAATTTATAGCTAAGCGTCGAAGCCAAGCGGTCGATGCCGACCGAGCGGTCGTTGCCAGCATGAATTGCCGTTGCCATGGTTTGGTTTTTCCGGTGTCGGGCGATGCCGATGTTTTATTTTGCCTTTCTTATTGTCATTATCTAATGGTTTGTTAGTTTCTGTGGCTATTCGCAAGGTTTGGTTTTACCGGTCGTCAAGCGACGCCGATGTTTTATTTTCTTTTCATTTTCATATTGCCTCATTTTATTTATACCGAGTCCGGTCTTTATTGCTGATGCCGACCAAGCGGTCTTTTCCGACCAAGTGGTCGTTGCCAGCCAAGCGGCCGTTGCCAGCCAAGTGACTGATGCCGACCAAGTGGTCGTTGACTGAAATACGGGAAGTATTTCTTTTGCTGTTTTGATGGCAGATCACTGTTTTGCTTTCTGTTTCAGATCTGCGTGTTGGGAGGTAAGTATATACTCTCATTTTATTCATATTGAATTTCATTGTGTCTATTCCGCCCTGTTCCTAACTTCTAATTTCAGTCACGTTTTTGGGGGATTATATCTTGGTTCCCTACCCCTATTTACATCTTTAAATGTATTAATTTTGCGATGGAGTCCAATCGGCAAAAGAATGTACATTTTATTCTCGTACAATAAATCTTTGCATATCTGCAAACAAGTCTCTCCTGATTGAAATTCCTTTTGGGGTTACACTAGGGTTGACATTCATACCCAGAGAAACACATTCATACCGCAGAAAGTTTAGTGTGTGTGTGTGTGTGTGTGTGTGTGTGTGTGTGTGTGTGTGTGTGTGTGTGTGTGTGTCAACTCTGCAGCAATTTGTGTGAAAATACAACTGACTTTGATGCTATTTACTACCTCTTGGTCATGTGATGCAGTAGGCCTGTTCATCCTGTCAGAGAGAAAGCAGCATGACGAGGTCATACGTGCTGGACTGGTTTGGGTTATTCTGCATCAACGGAAGTACATTTCCATAATAAAGCCTTGACATACGGCGCGTCCCTCACCTTCTGCTCTCTGTGTGTTGCCGTTCTCAAACTCTGTTCGCTTCTGGAAAACAAACTTTGAGCTAGCAAGCTACACGCTGAAAATGGCAAGTTTTGAAAACAATTTTGATCGTGCTACAATGCAGGCCTGCTTGTTTACGGCATTTCCTCTCTAACTGGGAGGTTTTGGGACTGATTGGTGCAATTGCTGTGGACAAAGTACACACACAGCGGGGTCAGCCCTATGTTCCCACATTCTTTTCACTGAAAATTAGGCCCTAGGTCCCCACAGCTCTTTTTTTATTTAACCGATCTGTGTTCCCACATTTCTTTGTTCTTAAAATTAGGCCCTATGTTAGGGTTAGGGTTACATTCCATCTGTAGTCCATTGCTACTGGATAATAGGTTGGGTGTAATTGGCTACCAAATTGGGAGAAAGGGGGATCAAATCTGATACAAATTTATGAAAAAGGAAATGTGAGAACATAGGGCCTAATTTTGGAAAATAAATCTTAGAAATGTGCGAACTGTGGGAACATAGGGCCTAATTTTGAAAAAGAAATCTTAGAAATGTAGCAACATAGGGGTGTGGGAACATAGGGCCTAATTTTGAAAAAGAAATCTTAGAAATGTAGCAACATAGGGGTGTGGGAACATAGGGCCTAATTTTCAGTGAAAAAAAAATTCTTAGAAATGTGGGAACATAGGCTGTGGGAACAGGCACGCTCCCCACACAGCGATACACTGGTAAGAGCAAATTAGGTTTAACCATGTATCGAGCTAATTTAAATAGCTCATGTTACTGTATTGGTTGAACAGTTAAATTAATATTGTTTGTGGTGTTGTCTTTTGCGGGGTGCAAATGTTCCACCAAAACAAGTTTATTTCCCGAGACCATTTTGCAGAGCCACCGCTGCTGCGTCCCAGAGCTTAGCTCAGCCCAAGACGATTGTGATTGGTTTTAATAAATGCAAACAACCTGGAGCGTTTTTTTCCTCCTATCCCAGAATGACACACACACACACACACACACACACACACACACACACACACACACACACACACACACACACACACACACACACACACACACACACACACACACCCGTATAGTCCTATGAGGCTGCAGGATATCGCCTCTCCAGGTCTGAATCCTGTGCTGTTTTTCTTGGCACTGGACACAGCAAAGCCTGCTGGGGGATATGCAGCAGCTTAGTGGTGAAAAAGAGCCGGCCCTACCCTCAGTACCAAACACACAGAAATAAACACAGGACACTTTTCAATCCATCTTCATCTCCAAAACGCTTAAACCGAACAAGCACAGCGCTAATGTTGCGACCTAGAAGTATTATTTTATAATTTCATAATTTCCTAGAATAGGGGATATGTTTAGAATTCTGTAGGGAAATCACTATTATGTCATTGTAATTTTGTTTTAAAAATATTCTGGATATTATTCTGATTTTGTTATTGAAAGGTGAAAGGTCAGTTACGATGATGTCATAAGCCAGCGCAGCAGTCTAGTGAAGAGCGGAGTGAGGTGAACGTAGGCTATGTCGCTGAGGTTAGAAGATGTTGTGCTGCTTTGTGTAAAAAAGATAATTCCAACAGAACTGGCAAAATAAAGTTGCAAAAGGGAAGACGGAGTCTGTTTTGAGTGTGCAACATAAACTTGGTGTTTCCGCCCGGTCGGAGTTCATCACGAAGCAAGCAAGATGAGTCACCAGTGACTAGCCACGACACAGTAAGAGCTAGCTGCTAACTACGTAGCTACCGACGTCGTCAATACTGCAGTGCTCCAGACGAAGCAGTGAAGGTAAAAGTTTTCCATCATGTCAAAAGTGCAACTGATGTCGTCTGCGTGGGAAACTCTTGTGGCTGAGATAGAAGAAAAGTTACTGACACTGACAGCACCAGAGTTGAATTATCTATGTGGGGCACTCAGCCTAACAGTGGAGGAAAATGACAAAGACTTACCTCGTAAGCTGAGGAGGCAGATTCTCCAGTATCTAGAAGGGGAAGATGTTATTTCACTAGAGGATGAAGGGATGTCTCTATTGCTGCAAGTAAAGGACAAAATTGAAGAAATCAAAGGGAAAAATGACGATGATAGCGTATCCCAGCTCCAACAAATAGCGCAAGAGCACCACCCGGAGGTAGAAAATAATATCGCACCCAGTTATCCAAATGAACAAGGAGAAAATGCTTCTGTCCCAAATGTAACTGGATCAGCTTCCCAGAGCGTTTCTTTTGTCCATCCACTGTACAGAAGGGAGTTAAAAATAATTGGACAAATTGGAGAACCAAATCAAAAGGATAAATTAGCGTACACTAGCTTGGAAAGACAAATCCAAAGAGCACTAAAAAAGGGATATGATGAGGGAGAAGTCGTAGAAGCTGTCATTCAAGCTATAGCTCCAGGAACAAAACTGAAGAGTTATCTTGAAAGTAGAGTTGATCTGTCATTGCAAGCTCTCAGACAGATATTACGGACTCATTACATTGAGAAGGATGCCACAGACTTGTACCACTCCCTCACGCGCGCTGTTCAAGATTCAAAAGAAACACCCATCCAGTTCTTGGTGCGAGCCATGGATCTGAGACAACAAATTGTCTTTGCTTCAGAAAGAGTTAAATCTGGTTTGAAGTACAGCACAGAGCTAATCCAAAATCAATTCCTCCAAACAGTACTCACTGGCCTTCATGATGATGCCATCCGTGCAGATATAAAACCATACTTACAGAATCCGAAAGTTGAAGATGAAGTCCTTTTGGAGAAAATGACGGCTGCATACACTCTGGAAACGGAAAGAAAGAATAAGTTGTCAACTACATCAAAAGCAAAGATGATCAAAATTGCAGCGGTTAGTGAGGAAAGTGAGGAATGTGGAAAGGAAGCCTATGCGCACAAACCAAATGATAAGAACAAACGTGGTGAAACGAACAAACGTGATACACTGATGGAAAAGGTGGACCAAGGTAATAAAGCTATATGTGAAGCTATTCAAAACCTCACCACTCAAATTGCTAGTCTCCACCAGACCTCTAAGCCTCAATCAATGAGAGTGAGTGAAGAGCCGAACCGAAAATATCGACCACAGCCAAAGACTGTAAATAGTAGACGGTGTCAGCAGTGTCAACTGTCCAATCCGGATGGAAGGTGTAATCACTGTTATAAGTGTGGCAGCGCAGAACACTGGGCATCAGGTTGCAGAATGAGAAATGCCTCAGCCAGTACAAACAAGATTGAAATTCTGATTCATCCTACCGAAAACACAGACAATGTGGATCTGTTCAGCTTAAGAGCACCACTCACTGGTAAACAGCGACAAACAGCCAAGCTAGTAGGGAAGCGATGCCTAGTTCGAGCTTCTCTAGGGGGAGTTGACACTTCAATACTGTGGGACACCGGTTCACAGGTATCAATAGTGGGAACGAACTGGAAAAGACAATACTTGCCAGATGTTAAGGTGAGACCAGTGGAGGAGCTGCTTGAGGAGGGAGCATTGGAGCTATCAGCTGCAAATGGAACAGACATTCCATATGATGGATGGATGGAAATTGAATTCACCTTGTCTAAGAATGCTGTGGCTGGGATGAGTGACAAACCTGTCGTGGTCCCCATCCTGGTTGCCAGCAGTGACATTGAACGCCCCATCATTGGCTTTAATGTGATTGAAGAACTAGCCTTGACCAACGACACCTGTGGAGACTGTACTCCTTCCGGCCACATGGTGGAAAGGCTGTGCTCAGCACTGGAGGTAGGGCGCAAAACGGCGAGAGCTGTCTTGTCCGTTTTAAAGAACCGAAACCTTGAGAACCAACCCCACATAGCCAGAGTCGGCAGACAACCAGTGACTATCCCGAAAAACAAAGTGGTAGCAGTGCCGTGCGGCCACCTAAATAAGAGAGTGTTGAGTGCGTCACATGTAGTGTTGGAGCCAAACCATGAAATACCATGGCCAACAGGCCTAGTCATCAGAGAGCAGTTAATTCAGCTCCCTACAGAAGATAACGGTAAAATAGAGGTTACCGTTGAAAACATGACTGACAATGACATCATGCTATGTAGTCGCACAACACTTGGATGGTTGCACAGTGTTGATGCCATCTACCCGTCGCAGACAAAGTCTCCGTCTGGTCAGGGACCTGAGACACGAGACAGCGGTGTCACCTCACTTGCACAGCAATCCAGCCGGATGCCACAAGCTGAGCCCTGGGATCCACCTGTGGACCTGAGCCATCTATCAGATGACCAACAGCAACAGGTACAACAAATGCTCAGAGAAGAATGTGATGTTTTTGCAAAGGATGATTGGGACACTGGGTGTATCAAGGATTTGCAAATGGACATACAATTAAAAGACAATGTGCCTGTGCAAAGAACATACAACGCAATCCCTAAACACCTCTACCAAGAAGTGAAAACTCACATACAGGACTTACTCAGTCGAGGCTGGATCCAGAAGTCTTGTTCTTCATATTCTTCACCCGTAGTATGCGTCAGAAAGAAAGATGGAGGTCTACGCTTGTGCATAGACTACAGACTGCTGAATGGGAAAACACAGCCGGATCGTCATCCAATCCCGAGGATACAGGAGATCCTGGAAAATCTGGGGGGCAACTCCTGGTTCACGGTGTTGGACCAGGGAAAGGCTTACCACCAGGGCTTCATGAGCGAGAAAAGCAGACCCTGCACCGCATTCATAACACCATGGGGACTCTATGAATGGATGAGGATCCCGTTTGGGCTTACTAATGCGCCTGCATCTTTTCAGCGCTACATGGAGGGATGCCTGGGAGATCTGAGGGATGAAGTGTGTGTCCCGTATCTGGATGATGTGTTAGTGTTTAGCTCCAGCTTTGAACAACACATCCAAAATGTGAGACAGGTACTGCGACGGCAAAGAGAGTGTGGTATAAAAAAAAAAATGTGACTTTTTCAAAAGTGAGGTCTGCTATGTGGGTCGAGTCATTTCGGCAGAGGGATACAAGATGAATCCCAAAGAGGGGGAAGCAGTTCAAGCACTGAAGCATGAGACACCAACCACTGTGCGAGAGGTGAGAAAGCTGATGGGTTTTCTCAGTTACTATAGATCCTATATACCAGACTTCTCCAGGATAGCCAAACCTCTTTATGAACTGTTAGCAAAGCCTAAACTGTCTGAACAGACGCACAACCAAAAGAGGAAGAATGTGAGCCGTAAGTCTGCTCAGTTGCCACCATCCCATCCTGTCCAGTGGACAATGAGTCACCAAGAAATACTGAACAGAATAGTGGATCAACTGACAAATCCACCAGTGATGGCATACCCGGACTTGGAGAAACCCTTTGTACTTCACGTGGATGCCTCAGAAGAGGGCTTAGGTGCAGTTTTGTACCAGCGTCAAGAGGGTGTTCTTAGGGTAATTGCCTATGGCTCACGGACGTTGTCACCGGCAGAAAATAATTACAAGCTACATTCTGGCAAATTGGAATTCCTGGCGCTAAAATGGGCTATCACAGAGCGTTTTCGTGACTACCTGTTCCATGCACCTGACTTTGTTGTATATAGTGACAATAATCCCCTGACCTATGTCACGAGATCAGCGAAACTCAATGCAGCAGGACACCGTTGGGTGGCAGAGCTGGCGGATTATAGGTTCACATTGAAGTACAGACCTGGAACAGCAAACAGAGATGCGGATTTCTTGTCACGGAGACAAAAGCCCATTGAAGAGATCATGCGAGAATGTACAGAGGAATGTCCTCAGGAAGCTATCGAATGCATCGGAAAAGCTCTGGAAAGGGATAAAACCCAAGATATTGAGTGGATCTCTGCTGTCACATGTAACATTGATGCACTGCCAGAGGAGTGTAACGTCTCAGAGCCAATCCAGCCACTTGCAGTGGAAGACATCAGAGTTGCCCAGAGTGCAGACTTAGCCATTGGCAGAGCTCTGGCTTTGAAAAGAACACACACATTTTTGAAACATAAAGATAAGCTGGCAGAAAGCGAAGCAGTGAGACAACTGCTCCGAGAGTGGCCCCGTCTAAAGATTGATGGAAATGGCATCCTCAGAAGAGAGACTGCAGCAAGGAAACAGTTAGTTGTTCCTGAGTCCTTGAAGCCTGTTGTGTACAAGCATCTCCACGGGGAAATGGGACATTTAGGTGCTGATCGAATGGTGGCTCTCGCAAGAGAACGCTTTTTCTGGCCAAAGATGAGGCAGGAAATGGAACACTATGTCACCCAGGTGTGTCGCTGCATAAAAAGGAAAAAACCTAACAGAATAATCAGGACACCTATCCAAAGCATTGAGACCTCTGCACCGTTTGAGATGATATCCATTGACTACCTACACTTGGACAAGTGTAAAGGGGGTGAGGAGTATATACTTGTAGTTGTGGATCATTTTACCAAATACGCACAGGCCTACGCAACAAAAGACAAGTCTGGGAAGACCGCGGCCAGAAAACTCTTTGATGATTTTATTATGCGTTTTGGTTTCCCATCCAAGATACATCACGATCAGGGAAAAGAGTTTGAAAATACTCTCTTTCGCAAGCTACAAGACTACTGCGGTATTCGCCACTCACGCACCTCCCCATATCACCCTCAAGCTAATCCTGCAGAGCGCTTCAACAGAACGCTGCTGGGGATGTTGCGCACGCTTGAAGAGTCTCAGAAGTCAAGATGGAAAGAACACCTAAACAAAGTGGTCCATGCCTATAACTCAACTGTGCACGAAGCAACAGGATTCTCTCCATTCTTTCTTCTCTTTGGTCGCGAGCCAACTTTACCAGTCGACCTAATGTTCCCCAAGAAAGGAAGCGAAAGGAATCAGTCACAGACTGGCTATGCAGAGAAGTGGAGAGAAGTCATGCAAGAAGCCTATGCTATTGCAATGCAAAACATGAAGAAAAGTGCAAGGAGAGGACAGAAAAACTACAATCAGCGCACGTGGAGTTCTGTTCTGGAGCCAGGTGATCATGTCCTGGTGAGAAACCTCACGCCCAGAGGTGGTACTGGAAAGCTGCGTAGTCACTGGGAAGACATGATACATGTTGTCAAGGGAAGAAAAGGCCCTGGGAGTCCAGTATACGTGATTGAACCATTGCAAGGAACAGGGAGAAGACGGGTGTTACATCGTAACCTACTTCTACCATGCCCTTATTTGGTTGAAGAGCCAGAAGGTCACGAACCTAACCTTGAAGATAAAAACAGAAGAGCAAAACGGACAACAAGGAGGGATCATACAGCTAGACAGAATACTTACCGAACAGACACAGACAGTTCCAGTGAGGAGGAGTATTGTCTCTGGACAGCAGTGAGACATGCTGAGACACCTCTGAATGCAGAAGCAAAAGAGTTCTGTCCGAGAACGGACACGCCCCGAGACAGGCCTGAGAGAGTACTTGTTCCGGAGTTGCAGCCTGAAGAGGAGTCTATTGAGGAGAGACAGACCTCGGGGAAAGGGATTAATGCTCCGGTTGTTGATGCTCCAGTTGTTGAATCAGAGGATGAGCAAAGTGATATCGAGATGTGGAGAAACAGGCCAAGGAGAGCTAGGCAGCCCAGGCGTGTCTACACTTATGACCAGCTAGGCCAGCCAACCTTTCAACAGATGAAGACCTGCCATGTGGGTGTGAAGATGTCCACAGGAATTGCTTGTGACTCTTCAACCAGATCATCATTTGTGTATCCTATTTATCATGGTTAGATATAAAAGAAACACAGAGACAATCTTATTTGTTAGTATATATTACTTACCCATTACAAGTTACAGTTCATGGTAGTAGTTAACACATAATACAGAACAGGTAATCTGGACAGTTATTTAAGTAATAAGTACAGAAATGGGTTATTATCCTAGTATATTGGAGTTAAGCTAGTAGTGTAATATACAAACAGTAGTTACAGGAACAATAGTTGAGTGTACACGTACGGTATAGATTACTAAATGCGTGGCTTTGGCATATGTGGACACATAAGTTTGGGTGTATATGGTATTTTCCTTGTCCCTTTGTGAAGATTGGGGGGCCCACCAATGCTTCAATGGATTATTCACCCTTTGATACCAAAGGACTATGGACACTTAGTCTTGTATTGTTGCCATGAGACTTGCTCAAGAAAAAAAAAAAAATACTAAGGGACAGTATGTTATAACCACCCTGTAATGTATGATGTGTGCGAAAATATTTACCTGTTTACTTACCTTCCACCATATGTTCCGTGTGGAGACATTGTTGATTAATATTGTGAAGATAGAAAAGAAAATGTTTAGACACATTTCTTTAGTGGGGGAGGGTGTTGCGACCTAGAAGTATTATTTTATAATTTCATAATTTCCTAGAATAGGGGATATGTTTAGAATTCTGTAGGGAAATCACTATTATGTCATTGTAATTTTGTTTTAAAAATATTCTGGATATTATTCTGATTTTGTTATTGAAAGGTGAAAGGTCAGTTACGATGATGTCATAAGCCAGCGCAGCAGTCTAGTGAAGAGCGGAGTGAGGTGAACGTAGGCTATGTCGCTGAGGTTAGAAGATGTTGTGCTGCTTTGTGTAAAAAAGATAATTCCAACAGAACTGGCAAAATAAAGTTGCAAAAGGGAAGACGGAGTCTGTTTTGAGTGTGCAACACTAACGTGCAGCTCCGTATGAAGAGGAAGGATGCTGCACAGTGACTGCACAAGGCCACGCAAACGTGCCCTTGTCTGTTGGCAGAGGTTCGTCCTGGTCCGTTAGTATAACTCTGTCTGACAGATAACTGCTTGATAGTAGGAAACATATGGACAATAGGACAATAGACAGCAACACAAAACTCTCCTCTGCTGCATTAGGAAAAGAGTCAACCCCTTCCTCTCCCTTTCCTCTTGGTCTTCCCCTTCCTCTTATGTGTTATATAAGTATTCTCTATACTGCATCATACCATTCTTTGCCTACATCTTGTTTTCTTTTCTTATAATTGCATGAATCCTTTCTTATATGTAGGCTAATATTTTAACATCTATTTATTAACATCCTCTTCCTATTTCCTTACCCACCTGTCTTAGATTTGTACTTTCTCTCCTTTAAACAGCACCTCTGTCTCATGTCATGTCTGGTGTGCATGGCACTGTGTATTTATGACTGAGGTTGTTTAAGTTTATCTGTGGATGCCAGATGTCTGAGAGCGTCAGAGTCTCAGTTTACTGTCAGGACCTTCTCTTCCCTGAGCATCTGCAAACCACACAATGTGTGTGTATTATGTTTCCCCTATTAGTGCTGTCAGATGTGTGTGTTATATTCTTAGGTTTGCAGTTGACTGTGGTCAACTGTGTTGATCTCTGAATGAGGCCTGCATGTGTGTGTGTGTGTGTGTGTGTGTGTGTGTACAGTGAGATAAGGTGCTATTGCAGGCAATATGTCTAGGCTGCTTAATCAGACTCTCTTTAGTTTCTGACTCAGCCAGACTGTTGCAGCCCTTTTGATCAGTATTACAGTATATATAGTGCTATGGCACATGGTAACGGTCATTTATTGTACAGCGTTTCCTGTACGATCTTTGTTAGCAGTGGGGGCAGGTCTGTCCGAACAACATCATCTACAGCAGGTCTACAAAATGAATTTTACAAGAAATTCTTCATAGGGAAACCAAAACCCTGAATGAACCTAGGGGTTAATAACACGTGTACCGAGTCGACCGTTCTCTGGGATATGTTCTCATGCTAATCGAATGTGACCAGTTTTAGTCCAAACCGATGATGAGGCTTTGTGGCGCTGGTCATCGGGGCACGGGTAAAGTGGGGGGAGATCACGGTTTCTGTGCCGCTGAAGGGGCATGGAGTGGCGCCGCACTTCCACGGTGGCGTGGTGAGGGTCCCTGCATGTTGGCTCATGCATTGAGAGCTTTGTAAGTGTACAGACAGTTTATTGGGGGGATGGTTTGTGGGGACGGTGTCGTTTGCGTGTGCTGGCGGGATCTGCGGGGGGCGGTCACGGCCGGTTGAGCGAACTTTAGTGAACTGTCTGTGTGCTTACAACCGCAGCCGCGACTGCGTTGTGCGTCTGCGTTGTGCGTCTGCGTTGTGCGCCTGCGTTGTGTGTCTGCGTTGTGCGTCTGCGTTGTGCGTCTGCCTTGTTTCTGGTGCCGTGGCGGCAGAGGTTTTGGCGTGGCGGGCCACTGCTGAAGGGTCAGCATAGAGGAAACACTGTTGTAATAATATTTCAAATATAAAGTGTAGGTTTTTTTTAAGCCATTTTAGCAGTGTGGCTCTATTGATGACATTGGCGGTCTGTTAGTCGGTCCACCACTTTGGTCCAGACTGAAATATCTCAAAAACTATTGGACATAAAAATGGCCTTTTTTTACTGTCATTATTAGGGATGGGAATCGAGCACCGGTTCTTCTTTAGAACCGGTTCCCAGTGAATCAATTCCTTGGAACCGTTAGTGTACCTGCTTAACGATTCCGCTTAACGGTTCCGCTCGTTGCAAATGTGTCATGACCGTCACACACGCGCTGCGTTCTTTTGGTTACGCAGCAAACATGTCATCGAGGCAGAAGCGATCTAAAGTGTGGTTATATTTCACTCGAAAAGACGCCAATGCAGTCATTTGCAACAGTTGTAAAAGTTTAATTTCGGCAAAGGGGGGAACTGCCTCCAATATGCAGAAGCATTTGGCCACACAGCACGCAATCCGTTTGCAGGACTGTCGCGTGTTTGATTCTCTACTACTCAGCGACACAGCAACAACAAGTGAGTCAAGCAGCAGCGGAGCTAACGAGACGCCATCTGCTATTAATGCCAAAGGTAACTTGTCTATTTAGTTAATGTTTTATTGTGTAAACTTTACCTATACGGAAAAAATCCAGCTTTATAGAAGCCTTCCGCCCATTCCAACCAAAGACAGCGCCAGTTTCTGGTGGTGGAAGAAGAGTGACGCGTTGCCAGTGTTGTCAGCTCTAGCTGAGAAGTATCTCTGTGTCCGAGCTTCCTCCACCCCTTCTGAAAGGGTGTTCTCCACTGCTGGAGACACCCTAAGTCCAGAGAGATCTCGTATCCTTCCTGAGAGGGCAAACATGACCATTTTTCTGCACAAAAATTGTTAATTTGCCCAAGTTGATAGTTGTCGTCTTTACAGAAGACTTCTTTCTATTTTGTATGTCAGTTGAGTTGAATTTAGTTTCAGGTTGAATATTTCCAAAGGCACAAGCTCTTCCTTGACTGTTTACAGTCTGTGTTTTTTGTTTTTATGGCACTTAAATGGCAGTTTTATTTATTTTTTTGGCTGTGAAAAAATCTATAGGTCCCTGGACTTTACTTTTTAGCTCACCTACTTTTAGGTTTGTTCTGAGGTTGCTACACATAATTTGTGTATACTCTGAGTATGTGCAGTGTTCTTATCAGATATTAAAGCGAGTTAATACAAACAAACAAATTTCTACTTATTTCCTCACCCAATGAGAATCGATAAGAGAATCGATAAGGAATCGGATCGATAAGCAATATCGATAATGGAATCGGAATCGTTAAATTCTTATCAATTCCCATCCCTAGTCATTATTACTTACGGTAGCTGAATTCTTCTGCTATGGATTAGAGAACGGGCCTCCCGCCGGCGGCCGCAGGAGGTCCACAGGAAGTTGTTTACATGATCCTGATTAAATCAATCTAAAATAAACTAGATAAGCTAGAGCATTCATTCTTTTTGCAGCAGAAATCTAAGGCTTCGGTCTTTTGCGACCTTACGTTGTGCGCTTGTGATAACGCTACAACGTTGCGTGACAGCCGGTGCAAAACTGTGTGACACCATTCTAATGCAGATGAAACTATCAAATGCATTTACACTCTGCTCATAAAAAGGAGCATATCTCAGTCCCTCCAGAAAAACGCGATTATGCGATCGCAGAATTCAATGCATAATCAGCCAATGTCCGCATATTCATGCGGGGGCCGCATTTTTTTAAAAACGCCGCACTTTCGCCGCATAAATTGCCGATTTCCGCGCAAAATATGCGGGGCTTGCATGATTTCATAATCCCCGCATTTTCGTTGCAAAAAAGTCACATATATCTAGGGTTGGGTACCGAAACTCGGTGCCAATGGACCCCCGGATCCGACGTAAACGGTAGTAATTAACGAGACCGAATAAGAACGAAGATTTCGGTGCCTTATTTCGGTGCCTGACTTTACACTACAATCGACAGCAGGTAACGTTAGCCTACCGTTAGCTAGCAGCGTGATTAAACACGGTTAAAATGCTGACAGGTGACGTTAAACAGTGTAAAGTGTGACTGTATATCAACAGTCTGCTCTGCAGCGCAGCAGCTGCCGACGTCGGAAACGCACAGATGGTGCATTCACGGACACTGGTAATTGTTTGGTTTTGGTTGGTTATTCTAAAATACCCTTTTCCCATCTGGTTGCTGTTTTTGTCGTCCAACAGCAATTTACTGGTGAAATAAGTTATTGTTTATTATAAGTTATAGTTATTACATTACTATTAAATCATTTAATTTTGACCATATGGCCTTAGTAATAAACAACGTGTCCTTAATGTCACCGACTGTTGTTGAGTTGGCCTATCCTTCTTGTTTCTTCTTTTTAAAAAACTTTCTTAAAAAGTATCGGTTCAGGCACCGTTTTAAAAGTACCGATTTAGCGCCAGTATCAGAAAAAAAACCAAACAATACCCAACCCTACATATGTCTCAGCAGAAAGTTCAAAAATGTTGCGTTTACTTCACACAAGAGCAGCCATTTTCCCCTGTTGCCATGGGAACGTTATGAAGTGACGTAATTTCACCTACTGAGAACACGGTGTTGGGGGAATCACTTTTTTTCTCTCTTTTTCATCAAACCGCAGTTTTTCCAAGTTCCCGCAAGTTCCCGCAGTTTTTGCAAGTTCCCGCAATTTTTGCAAGTTCCCGCAATTTCATCGCATAAAATGGCATAAATATCCCGCATATTCCATCGCATTTTTTAAGAAAACGTGCCGCATAATCAAGGATTTTTGCCCGCAACAATCACGAAAAAACTCCGCGTTTTTCTGGAGGGACTGATATCTCAAAAACTAAAAAGATATGCATAGCTCAAATAACTTATGGAGTGTTAAGAAATACTATGTTCATGTTGCTCCATTTAGAAATCGTTTGGATCAATATGTTTTGTGTTTATTTAGTATTTTTTTTTTATTTATTTATGACACATTTTCGATACTTTTATCAATTATTATGGTTTATTGACTTACATAACCCTTTAGCTTAGGTTGTAAATATTGTATGGATATGAATCATTTACAGATACTCTAAGAAATGACATCACAATAAGCAAAGAAATACCAATGAAGGCACTGGTGGACCATTTCTATTGCAAATCTGAGTTCAAAGGGTTAAGAATGTTCTCGTTTTCTCCTCCTGTCTAAATGATTTTGGTGATACATATCTAGGACCCTATCTTGCACCCGGTGCAGCGCAGCACACAGCCCGACGCGAGTGTCTTTGCTAGTTTAAGACCGACCCAGTTGTCAATTTCCCGTAAAGTGCCCGCGTCGTTTAAATAGCAAATGCATCTGCGCCCATCTGTACGCCCATGGGCGTGCTGGTCTTACAGGGAGGTGTGTTCAGGTGCATTCTTGGCGTATTGCTATCTTGAGGCAGCAGGAAGTGATCACGCCATTGACCAACAAAAACCTGGTCTAAAGTCAATAACGCAGCATTTCATTGTTATTTTAACAGCAAATTAGTAAAATGCACCTAGGCTCGTGCACAGCGCGCACACTATGCTTGTTACACACACACACACAGGGAAGCACAGCAGCACACAAACATGCAAAAGATTACAAATAAAAATATTACAGTGGACACGCCCTAAACACACCTGCGCCATGCGCTTCACGCTTTGCACTTAGATCGTTAAAATAGGGCCCCTAGGCTGTAAAAACACTGGAAATATCCTGCATCCCATGAAAAAGGCTGGTGGTGTTTGCCTTTAAAGTTGCACTAATTAAAATCTTTATTGACAATGTATCATAGGACTATGCGTAATGTCAAAATCCATTATTGCAGCCTCCAGCTGACTAGTACTAGCTGCAGTAAAATAGGTCAGGGTATGTTTGGGTGCAATGTGCAAAAAACATTGTTTCCAACTCAAAATTCTGTGGTTGCAGTTCAAGTGGCTTAAATTTACTCCAGCCCAAATATCCTGTTTCATGCAGCAACACGTCAAAACATGGATGGAGAAACTAAATGAGGAATTCAAGGCCATTTTGTGGGGCTAAGACCTAAAGTGATTATGGCTGTGTTTTTATTCACTATATACCGTGTATTACAGTTTCCTATTTTTAGTGCAGTGAGGATTATTATACCCTATAGTGACCTCAAATGATAACACAATGCAACAATAAAAGTAGTAAGTGACAACGACACAGTATAATATTCTACATAAAGTCCCCTACTGAATAACAGGAAGTGAATAAGTGAGTAAATCTGGACCCAGTCTATGTCCCCCTGTGTTTATCAAACCATTGGGAACACATATGCTGGCCTACTTTTTTGAGACTTAGCTTCTGCTCCGACCTCACACACTCCCCTGTCAAGCTGTGTGTGTGTTAACGAATGCTTGCTGTTAAACAATGAAGTGATTAATACAAATGCTACGAGATACGAAAGTAGCTTCCACAATACATCGTTCACTTCCTCCTCTTTATCCGTCTGTAGAGATGCTGCAGATCAGAAGCAGTGCAGACAGCTCAGTGATTGAGTTCTGAAGCGCTGACTTCACTGGGAACAGGTTACTTGGCATGCATGTCCAAACCGAACACAGACCCCCTCGACACAGACGCATTCTGCTGAAGGAAGCCTTTGAAGAGCTTGCTGTGGTTTGTAAATTGATGACAACTTTAATGGCAGCAATGAATCCAGCAAAGAGCAAAACAAATGTGCGATTCATCTTCGAGGGCCCTGAAGTAATTGTTTCAGAATGCTTTGACGTCGAGCCAGTAAACTCAGGTTGAAGAGCTTTAAAAGAGGCGAGGCCTTTGTGGAAGAAAACTAACAAGCGTGCAGCAAATGTGTCTCGAAATATGGTTGAATAATCTGAGTGCGCCTTATGGTTGTACAGAAAATGATAGTTTTTTTTAGTTTTTGCATGTAGGTTTATTGGTGTGTGCCGATATCGAGGGAGTGTGAGGCTGCAGCTCTTTTAATAACTAACAGGCCAGTGTAGCTCGTGGCCATCGAGAAAATGTTTATTTTGATGGATAAGCCAAGAGCGGACAGCTGGTTTCAGTTGGGAACAATACCGGAGATTCAACCTGCATATGGTTTTGATTTCGCCCTCCCTCATCCAGCTCAGATTTTCGATCCCCTTTCCCCATCTTCCCCCTTTCTCTCTCCACAGGCCTGTATCTTCATTTCCTGGGAATCCTGCTATCCCTCTTATCCCTCACCTCACAATCACTCTCTTTCTCTCTTCTTTTTGTTTTTCTGTCGCCCTCCCTTACTCCCTGACAACCCCCTGATGATTGGAGCTGATAAAGTAATAAATGACTCATAGAAGAGCATTGTGTTTTATTGCTAAGATTAATAGAACTGAAAAAAGTTATCTCTGAATTATTGGCCCCTCTGGTCTATTGTGCACTCTCTGGGAGAGCAGAGGTGCTTATTGGCCTCTGTAGCATATTAATCCGGGTTTTATCTGTATGGGAGCTATATCTTATAATACAGAGAATAAAAAGGACTGGTGCACTTATGAAGACTTTGCACTCATTTAGTAGAATAGAAATGCTTGTACTGTATCTGCACAAGCTGCTGTGTTTGATTGTGTGCAAACTGCAACAAAAGGACATATGTCAGCCAGATGAGAACTGTGCATGTGGGCCTGCATGCATGTGGGTGTAATATGCATCGGTCACACTATCCATCTTGTTCCACGGATCTTTTGCCACAGTCCTGGGGTCTCATTTATAAACGTGGCGTACGTACAAAACGGGGCTGGAAATGTGCGTACGCCACTTCCCACGCAAACCAAACCCAAAACAAACTTGACGGGAGAATGTGCGGTTCTCCACGCAAACCCTGACCCATGCGTACGCACATTTTGGAGACAGTGGGAATTGGACGCAGATGGTGAGGTGGTGAACTGAAGTCAGACTGCAGAAAGTTAAAGGAAGCAAAAACGATTGCTCTTATGTTCAAGTATTGATGCCTCACGCACATTTGTTCATATCATCCACGTTATTAAATCCAGCAGTGTTATTTGCGCTTGAACTGAGTGATAATTGTTCCATAAACACCTTGTAAAATCCAAGTCAAAAAATCTGTTCTTAATATTTCATCGGTGCTGCATCACTGTCACAGAGTCCGCTACGAAGCGCAGGAGGAGATGTCCCGACTGCGTGGAATACAGGATAGCATCAAATACCCTAGTGTAAGATAACTGCAGAATGCAGTGTAAAAAACTAAATATCTGTCTTTAATACTGTGCATATATCATTGAATGTCAAAGTCTGAAAATACAGCTGTTCTCTCGCACAATCGTTACACAGTCCGAACTTTAATACTGTTCGTGACAAAACCTGCATGAAGAAAAGTTTGCCTATTACACTTTAGTCTTTAAATTGTATCTAGGGGTGGGGGATACCACTAGTTGCTGTGATTTACGATCACAGACCGACAGACTACGCCAATGGAAGAATCAGGAGAGAAAGAGACTTCAGGGACCACGACAATGACTGGCTAATATGCAGATTTAGATTCCCTAAAGCTGTGCTCTTAGATCTATGAACTGAATTGGGTCCAGCAGAGAGGGCAACGCGCCAGAACCGTGCCATCCCGGGCCAAATACAGGTCCTCGCAACTCAGGGGGCAACCGGCTGTTTCCAGCGGTAAATGGCATACAGCCAAGTGTTTTATATAAATATGATATATAATCTTCAACTTTATCACTAAGGCTTGTCTGGATATAATATATAGTTCTGTTAAATCTTATCATATAGGTCTGGTATATCAAAGCTGTCCCGAGTGCCGTAATGCCTGCTGTTTTGGATGGTATTATTAATGTAGGTAGTCGGGCGCCTGGGTAGCTCACCTTGTAGAGCGCGCGCCCATATATACTGTAGAGGTGTACTCCTTGACGCAGCGGCCGCGGGTTCAACTCAGCCCTGCGGCCCTTTGCTGCATGTCGTTCCCCCAGCTGTCCTATACAAATAAAGGCCTAAAATGCCCCCCCAAAAATCTTTAATAATAGGTGTATAGATCAGGTTTCCCTACACTGTGCGAAAACAGGCCGAAATTATAATTCAATTTGCAGCAATTTCCGAGCGAAGTTTTGAGCTTTTCCCCCGCCAGTCGTCATGATTCAGCGTAACGAAAGAACAACTGCCAGGGTCACTAACATACTGATCAGCATACATGAGGTGCTTTGCATTGACTATTTATGGTTAAAAATGCCCGTGTACAGGGCGGGATAAGAGCTGATTCACGTACGCACACTTGTGGATAATCTGTGATTGATAAAGGGAACATTGCTTACAGATGTGCGTACGCATGGTTTTATGAATCTTTTTTTTTTTTTTTTTGCCATAAGCCATTTTTGGCTTTTGGGCGTACGTACACTTTTAGTAAAGATCCTATGCACAGTTTTATAAATGAGACCCCTGGTGACTGCTGGATGCCTGGTCATCTCAGACCTCTCCTGTTTCACCATGCAGGCTGTGGTGGAGCTCCTCTCACTCTGTGGTCTGTCTGTGGTCAGTGGCCTCCTCACTATTAGTGTTTTTTCCCTCCTCAGTTCCCTGTTTAAAACCAAATACACACCGGCATGAACATATAAACACAAGCCCGCATGCATGCATGCATGCACGTCACATATGGGATGTGAAGACATTTGGTACTGTGGTGAGCCAATTAGTTTTATGAAATGGCGCGTATCAGACTTTGTAGCGGTGCAGGGGCATTTCCCTCGCAGTGCAGCATTCTCACTGACGGAAATCCTTCAAGATTTTCATCCTTCCTTATTTTGTTATTGTGTTTTAAGGCTCCAGCCATTGTCGGCCTTTACGTTGGATGGTCAGTCTGTCCACCACTTTGGTTCGGACTGAAATATCTCAACAACTATTAGATTGATTCCTATGAGACTTTGTACAAACATTTCCTCTAGCGCCACCAGCCGGTTGATTTTTTTATGGTTTTGAGTGAAATATCTCACCAAGTGTTGGATGGATTGCAATAACATTTGGTACACACCAGCCGCAAACGAATTCCAGGGTGGTCTGGTTGTGGTGGGAACATGATCCAACTTCGATCTCATCCAATAACAACGTGTACTCTGCAAGTTTGAACTAAACGGTCGTCTTTCCTAGGTGCGCTTTGCATACTGGGATGCAGATGAGCGAAATCAACAGTTGCTAGAATCTAGCTTGGGAATAGATCAAGGTCTGACCTGGACTAGCAACGATGTACGTTGGCGTTGCTGCTCTTGCCAAAAAAGACCCAACATGTAAAGATAGTGGAGGGGACAAAACGTCTGCAAGACTCTTGACTCATGTGTCCAATTAGCATTTGGACAGGACCTTTTATCTTGTGTTTACTGTCTGGCTCACACCCCAGACACATTAACCATGTGAGGTCTAAGGGCATTTTCACATATCTTCTTAAATTTACCTGTTTAAGGTATTTGCATATAACTGATCCCCATGTGTTTCATGTCAAAATGTTCAGAACAAACTCAGCTTTCCTTATTTTACAGCTTAGTGACGCCCACATTTGTTCCAGAGCGATGTGTAAAGAGATATTTTGGCTCTAAAGCTGAAACGTTGATGTTCACTTTTCGAAATTCCTCAAATCTCTTTTGAAAACAAACCTTAACTTATGACGTGCTGTACAAATTGTTTTGGTGCTTGAAATAAGTTTACCAAAGTTTTAGGTTATTTATGATTAAAATGGTAAATACATGTCTGAAATAAAATGTTGTAATATCACTTTTTGAGTAGGAGTTTAATCAAATATTGTTTGGATGCGCTGGTGCGTCCTTCGTCCTCAGAGGGTTAACCAGTGAGTGGAGTGAACATTTTCACGTAGCTTGAAGTTTTCATGTAAATAGGCTGTACCAAGGGGAGAACACATCAAGTTTACAGACTAATCCGCTGATTGGCCCCGGGCAAACTACAGGTCTGAAACTGCCCTTAGTCGGGAATGGTTCAGTTTCAGTTTTACTTATCCCTTTACCACTACTAACTCTCCCTCTGTGGTGCTGCAGAGGGTGTAGACTGCCAGAGAGGAGCTTCACGAGGAGGCCATTATGTTTTTGGGGCATCTGCTATGCCCTTCAGACTAGAGCTGAAGATCTTTGCCCGAACCCGATGGGACCCGACAAGTTCTATAATTTTTACACGGGCCGGGCCAGGCTGGGCCGGGCCGGGCTAGGGCTTGCGCTCCGGGTTGCGTGGTAAATGAGCCGTCAGGTGATGTGTTTCGATTAGCGTGAAAACGGATGCTGAGGAGGTGAAACGGAGGCTGGCTTATTTTATTTCTTTGTTCCAACTTCCAAGTGGCCTATAGCCTACGTTAGTCATGAATAAATGATGTTAAAAAATGTGTAAATGACTCATTCTTGACAAAAGGAAAAAGAGCTGTGTGCGTGCCTAACTTTTAAAGGCCCGATTACAGCTCTACTTCGGACCCAAGCTCATTCTGTACAGGCTCTGCCAACCAACCAGCAGGTTCCCTACTGCAACAACAAGAACACCAACCACGGCAGGCCAGTTACAGCTTCTGCCTATAACCCTGGTGGGATCCATAAGTGCACAACAGTTGGGTTTGACATTCAAGTTTGTAGTGACTGATATTTTTTGACAGTTACATGTTGAGCAGAAACAAACTGGCAAATCTGCACCGTAATATTCTACACAGATTATTGTGTGTGTGTGTGTGTGTGTGTGTGTGTGTGTGTGTGTGTGTGTGTGTGTGTGTGTGTGTGTGTGTGTGTGTGTGTGTGTGTGTGTGTGTGTGTGACTGTGAACACACCGCTCGCTGAAGGTTCGACTCAACTGTACCATTACCATAGGGATTAGAGAATTAGGTTTCATTGGAGCCATGTTAGTGTCCTGAAATGATTGTTTGAATGTTTTGAATTCGATTACATTTTGGGTCAGAGTCATGACAGAGTCATGTTGCTCAATCTGTGTTGAATTAGGTGAGCATTCGTTACTGAATCAAGAGTTGAAATGAGAGCGAGTGAGTTTAAAGAGAAAAAAGGGCAGGGAGAGGGGTGAGCCCACCTCTGCTAATGGTGGTGGTCTATTTCGTGAGAACTTATTATTTAACAGAAGAAAAAAAATACACCATCGACCCCTCCGGTATTTGTTTATGTTCTTGGCTATGTCTTGGAATCATTGCTGAGCCAACTTCAATACTTTGTCCCAACAAAGATAGCACTTACACACAAACACATGGGCGCGCACACACACACACACACACACACACACACACACACACACACACACACACACACACACACACACACACACACACACACACACACACACACACACACACACACACACACACACACACACACACAAATTCCTTCTTCGAACACATGACTAAGTCTATTAATAATCAATCAGAGGGCGGTCTCTCTCGGTGCACAAACAAACAAGAGTTGGATTCTGATTGAATCCAGATCCCACGTGGATCTCATTTCTCTGACAAATATCTTCCAATAATGTTTCCCATTCTGTGGCTTTCATTACAATACTGAGCAAGATATCAAAGTGCAGTTGAGTGAAACAAAACATCTGTGAAACATACACATCACTCTCTACAACATACATGACGAACATGGCTCCTTCCAATGGCTTTATCCTTTTTGTTTCACAGCTGAAACATCATCTATTTCTGAGCAGACATAATTAAATCATTGTAAACGTTTGGTTAATCATACCCCCATTCAACTTAATACAACTGCTCAGCTACTTGTGCGTGTGTGTGTGTGTGTGTGTGTGTGTGTGTGTGTGTGTGTGCGTGCGTGTGTGTGTGTGTGTGTGTGTGTCACGGGTGCTAATGTGTTTATGTGTGCGCTGAGGCACGAGTGTTCAATTAAGCCACTTAGTGGTTCACCTATAAACTGAGTACAGTTGGTCCATGCTTGGGCTCTATACAGAGATCACACACGATGGAGGCAGCAGTAAAATCACAGCTAAATGAATTCCACTGGTATTATTTACAATGTAAACACATTTACTACATAACCCCCTGCTTTTCCCCCTGTTTGCTGGTATACCAGTGTGTGTCTGTTTTTTTTCAGGCATGTGAGCATGTGTATGAACACGTGCATCTAATATTCCGTTTGTGTGCTAAAAGTGATAAAATACCAAAAAAGTTTATTATTTATTGGGACAGTTCATCAAACTTGACATTTTGGGAAATGTGCTGATTTGCTCTCTTGCTGAGAGTTTAATACCACTCTCATGTCTGTATTATACTTCGGCCCATAAACCCCAGTAAAACCATAAGTTGTTGTTTTTAACACTTAAAAAAGACATCTGACATGTTAATTAAGCCGTTTTCTCAGATGCTCTCTCACCTACTAGAAACTCTGTTTGGGTTACGCGAGAGGTGGGGCCTGTGTGGAGCGTGCAGGAGGCAGGACTTGGCGTAGATTACATCGCTGTCACGTAGCCGGCTCGAAATTTGGTCATAAATCACTGAGGGCCAGATGTACTAACGCTTTTGCGCCCACTTCAGGCGTATTTGTGTCGCAACGTGCACGTAAAATCATGGCGAGGTATGTACAAACAGGCCGCAATGATGTAAAAGTGCAAACTGCATGTCGTGGGAGCTGAAAAGGGCAAATTGCGTTTTTCGTGTCATGCATATTTATTCATGGGAGGGTCGCGGGGAAAGTGGGAGTTTACCGTAAAGAGATGGGAGGGGAAGCGTAAAGAGCGCTTAATTACGTATTCCGCGGTATGTACAAACACCGCCAGTGATAGCGCGCCTCTATTTTGCGGTGAAAATTCTCCGCCTCTTAAAAGCAGGTGTAAACCTGGAAGCGGGTTTCCTCACATATGCCTCCTGGTGAAATGACAGCAGTAATCCGAGCAAGACGAAGACATAGGCCAAGGAGACGAGCTGAAAGGAGTTTTGCCACAAGGATCACAGATTAAGCAGCCATGCAAGATTACAGTTACTGGAAGAAATCAAAGATGACATTGAATCTCCGACTCAGAGTTCACATTCCAGCAGTTGTTAAACTCCTCGCTACATTACAAATATTGGCATCAGGATAATTTCAAACAGTCATAGCATCAGCAGTGGGAATATCGCAGTCTGCACTCAGCCGTATCATAGCACAAGTACTTACAGTTTACGGTATAGTGGGCGGAGGAAGGCGCTAATTACGGATGACCTGCAGGTTTGGTAAATATGGCGTAAACTATGGTATCATTGCGTTCGCTATCTGCGGGTGAGCCATGGCGCTGATAACGCTACGTTCGCAAATGTACGTACATCTGGCCCTGAGTCTCTTGCCATCCCTTGAATTTGTGATTGCAGTGCCGGCCCTTACTGCAGAAGTTCCTGAATCTCATTGTTTCTCCAGTTAGACATTTTCGTTGGTGTCTTCGTGTCAATCACCCTTCTTCTTCACCCTGGAATGTTTGTATTCTCCTGGTTTCGTGGCAGACATATGTTTGAAACGCCATCATCATTGCCCACTCGCTCGCTGTGAATTCTTCGCACAATGACCTGCTCTATTCATACTAACTAAAACAACTTTTTTGTTCCATCAAAACAAGTTCCTTCCAATGGCTATTTTGCGGAGGCACCGTGGCTCCGTCTGGCGCTTAGCGCCGCCCAAGACGATTGTGATTGGTTTAAACAAATGCCAATAAACCAGAGCACGTTTTTCTAACATCACGGAATGCTGTGTGGAGTAGCCAGACCCTCCTTTGCGTCACTGTGGAGGAAGGTCTGGCAATGCGAGACTACCGTGGACATTATCAGGCTAGCTTTTTACTAGAGTTGAGCCGGATACTCGAGTATCCGGTACGGATAAAGCACTTTTGCCGAATACGAGTATTATGCGAGTAATACGAGTCAATATCTGTGCTCGGATTGAATAAAAATCCTCATTGGGTAGCTGACTGTGTCTGCGTTCTGTGATAGGCTAGTAGTCACAGTGCCCCTCCCCTACACACGCTCTGCTCACTCACACACAGAACACAGAGGAGAACAGCTGTCTCTGTCTCTCCCTCAGTCACTCAGGTTCGCGGGTCTTTTCCGTTAACGTTTAGGGTCTCTTCAGCTTCAGGTTTGGTTTTTACTTCGGTTTGGACTACTTACTTATTAACCAGTAGAGTTCTGGTAAACGTGGGGTACGTGGTGCTTGGTAGAATGCGACTCGCGTTGCGTCTCTGCCTGTTGGAGATTTGTTTTCTTTTTTAAACCGTCAGCTGGCTCTAACAGCGTATTTGATCCGTAGAACACAGTAAAGAACTGTATATAATAAATATTGTATATTTATAAAATAAAAAAGAACCAAAAAAAAAAAAAAATCACACTGATCATAAAAAATTAAAGTTAAAAGAAGAAAGTTATGTTGAGTATGAAAACTCTTGTTCATTACATTTTACTTCATAATTGCAACCGCATGTGTTGTATTCATTGTTGCAAAATTTGTTCTGTATATAGTTTGTTATCGTGATCAAAACCATTGATCTGAAGCTCAATACTGATGCTGTCATGTAAATAGTTTTCTAATCAGCAATTAATATAACAATTTCTGATCAACCCATATCAATTGCATGCTTAAAATAACATACCGGTTAAAGCCCCGCCCATTTCAAGACAACCCGACCCACTTACGGGTTAAACTCCGCCCTCTTCTGGGTTAGGCCCCGCCCAGTCCGAGTACAGATACAGATACAGATAATTCATATGGTTAACAGATACAGATAATGCTGTACTCGCTCATCCCTACTTTTTACCCTGTTTGCTAAGTGTGTGCTATGCTAAGCTAAGCAGCTGTTGGCCGTAGCTTTATATTTAGCGTTACATGGATGTTCTTCTTTACATTTTTGTTTTAGAGTCAAAACATGTTGGGAGACAATAAAAACACTGTGGTGGCCTCCACCTTATCTCCAAGCCATTGCTCTGCTTTCAATCATGCATGTGTTTCACTGCATGTGTCCGACCCTCTCTGTTTTGTTCTCCACTCATCACTTTTGCCCTTTTGCCTCGATCTCCGCTGTGTGTGTACGAGGGAAAGCAGAGCTGAACAGTAACAGGACAGAACGTACCTGACGGTCCTGCCAGCTCTCGTACACGCCTCACACCTCTCTGTGGGGCCACAGTCTGTGATTTGTGAGCAAGAAGGTCCTTTCGTTACTCTACCCATGCATGTATGTGGGTAAGTGAGATTTCTTTTTCATTACTGAGGTGCACAACCTGTGATCTCTGTGCGAGTGCAGTGTTGCACATTCCTAACGCAGCTCAAAGCTGCTCTCCAGAAACATTGCCCAAATCATTCTTGGCCTTCTCTTCAGCCTGTATAAACCAGTGGGTGGGGTTTATTGCTGCAGGGCAACTATGTTCAGGTGCCAGTGGTCAATCACAGCAACATAGGCCTGTACTAAATTAAAAACTTAAGACATAACAGTGATTATTTAAATGCTCAGGGATTGTCATTTGGGCCTTACACAACCATTAATAAAGCCAAATAAAATGTTTGTAAAATGTAGTAGTGATATTTTACCCAGATGGCTTTCCTGGAAACCTGCAGGGTAAAGTAATGACAGTCTATCAAAAACACCCCATTAATATTAAAGCTATTTCTGTGAATAAAAATAAATGTGATGTGAAACAAATAAAAAATTCCACTAACTAGAAAAACCTACTAAAATAAGTCAACAAGAGAAGTCAAGTCTGCAGGGAATAAAAAAAAATAAGAACCATATTTTGCCCTTGAGTAAGAAACCTGAGCAGTGTGTATGAACTACTAATCTGTCAGTTTGGAAAATGTTCAGGGTTAAATCAAATTTAGTGCCTTTGCTGGGGTCTGGATGAAGGAGCTTTGCTGGGGGCCACCACAGTGTTAGTTTCATGCTGGGAAAGCAACATTTGGAGCATTTCTTTTTCTCCGTGTCGCCTCAAAACAGAAAACAAATCCTTGCCACTGCTATCTTGTTTTGGTTATATAGTAGATGAACCTTTCAAATTCTACGGCATGTTTGATAAAAAAAAAATGCTTTCCGTCCTCTTTCTGCCTTACAATCCCTCCTAAACCTAAAGTTTGGACAGTTGGTTTCAGATGAAGCTGTGTTTCAAATCTGTTGTGGGATCAGTGTGAGAGAATAATGGATCTGAGCTGACCGGTCTTGGGGTTCAGAGCCGTAACCAAGTGATGAAAAATAATTCCGTTGAGAGGTGAAAGTATGGAGGCAATGAAACACTGTGGCTGTGGGACGCCAGGCCCTCTGGAGAGCTCCAGAAAGACAGAGTGGAAAGAGACTGAGAGAGGACTAGAGTTGTGTAGAGTGGTGTAACGATAACTTTAAGCTTTTTCTATGGGTTTAAGCTTCACTGTAAACGGAGCTTTTGGAAGACTCCGGCCAGGGTGACGACTTTTAGAAACACTGTTTGTGTGTTGTTGTGTAGACGGGGAAAACCAAGGGGTGGGGCGCTAGGGGTGCAACAGATCACAAAACTCACGGTTCGGATCACGGTTTTGAGTCACGGATCGGATTCATTTTCAGATCAGGGGATATAATAATATCCAAATTGCAGGGGGGCGCAATATTTGTTAAAGGCAAAATATGTGTCAAACCATTCTTAAAGTGCCCATATTATGAAAAAATCACTTTTTCAGGGATTTGGGGTGTTATTTTGTGTCTCTGGTGATTCCACACGCATACAAACTTGGGAAAAAAAAAACATTGTTAGAGAAACAAACTAAGCTATATGGTGTGAGCCTTACCTAGCTACTGAGCATGTGCGACTCACTACATAGATGCTAAAGAAGTATGATGTCTCACTCTGTTGCTAAAACAGAGCTGAACAGAGGCGGAAAAGAGGGTGAAAAGAGAGGAGCTGCAGCAATGTGCAGTACAACAAAAAATATGGTGTTTTTTGAAAATTAAACCATGTAAACCTATTCTGGTACAACATCAAAATACAATTATGAACCTGAAAATGAGCATAATATGGACACTTTAAATAAAGTATTGTGGTGCTGCAGAGACACAGACTAAAGAAAAAAAAAACCTTTGTTTGGTACAGATCCTTGCACAAAAAAAATCACAATTCAATCTTTTTTTTTAAATATATTTTTCAATGAAAATGGGAATAATGAAACAAAAATTAGCATTCTCTCCAATATTGTGAATCATATCGCAATCGCAATATCAGTCAAAATAATTGCAATTACATATTTTCCTAATATCATGCCGCCCTATTTAAGATTGAACATTAGTCTGGAGAGTCTGCTCTGTATTTTGTACTGCACAAGAGGTGTGATCAACGGGCATAGTTCAAATGACTCTGTACACAATTGGATAGTCCTTCAACCAATCAGATCAACGATCCGGGGGACGTAGCAGCGACAGCGGCATCAACGGGTTGCTGCGCTTCGGTTGCCGCTATGTTGAATGTAAACAAAAAGCTGCTTGGTCGCTTCTCTATCGTCATCGTGTTAAACCCACCAATAGCGCGCCAGGTGGATAAGCCAGTTTGTGATTGGTTCGCGCAAAATTGTAACAGAAGCAGGAGAGATAAATGTACAGGTTTCCAGACCGAGCTGCAGGGCGAAATCAAATCGCCGGCAGATCGGGCTGGGTTCACCCAGTCTAGCCGATCAGCGCATTCTCACATAATAGTCCTACTTTACACATGGTCATAATAATGTAGTCATATCTGTAGTGAGTTTTTAACAAAACATATATATTGAAATAAGCCAGGGGGCGAACAGGTAACATGTTTCAGATGCTGCTCTGGGCTATAAATAAACCTGTTGTAAATAAATAAAACCACTTTGTAACTTTGGATTCAGCAATCCATTCATTCACAGTTCTGTAAACACATGCTCACTGTGATGTTACGCGTTGGGGAGGAGAGTAACGTTCTCACATTAACCGGTTTATTAAACCACTCAAACAGTGCCATGACGTACATTATCATTATTAGGCCTATTAGATGTGTTGCAATGTCTCACTGAAAATAAAATGTACGCATGGTGTGTACAGGATTATGGCGCTACTGCGCACCTTATAGATTATGAACGGCAAAATGGTAATGCAAATTGCAAATTTGACTATTCGACTGCAGCCAAAGATTATTTATTTCATTGTAAGCTGAGTATCAGTGGACCATCCATAAAGATATACATTTGCACACGCAATTGAAAAGCTCAATATACATGAGTATGAGTTATTTATCTACTCACTGGTATATTGTGTTGTTGTTGCAGCAGTAGTTTGTGTGGGGTTAACGATGCTCTTCTCTTGGTGGCTGTGTCATGCCAACAGTTTGCTGTAGCTTCGGGCTGCATGACAGTTTTCTGATCAAAGCCTGCTCCACAGTGATCACACTGGAAGGAGTCCCATTCTCAGTCTCCCATGAACCACATAAGCCTGCGGGGGACAACAATCACACTTATGTAAATATTTGAAAAAAATCAATGAAGAAAACGGCAAAAAGGATTTGTATAATTTTTCGAGGAATAATTTCTGTGTTTTTTTGTACCTTACTACTTGTAGTAAATGTTTTGTGCAGACTGGTGTGTTGTCATTCTTTCAAACTGCCATGACAGAGTATAGCTTTGTTTTAAGATGGTATGGTAATCCATTTTTAAATAAGGCACGCTTGGATTGACAGAAAGAATTAAAGCAAAAACCTTAAGTTTAAACCTTGTAAATGTATAACAGATTACAAAATATACGATCCAACTGAGTTTCCATGGAAAAATAGTGCAATGCTCCCACCCACACACTAGGACACAGCTCATTTCTGTGTAAACTAAAGAAGATATTTGTCTTCTTGCTGTACTTTAAATGTTGTCAGTTCTAATCAGCTCCACCTTGCATCCTGCAGATTGCTCTGCTTAGTCTTGGATGGTACTCTAATTGTGCCAGGTTTAAACCAGGACGTGACTTTTCATGTCTTTCCCATGGTTCTCAACTTCTTGGCCCCAGAGAGGACCCTCATCAGAACCATTTTTCTAAACTTGTGATTCAAGCCACCTTCCACCTCTCACCTCTTTACTCTCTGCTGAAATTAGATCACTCGAAAAAACAAAACTCCTCAAGCCAGCTGACATTTATCATACACATTTATACATCGGCCAACTCTGACTTCACACGTCGCTCACAATAACCCTTTCAAAACTCATTAAATTCTCTTTTCTTTATCGCCATCTCCTGCTCTCTCTATTGCAAGATTGTATCCGCTTTGTGACCAACAAAGAGAAAGCTCCACTAGAAAAGAATAAAACAAAGTTCGCAAACCTGCTGAACTTATATTGAGTGAGTGCTCCTCACACTCACTGGGACCAAACAAACGTACATGCGTGTGAGAATGCAGAGTCATGTACGTGCTTACTGTGCACTCACACTAAAAAATATATATCAGGCATACTTCATTTGGCTACTTAACTGTCATAGTCTGGCATTTTTCTGAGCCTGTTTTAATGTCATTATTTCACACACTTTAAAGTGCTCATATGCTCATTTTCAGGTTCATAATTGTATTTAGAGGTTATATCAGAACATGTTTACATGGTTTAATTTTCAAAAAACACCATATTTTTGTTGTACTGCACATTGCTGCAGCTCCTCTTTTCACCCTGTGTGTTGAGCTCTCTGTTTTAGCTGCAGAGTGAGACATCTCACTTCTGTTCCATCTTTGTTGGGAGTCACACATGTGCAGTACCTAGGTAAGGACTACTAGCCAGTCAGAAGCAGAGTATGAGGGCGTGCCCTGACAGTACCTAGGTAAGGACTACTAGCCAGTCAGAAGCAGAGTATGAGGGCGTGCCCTGACAGTACCTAGGTAAGGACTACTAGCCAGTCAGAAGCAGAGTATGAGGGCGTGCCATGCTAGCAGCTAGGCGAGCATTATAACGTGTGTTCCAAAGTGACCACGTTTGTCTCTGAAGTAAAGGCTGGACTACAACAGAGCTGTTTGGAGCAGTTGGTGAACAGTGTTTTCTGTTGGAGATGGTAAGTCCTTTTGGGGGGGACTTTGGGCTTTTTCACTTTGTAAACCTATAACGTGCACAAAAGATATATAACACAATAAAGGAAAGGGGAAAAGACAAAAAGCATAATATGAGCACTTATTGAGCACAAAACGCGAATGAATATTTGCACATCTGTATCACAAGATAGGTGCATCAAAATCATATGAAAAGCACCCTGTCCACTCATATTTAAAGCTAGTTCTGTCTTACATTTGACATAGTCAACAACCAAGTGACCTAGATATGAAATTGACAGCAAAAAAAAACTCTCTTATGAAATCATTTTGGGTATTTGAGCCTACTTCCTAAAACTACAACTAGAATAATCCAGCGCTTCAGGCTCAATTAAACAGTTAGATCCCTGTTAGTCTGCTTCTGCTGCTGTGGGAAAAAGGATGTGAGGCAATGACCCATGGTCTGTGTTTAACTGTGTGCATTAGAGAGAGACAGAGAGAGAGAGTTGTGACTAAAGTGGGTGACAAACAC